>CM046434.1:38166809-38259628 GCA_025506505.1 Flaveria sonorensis
GGACCAAAAGAACCATGAGCCTGATCAAAAAACCTTTAAGTCCCACAGACATTACAACAACTGAAGTAGTCTGCAACAGCTGAAGACATCAACTGATAACAAGGTCTGAAGACAAAGTCTGAAGTGAAAGAGCTGAAGACAAAGTCTGAAGTGAAAGAGCTGAAGACAAGTCTGAAGCTGAAGAACTGAAGACAAAGACTGAAGACCAAGTTTCAGATGTTGTCACAACAGCTGAAGAAGACCTCTTCAGTTGTGATGGTTTCCTTTCAGTAGTTTTATGTTTCTTGTAATCAGTACTTGTAGTTTCAGTAGTTTTAGTTTCATCTTGTACTTAGCATACTCTGAGATGTTCTCAGTTGTTGTGAACATTCTCAGTAGTTTGCTTACTTTCAGTTGTTTGTAATAATTCTGTTAGATGTCACTATCAAGTGACATCAGCAGACGTCACATTCCTATATAAGGAATGTTGACCTAATTGTAGGTTGCAACTGTACACCTTAGAAAAGCTTAGCAGCCGCCATACCGAAGCATTTGTGCATGAATGATATTATCCCTTTGCAGAAAACCCTCTTTCTCTATAACCGTGTACTGTTCCATTGAATATCTATTGTGTTCTTGCTATATTTGTCTAATTCTTGTTCTAATTCCGCTGCATTCAACTCTAATTGATCAAACTTAGATCACTGATCCTGACAAATGGTATCAGAGCAGGTTAATCATTGATCGTTTTAACAATTGATCATTGAAACTGCTATTTCGATATCTAAAGTTTGATCGAATTAGCATATTTGCAAGAATTGGTTTAGAGATTGATCTTCTGCTGCTTCTGGTTATTCAATTTGAGTTTCTTCTTGGTTCATATTGAGTTTGTTGTGTTTTTGTGCTAAATCTTTGAAACTTGATTGAATTGGTTTGAATCTGAGAATGACTACTCCTTCTAATGACCCTCACAATACTGGCTCCTCAACCAAGCCTCCGATGCTGGTTAGGAGTGAGTATAACATATGGCAACGAAGAATGCTCCATCACCTGTCTGTTAACAGTTCAGGTTGTTGGACATCTGTGGTTCACGGTCCACACAAGCCTATGGTGAACAATCCGAGACCAACCAAATGGTTCCGAAGAAGAAGGAGCAATACTCAGATGAAGATCGTAAACTGTTTGAGATTGATGCTAAAGCCCATGGAATTCTGGCCATGGCACTGCCTAATGAAATCTATTCTGGGCTTATGCATCATGAAACTGCTCATGACCTCTGGAATGCTTTGAAGGAACAATTCGGAGGAACTGATGAGGTCTTAGCAAACAACAGAGAAATCCTCGCCCAACAATATGACATTCTCTCATAGGAAGGGTGAGACACTGACTCAACAGTTTGAGCGTTTCTCCTGCTTGATCTCTGAGCTGAAAATGGTCAAGCATGAGTATACTAACAGCCAGATGAACAACAGATTCCTCAGATCACTGCCTGAGAGATGGGACACATACACCATTGTCCTACGCTCCAGTGCAAATCTGGATAGCCTATCTCTCACCCAACTCCATGGGAAACTGCTTACATTTGAAAGAGAGATAGAGCAGAAAAGGAAACTGGCATCATCAGGAAAGCTCACTGATGACTTTGTACCAGGGAACACTGCCTTGGTCGGTCATGAGTCAGAATATGCTGGATCAGAAAGCCATTATGATGAGCATATAGATTTCTCTTCAAACAGTTCTGATCATGCATTTGTTGGTGTTGACAGTCATTCTGGGTGTAATAGTGATAATTTATGCTTTATCATGGATGATTTGATGGTATTGCTGATGATGATTTAGAAGAGATGGATATTTGAGCCAAATGGCCTTGATCAATATCAGATCTCAAAAGTTCTACAAGAGAACTGGTAGGAAATTTCCAGGACTCTCTGGCAAAACCAAAGTTGGTTTTGACAAGAGTAAGTTGAGGTGTCACAAATGCCACAGGCTTGGGCACTTTGCAAGAGAGTGTAGATCAACTGGATCTAACTCCTCTGCACCCTTTGTGACCTTTCCAAGCAATAGTTCACAAAACAAAGGGCAACATCCTGCTAGTTCTGGTCATCACTCACAACCTCAATCTCCTGCATATTTTGTCCCTCAGGGTCCAATGCCATATCCATATCCCTGCTATTACATGCCACAGCCAAATCCAGTTCAAGTTCCTATAGCACAACAACCTCAAGCCCTACCTGAGCCTCAACCATCTCCATCACAATCTCAACCTCATCACAGCTTCTTCACACCAGAGTTGTTGACTGGAGCAGCTTACCAGATGATCTTTCTGGTTTCAATGAGCAATTATTTGCTGGTGCTGGTCAACATGGTGGTGAACATCCTTTTGGGAATCTTGCTCTCATGGCCCTGGAGTCTACTGAGGGTTCCTGCTCCAATGCATCATCTTCACAGGTAACCCAGGTATCTTCTGAGGCTAAAGCCAAGTTATGTTCTGAATCATGCATAGCTGCCTTTGTCTCTATTAGAGAGGCAAATGTAGCTTTAATCAATCAAAATCTTGAGCTTGAGAAAACTATTTCCAAAAGAAAAGCTGAGTATGAGTCTGCTCTTAATGACAAAGATGATGAGATTTACAAGCTTAAATGCCAACTTAATGATGAAAAGGCTAAGGTAGAGGTCATACTTGAGAACCACAGAAGTCTCAAAGAGACACTTGCAGCTACCCAAGTTGAGTGTGACCGCTGGGTAACATCCTGCAAGGGATTTGAAATGCTTCTCAGCAAGCAAACAGCTTCAAATGTGAAGTTTGGAATAGGTTACAATCATACTGCACCACCTACTGATTTTACTTCAAAATCAATAGTAAAATCTGAAGGTGAAAGTAATTTCCAAACCACATCATCATGTGATTCATCCTCAAATGATAATACAAAATTAGAGGATGAAGTCAGTGTTAAGATCTCAGCAATCAATTGCCTGATGGTTTAAATGCTGATAAACACATGAAGCTGAGCAATTCAGATGTTGTCCCTCAAAGTACTCCAAGTACTGAAGGGCAAGTCACAACATCTGAAAAGCATTTCAAATCTGCTGAAATAAAAGGATTAACAACTGCTGAGGATCTATCATACGGTCTTTCAGGACGGATAGAGAACAGCTGAAGAACAAGTCTTCAGTTGTTACCGATCCTTCAGTACTTAACACAAGTACTGAAAGGAGGAAGTACTGAAGATCACACCTTCAGTAGTTTCCACTTCAGCAGTTGATCAATCCAAGATGAAGAATAAGCCATGTGAAATATGTGGTAAATTCAATCATCTATCTGATGAATGCTGGTACAAAAAGGTTCCAAACTCAACAGAGATAAGCTCATTAAAGAAGAGATTAATAAAATGAAAAATGAGTTTGAGACCAAGTTTGTACCACAGTCATCTCAAACTGATAAACCCAGGCCTCACCAAAATCCAAAAAGAAGGATGGGGTTTATCAGAAAACAGCTGATAGTGTTCCTCATGATAAACATCAGACTAAGTCTGTGAATTTCAAGAAGGAGGAAATGGTGGGTCACAGGAACTCATCAAAAACAAGTACTGATGTGTCAAATGAGCTGAAGGCTTTAGCAACAAATCAGACACAACTTGTTATGATGGTTCAGCATTTGTTGGGAGAGTTAACCAACTAGATGCACCTGTGATCAAACCACTGAAAAGGAAATCCAAGCCCAAATCTAAGAAATCCATTTCAGCACCATCTCCACCTTCATCAGCTGTTAATCATGAGAACAAGTTATGGTTAAATCTGTTGATGAAACAGACCCAAACCAAAAAGGTTTGGGTCTCTAAAGCTAACTAGTTTCTTATGATAAATGCAGGGTTCTTCAGCATGCCAAAGAAGCATCTGGTATGTAGACAGTGGAGGATCTATGCATATGACTGGGAGCAGTTCTCTTCTTAATGACTACTCTCAAGGAAAGAAGGGATTTGTCTCATTTGGAAATGATGCTAAGGGTTACATCATCGGAAAGGATTTGTGTCAAATGGAGAAATCAGATTTGATGATGTTAACCATGTGGAGAATCTCAAGTATAATCTACTGAGTGTCAGTGTGTTGATAAAGGGCATGTTGCACTTTTCACAAGCCAGAACTGCCGGATTCTGTCTTCCAAAGTTCTGAGGCTGATTGACAAGGTATTGGATGAACATACTCTCCTGAAGGCCAACAGGATAGAAGAGTATATGCCTTGGATTTGTCAAAGAAGATTGATTTAAAAGGTCATCCTTGCCTGTTCTCCAAGGCCTCTCCTCAGGAATCTAAACTGTGGCATAGAAGGCTGGGTCATGTTAATCTCAAAAACATGAATCAGCTGATCCACAATAGTTTAGTGAGAGGTCTACCAATAAAGGAGTTCCACTGTGATGAAACCTGCACTGCTTGTTTAAAAGGAAAACAACACAAAGTTTCATTCCCTCCTATAGAAGAACCAAAGTCCACTGCCTGCTTGCAATTACTGCACATGGATCTCTTTGGTCCTGTGAGAGTAATGAGCATGGCAAAGAAGAAATACTGTCTGGTAATTGTGGATGATTACTCCAGATTTGTATGGACCTTCTTCTTGCATTCAAAGGATGAGGCTGCTCAGACAATTATTAACTTTGTGTTGTATGTTGAGAAGCAGTATTCCCTATCAGTCAAGTGTATAAGAAGTGATAATGGAACTGAATTTAGAAACCATACACTTGATGATTTCTACCTTTCAAAAGAATCAAGAGGCAGTATAGCATCCCAAGGACTCCAGAACAAAATGGAGTAGTGGAGAGAAAGAACAGGACCCTAATTGAAGCTGCAAGGTCCATGTTGGCTGACTCTGGTTTGCCACTGACCTTTTGGGCTGAAGCTGTCAACACAGCATGCTATGTGCAAAATAGAGCTTTAGTGAATCAGAGGTTGATGAAGACTCCTTATGAAGTTCTACATCATTTGGCTCCTCTAATTTCATTCTTCAGAGCATTTGGGTGTCCTTGTTACATTCTCAACACAAAGGATCAACTCCAAAAGTTTGATTCTAAGGTGGATGCAGGGTATTTTGTTGGGTATTCATCCACTTGCAAGGCTTACAGAGTGTTCAACTGCAGAACAAAGATGGTTGAAGAAACCTTGCATGTGAAGTTCAATGAATCCCCTAAGGACAAAATCCCACAAAACCCTGTGGAGTTGTTTGATCTGGACATACTGCAATATGTTCCTTATCAGCCTCCAGCTGTTGCAGATCATGTGAATTCATCACCTTCTGCAGCTAGTCATCCATCTGGTGGTACTGATGTTGATGATGATCCCAGTACTCACCTATTCAAGTTTAGTGATCAACTGCCTGAGTCTACTAAACTTGATGTTCCTGTAGCTTCAGTAGCACCATCCACAACAAATGCTGATGAGATTTCTGAATCCTCTACTTCATTTGACTTGCCATCTAATACTTGGTTTCAAGAATCTGGATCAACATCTGTTGCTGCTGAGCGTGCTACAAACACTTGCACAGATCTCATAGTGTACCAAGAGCTGAAGAATCACCCAATGTCTCAAATCATTGGTGATATCAATGCTGGTGTCTCAACTAGAAGTCAATTGTCCAACTTCTGCTTCTATGCTCTTTCATCAGTCAGCAAGAGCCAAAGAACTATCATATTGCATTAAGAGACAATGGATGGGTTGATGCCATGCAGCTTGAGCTTCTTCAGTTCAAAAAGCAGCAAGTGTGGGAACTGGTTCCTCTACCCCCAGGTAAGTGTGCAATAGGCACTAAGGGTGTTTAGGAATAAAACAGATGAAATGGGCAAATTGTCAAGAACAAGGCCAGACTGGTTGTCCAGGGGTTTCACAAGAAGAAGGTATTGATTATGATGAAACCTTTGCCCCTGTAGCCAGACTGGAGGCAATTAGATTGTTCTTAGCCTATGCTGCATTCCACAATCTTAAAGTTTTTCAAATGGATGTCAAAAGTGCATTTTTATATGGTAAAATAAAGAAGAGGTTTATGTGTGTCAACCACCAGGTTTTGAGGATAATAAACATCCTGATTGGGTGTATAAACTTGATAAGGCTCTTTATGGGTTGAAACAAGCTCCTAGAGCCTGGTATGAAACACTGTCAAATTTTCTTCTTCAGAATAATTTCACTAGAGGCTCCATAGATAAAACTTTGTTCATTAAGAAAGTGGGTCAGCATAAGCTCCTTGTTCAAATTTATGTTGATGATATTATTTTTGCATCCTCTGATCCACAGTTGTGTGATGCATTTACAAAGTTGATGCAACAAAATTCGAAATGAGTGCCATGGGAGAATTACAGTTCTTTCTAGGTTTGCAAATCAAACAAGGCTGATGGAACTTTCATTCATCAGTCAAATACACAAAGAGTCTTTTGGAAAAGTTTGATTTACAAAACTGTAAGCCCTGTTCTACTCCCATGTGCAGCACCACACAACTGGATGCAGATCAGAAAGGTAAAGCTGTTGATGAAACACTTTACAGATGTATGATTGGGTCCTTGATGTACTTAACAGCTTCTAGACCAGATATTATGTTTGCAACTTGTGTTTGTGCTAGATTTCAGGCTGCTCCTAAAGAGTCTCATTTGATTGCAGTCAAGAGGATCTTTAGATATCTGCAAGGTACTCAATCTCTAGGTCTTTGGTATTCCACTGGGCACTCTTGCAAATTAGTTGCTTTTTCTGATAGTGACTATGCAGGGTGTAAATTAACTAGAAAATCAACTTCTGGTGGATGTCAATTCCTAGGCAACTGTTTGGTTTCTTGGCAGAGTAAGAAACAAACATCTGTTGCTACATCCACTGCTGAAGCCGAGTACATTGCTGCTGCAAGTTGTACATCTCAGGTACTCTGGCTTCAGAATCAATTATTGGATTATGGCATTACAGAGACTAAGACTCCATTACTAATGGATAGTGCTTCAGCTCTTTGTATTGTCAAGAATCCAGTCCAGCACTCTAGGACCAAACATATTGAGATCAGACACCATTTTATTAGGGATTGTTTTGAAAAAGGTCTGATTGATCCAAGTTTGTTCCTAGTGCTGATGAGCTTGCAGACATATTTACTAAGCCTTTGGACAGTTCAACTTTCCAAAACCTAGTGTTAAGGCTTGGTATGCAGCTAGAATAAGTGACAACTACTGATGATCTCAGTCAACAAGTACTGATGAGCATTCGTATACTATTGTCACAAAAGTACTGATAAGTTCTTTTATCCTCAGTAGTTTTCATAACTACTGAAGACTAAATTACTTAAAAGTACTGAAGTACTCTATCTGTTGAAAAGAACTGATGTGGTTACAACTACTGATGTAGTTACAACTACTGATGTCAGTATAACAGAAGTACTGATGACCAATGAAACGTCTGAAAATCAGAAAAAGTCTGATAAGTGTTGAGGTCAGAATGAAACAGCTGATGAGCTAAGAATTGACGACAACAGCTGATGAGAACTTTTCTCTTCAGTTGTTTCTACAACTGCTGTTTCACTTCATACAACTGAAGCCAAAACCATGTCTTCAGTATTTTAACAACTACTGATGACTAAACCAAAGTCTTCAGTTTTACAACTTCTGAAAGTTAAAACCAGTCTTTCAGTTTTTTCAAACAACTGATGACAGCACCAACACTTTCAGTCGTTTTATATCAGCCTTTTTCTTACCCTATAAATACCTAAACCTAATTTCAAACGTTTCATTAGCCGTTTTATGTCCTTCACTCTCTCAACAATGGCGACCATGAAACTCAAACCCAGACACAACTGTGTTGCCTACCTCTCGAAATCGGCCTTTTGGAACAAATTTGATAATGCCATCGATCTTATGGTAGATTCCAGTACCGAACCGCTTTTCTTCTGAATCCTACCATATACCCCCCCGATTCCCTAAGCCAATTCTGGACCAACGTCTCTGTGCAAACTGGTGAGAATGATCGCCAAATCACTCTCCAGTCGTTGGTTAACCAGAAACAGGTGGTCATCACTCCAGACATCATTCGACAAACCCTAATCTACATGATGCCACCTGTGTCACAGAATACCCGAAAGGCACAACTGATATGTCTTTCATCAATAACGGGTATGAAGGAGACTTAAGTGCTACCACCATTCTGAAGAAGCACTTCCATGATGCTGAACGTCTTATATTCCACATGGTGAATGTCTGCCTTGCACCAAAAACCTCCTCATGGGATCAGATGTCCTCCCGATGGCAACAGGTATTATACTCTATCTTTGAACGACAAAATCTAAATTTTTCTGAGATAGTTTTTATGGAACTAAAGGATCTGGCTTTGAAACCTGTGGCAAACAGATGGATATTATATCCCAGGTTTCTCATGGCCATAATTTTAAATCAGCTAAAATCAGACGGCCTTGTTGGCCTTGGAGTCCCTGCTCCGGCTGTATTGCCTGAAGTATACTCCAGGCACAACTCTGACCCTACAATGAAAGGGGCTGCCCGGCTGCTAAAACCCAAGCAGCGGAACCCACAGCCTCCACTTCCAGATCCAAAGTCCCCACCAAACCCAACACCAAAAGCCCAAAAAGGCTACTCAGGGAGATGAGTCCCCTGAGGATGCCCCTGTAACACCAATACAGGAAACACTTACTGGTTCTAACCCCCAGTAGTGTCAAAGACTCCACCAGCCCTAGCCGCTCAGGCATCCTCTCAACAGGATCCTGATGCAACCATAATTGGGGATACCACAATGCTGGAACCTATCTCAATTGAGAAGGTTACCATTGAAGAGCACCAGTCACCCCGGGTGCAATCTGCTTCAACCTATCTCCACATGCAACCGCCCCTCAAAGCCCACCATTATAGTTGCACAAGTGCTGAGTCAGCTGCATTCCTCTCCTCCTCCCCAGAAACCAATTACAATGGGGAGAACCTCAACAGCTGAGGAAGAGGACCAAAATGCTGCTGATAACCCACAGCACAGGGGTTATAATGTTCAATCTCCCCGTGTAGAGGAGGAGGTTAGAACATCTGGTGAGGCTGCCACTTCTACTGATTCAGCAAATGAACAGGATGCAGTTGGTAACATCTCTAAGACCTCACCAGAGGCAACTGCCGATGAAGGACTCAGTCCTGAGGCAGGAAGTCCCCAGAACCAAGAACAAGGGGCACATGCTACAACTGATCTACACTCAGGGCATGTACATCCTGATTCAATCAGGAGGTCAGGTGATTCAGCAAAGACTGATGATGACCTGGGCTTTTTCTTGATGTCTTAGCCCATAACACAATCCTTGAGGCTGAGGTGAGCAGACTCAAAGAACTGCTTGCCAAAATGTCTCAGGATCAAAGTCCATCTGCCCCAATAAACCCACAGATGGCACCTTCATCTGAAGGTTCACCAAACACTCAGCCACTACACTCAACTGAGCCACCAGCCACTGCTTTTGGCACCACCTCTCAGGACAGAACCCCTCTGAGCAGATGGTTGCTACCTTTCAACATTCCTTACCTCTCATCACTCCCATCATCAATGAGATTGTGCATAAAGCCATTGATGAGAGGATCTCCTCAAATCTACAAACACTTGTTGATGATGCTGTGCAAAAGAAGCTTTCTGCCATTCAAACCCCTGAACCCAATGCACCAAAAAGGGGAGTCTAAGGCAGTGAAAGAAGAAAGAGAAAGAGAGTGGAAGATGAAACAACAAGAGAAGAAAAGGAGTTAGAAAAGGAAAAACAGCTGATCACATACAAGAGAAAGAAAGTGCTGAAACTCAAAAGCCTGATGAAGAGAAATCATTGGAAGATCTGATTAAAGAAGCTGATGAAGCTCACAGCAGATCAATGGACAGAATAATAGACCAACTCTTCAGAAAGGCTTTGATACAGCTACTTTAGACACTGAGATCAGAAGGCTGGAGATTAAAGAGATACAAGAGAGATGGGCCAGTTACAGTGTGATGGAAAGGGAGAGGTTGGAGATAATGATCAGGTTTATTGCAAAATACTTGGGAAGATCATTAATTGAGATTAAATCATGGACCAGAGACAGTATTCTGGCAATAACCACCAGAATCTGTGCTTCTGAAGCATTCAATAAGGGTTGATTATCGAAGCCTTAGATGAAGCAGGTGCTGGGAAGAGAACTGATATGGCCAAGCTTTCCAAAGCCAAACTTACCACAAAAATGCTAGATCAGCCTTCCCCAACTCCCACTCAAAAACAACCAACCCCACAACTCTCCAAACCAATCCCTAAACCTAAACTTAAACCAACTCAACCCTCAAACCAACTCCCTTACCCCAAAAACCACCTCAAACCACATCCAATGATGCACCCAGAAGAAAAGGGTGTTGAGGATGGAGAAGAAGAAGAAGATGATGAAGAAGACAGTCTGCCAATCTCTGCTGTTCTAAAAATACCTGAGCCCAGAAGTCAACAAATGATCACACCAGACTTTCAGAGCAAATGGTGAAAGTTAAGATTGAAGAAGAAGAACAGCAGAAACAGCACGATGAGCAACTTTTGAAGATGGTTGACAAAGAGTTTCCTCATCATCATCTATACAAGCCATGAAGAAACACGCTCAAAGGCTGTATGCTCTCAGGTATACCTTTCAATATCAAAGGAGAGAGTAAGGATTTGGCCAGACCCCAGGGTTAGTTCTAGAATTCATAAGAAATCCATACCAAGTAGATACAATGGCCAAGTGAGAAGACCATAGATGCTGTTATTATGTTGGCCATTGTAGTCTCACCCTGGGAGATACTTGAAGACTTCAGAGAGCCTACAAGTCAAAGATGACCCCTCAAACTCTAATGGAGAACAAAATGGTCAAGAAGGGGTTGTTATACAAGAGGCTTGAAGAGATCAAGAAAAATGAACTCCAGTTGTTATTAGAAGGGACTCACCCAGATGAATTTGCTTACAGAGAGATAACAACTGTTGAGTTGAAAATGGAAAGACGTTAAAGTACCTATCAGAGTACTATGGCCCAGAGTTCTTCTTCGAAGGAGAAGCAGAAGAACTCACTAAGGAGGACAAGTTGTTCTCCTTGAGGCCTACGTCAGAGAGTCTTATAGACTCATCAATGGGAAGTAGTTTTCATGGTTGGGATAACAGCTCTGTGTCCAGTTCCCCAAGACAGAGTTCCCCTCCATCCTTTGACATTCACATCTACTGAAACCTGTTCCCTGGCCTGTGCTTATCTGATATCTCTGAAGCTGATCAAGAGAGTATTTCTGCCAAGAATAAGTGGGACCTCAATAAGCTTAAAGGTTTTGGCTGCATTGGTTCAGGGGAGTTTGTTGGACCAAAAGAACCAATGAGCCTGATCAGAAAAACCTTTAAGTCCCACGGACATTACAACAACTGAAGTAGTCTGCAACAGCTGAAGACATCAACTGATAACAGGTCTGAAGACAAAGTCTAAAGTGAAGAGCTGAAGACAAAGTCAAGTGAAAGAGCTGAAGACAAAGTCTGAAGCTAATGAACTGAAGACAAAGACTGAAGACCAAGTTTCAGATGTTGTCACAACAGCTGAAGAAGACCTCTTCAGTAGTTGTGATGGTTTCCTTTTAGTAGTTTTATGTTTCTTGTAATCAGTACTTGTAGTTTCAGTAGTTTTAGTTTCATCTTGTACTTAGCATACTCTGAGATGTTCTCAGTTGTTGTGAACATTCTCAGTAGTTTGCTTACTTTCAGTTGTTTGTAATAATTCTGTTAGATGTCACTATCAAGTGACATCAGCAGACGTCACATTCCTTTATATAAGGAATGTTGACCTAATTGTAAGGCAGCACTAGGCAAACTTAGAAAAGCTTAGCAGCCGCCATACCAAAGCATGTGTGCATGAATGATATTATCCATTTTGCAGAAACCCTCTTTCTCTATAACCGTGTACTGTTCCATTGAATATCTATTGTGTTCTTGCATATTTGTCTAATTCTTGTTCTAATTCCGCTGCGATTCAACTCTAATTGATCAAACTTAGATCACTGATCCTGAAATTTCTTTCTCCTTGGCTTTTTGTAAATGAGGAAAAGTCAGTGGAGCTATAGCCTGTCATAGTCCACTAGTCAAAGGCAATCTGTCTTTTTGACTTAGGCTGATCTTGTTGTCTAATTAGTCACATCCAAAGTCTTTTGCATATAACGGTGTTTTAGTATCAAGTCCCAAGGTTCTTGTATTTCAGTATCTGCAAACACCTGTAATGTAGAAACCTAGAAGCAATATACTACTTCCTTGAAAATTATTTCTTGTGTTCTTGCTCTTACTTTACTTGTATTGTGCATTGTATCATCTGTTTAAAGTTCTAAGTTCCCCATTTGAATTGTTAAGTGATCCTAAAGATCCTCCTAAGTGTGTTAACTAAGTGCAAAGCCCCTTTTTAATGGTCCTGTACTAATCATATTTTATAACTAAATACTATATAAATTAAGTATTATTTTATTAAATACTTATATCTGTACTACTATATAATACATCTCTTTGGATAGAGATGTATTTTGCCAAGCATACAAGTTTTGAAGCAATATGTACAAAATAGTACAAGACATTTAAAAGGGTAGAATAGGAAATTGATATTCCTTATTTAATAGTATGATATTACTTAATTCACTTCATTAATTTTTATTTTATTTATGATACTATAACTTGACATTTAAATTTATGTTTACTAATTATATTTTTATAACTAAATACTATTTAAATTAGGTATTATTTGTTAAAATAATCAAGTATATAACTTATATATCTTCATATTTATAATAACTATACTATAATACTAATATTTTTCTAGGGTATATTGTGAGTTTAATTATTTTAATATTCTTATATATCTTTTATAATAAAAGTGAAAAGATGATAGAATAATAATTTTACATATGTACTAAAACATCCATATGAAAAGTCATACTTAAATTTCAAAGAATCAACCATTTATTCTATTTATGCTCTTATAATAAAGTATAATTATGATACTTATAATACAAATGCTAAGGCATATACACTGCCAACAAAACCAACATTTACTTTCAATGCCGTTTATTCATTGCAATTGAGCACTAATCCCTCTTCCTCTTTTCCTTGCTGGTTGTTAACAGCTTAGTAACAATCAAGATGGTAATTTGTGATGACAATTTCTCGATTAACTTTCTCCAGTCTATGTAAATTACCACCAAAAGCTGCTTACGGTGATCATAAAACTCTAACCTACATTTATAAAACGAAACCCCCCACGATTTCACTAATCTTGTTAGGATAATATAGTTGTCTTAAAAGATTTTTGTAATATACATAATTGTTTTCTTTCATTCAATTTTTTCAATAATTATATTTTGATTTTTTAATTTATGTCATAACACACCGATTCAATACTGATTAAATCGAATTCCCAAAAAATCACTCAACAACATTACCACCATAACGTGCAGGCATTTTCACTGGTTCTATTAAATATCCCTAAAATGATTAAAAGAAAAAAATACATTATAATTTGGCCATAATAGTTTTTATAGTTTTTCTTTTTTATATGTTTATGGTTCCATTTTTTAAAGTAGAATGATACATTTTTAAAGGTGTTTGTTTTTCAGAAAAGATCTTCATTACCTTTTTTGTCTGCGCCTCGTAGACATTTAGGTCTACAGAGTGTTTATTTTTTTGGAATATCTTTCATTAAAAGAGTCTTTCTGACCTTTTTGGCGTAGACTTTAAAACCAATCTTCACACCTCTTTTTGAATTCCACATCCCTACCTCCACCCCCTTTCCTCCCAGTCACTACCTCCACCCCCTTTCCTCCCAGTTGCCGTCGCACCCGCCCCTTCCCATCGTCACCGTCGCACCCAACCCTTCTCGTCTTCGTTGTCGCAACCACCCCCTCCTTCTGGTTAGTGGATTTGATTTGTTTTGCTTTGTGATTTGGTTTGTTTAGGAAGAGTTTAGATTTAGTTAAAAACCAAATAGTCTTCTTCTTGCAGACTGTAGAAGTTTGGTCCACCTCTTCTTCTACAGGTGTCTGCAGATGTGGTCCGCAGACTGCAGACGTTTTACCATTAAATATCAAACTGCACCTAAGTCTAGGTGTTCAAAGTATTGACTAATGTCTCCATTTGAGTGTGCAGGGTTTTCACTTAAAAAATTTGCATATTTTTGTTGGAACGGTCCGCCCAAGACACATATTGAATTGATGTGGCTAGTACGCTATGATCCAAGTCGGGTCATACCCAATAACAAGCTAGACAAACACCTATAATATTTATTTTATGATATGATTATGTAAATGAATATTGACACTTGAAGTATTTAGAAATTGGGTTTCTATATGTACACTAGTGTTAGGAATAAATTATATGGATAATTTATTCTAAAGAGAGAGTACTTTGTATTTGTTATTCAAATAGTTGAACAAACAATACAAGTGTTTTGTCCGCATTTCTTTTACTCATCCGTATTTACCAATGCGGATGTGTTACTGAGGAAATGCGGATGTGCATTTGGAGAAATGCTGAAGGAATTACTTCATCCGCATTTACTTATGCGGATAGTAAATGCGGATGTGCATTTTGGAAATGCTGATGGAGTTACTTCTCCGCATTTGCAAATGCGGATGTACATTTAGGAATTACGGATGAAGTTTTTTCTTCCGCATTTACAAATGCGGTTAGAGTTGTTCATCCGCATTTACTAATACGAATGAATATTAGAGAAATACGGATGGGTTAAAGGGATGGGTCCTGCCCACCTTTCTCTCACTCTGAAATTCAGTTTCATAGGACTTGCAATATATGATTGCATTCAACCACTCTCTCTGATAAGTTACAATACACACAAAGGTGCAGATCGGTGTTCCTGTAGCTTTTCTCTCAATCGGTCGAGGAAACCAAGAACTAACCCGATTCAAGTGAAGAAAATCCTAGCAACCTGGTGTTTTGTTGGAAGCTTGGGGTAGACAAGCTTGAGGTTTCCTACTTTGGAAGCTACCAATCAAAGATCTTCCTCTTCTATCCCATTCGAGAGGTAGATTTTAAACACCCTATGGTTGTTCGTAAGCATGTTTTTTTCATATAACGATCCATTACGGGTTTTAACAGATATATAAATTGGTTTATATATATTAACCGAAACAAGTTTTTCATTCTATTTCCGCTGTGTTTTCATTTTATAAGATAAATGACTCAGTTAAACTTGTGAAAACCCAATAGTGGTATCAGAGCCGGTTATATAGATACATGCTTCATCTGGACTGAATTCTTGATTTCTTGCTGTTATTCACCAATAGACCGAAAACTCAGGTCTTTGTTTCCCCTGTTTTTCAAGATTCTACTTTACATACATATTGTAAACTTAAAAATTTAATCATTTGGATGATTTAAGTTGTTTGGATAAGAATCATGATATTCGGTTTGTTTATACATTAACCGAAAATCAGTGATTCAAGGGGAAAACTCTAGGATTTTGCTTACATATTTGGATATGTATCTTGATGATCATAACCTAGCCGAGACCTTGTGTTTGTTGTGTTGTGATTTGTATTTGATTATTCAAAGGGTTGTAATAATTAAATTTATTTGTTCTTCCTATTGGCTATGTAATTTATTTATTTTCATTTGGTATGTAAAATAAATAGATTAGTTGCATTTTACTTTTACTAGAAAATGTATATAGGATATATAATTTTGATAAAGAAGATGCAACAAGAATGCTTTTTCGGTTTGGGCCATTTTTGTGCCCAAAGGGCTTCATAGCTCTTAATGGGATTTAAGCCCAATAACCGAAAACATATTTTGTAGGCCCAAAGGGTTTGGTGTAGAATTTAAGTCCATTTGGAAACTCAAATCGAATGGAAGAATCACAACACAAAGTGGACACTTGAAGCATTTGGATGCGGGATCAAGTGGGAGTTCACCGACACAAGTGTTACCCTTAGGAAGGACCTAATAACGCACTTGTTTCGGTCAACAAATGATGTTAAATTAGTTGGCTATGGTTATGAACTTGTTGTTGTATGTGTTGCTTGTATGGTTTTTAATTTATTGTTCATGTGATATTTGGATATGCACTATTAAACAAATTCAAATCAACAACAAGCAGCAAACGGTTCTTTTGGAAATATTAACATGGGTAATAAAATGTTTTTATTAAAGGTTAATATTTTCGCAATAAAATTGGGTTTTATTAAAGGAACCTTGGAAATTGGTTTCACTTGTGTTCCACGCATTTGAATACATGCGAATGTAACGTACAAAATGTTTTCATAACTAGAATTAATGGAACAAAATCCCTTTTAAACAAGTTTTAACACCATCCTTTTATACAACACTCGAATCACTTGGGAACTATTTGTGGCATAAAGGTCACTTAACCACATTTAGGGAACTTGTATGTTTAGGTGGGTTTAACATATTTGTGGGATAAAGGTCACCTAACCACCTGTATGTGTAAACTCACACGTGTGTGTAAGTAGGACGGCCTGAGTTGGAAACCATGTGAATAGGGTCACCCAAGCATGGCGTACAATGGTGTTGATGGGATTAAACATGCCGACTAAACATAAAGATGTTTAACCGATCCCATAAACTAGAAGTTGCAAAGGGTTGCAATTGTCAAAAGTTGACTACCTTGTTAATTTAAATAATGGGATAAAGGTCACCTAACCATTATTTGAATGTAACATTGGATTCTAAATTTTAATTATTAATTGTCTATGAGACATGAAAGGGTATTAATAGTTAAAATGTTATTTTTACAAATGCTAATATTGAAATTTGTTTATATTGTAGTAATGGCCGCTGATAATAACAACGCTACCTCCCCGACCGTCCATAACCTATCACTGAGAACTATTCTTGAAAAGGATCATCTAAACCATAATAATTTCATGGATTGGTTTCGAAACTTGAGAATTGTTCTCAAGCAAGAGAAGAAATCATACGTGTTGGACGATCCTATTCCCGATGAACCCAACATTGATGATGTTGATGCCTATGAGGATTGGGTTAAGCACATTGAGGATTATGTGCAAGTTTCTTGCCTCATGTTGGGAACCATGATTCCTGAGCTTCAAAAATTATGAACATCACGGGCATACGACATGATTACCCAACTGAAGGAAATGTTCCTTCAACAAGCGAGGGTGGAGCACTTCGAAATGGTTCGAGGGCTTCATACATGTCAATGAAAGAAACTCAATCTGTATCATCTTATGTGATGAAGATGAAAAGCCACATTGATCACCTTGAAAGGCTACACCCGTCTCAAAAGAGTTGGCCACGGATTTGATCCTCAATGGTCTAACCAAGAAGTTCGAGACTTTTATCATGAATTATAACATGAATGGATGGGACAAGAGCATTAGGGAACTTCATGCAATGCTCAAAACAGCTGAGGCAGGGATGGGTAAAAGGGTTTTACCAGTTCTCACGATCAATGAGGGTGGCAAAAAAGAGGCATCACCCCAACCCAAGGCAAATGTTGCCAAAGGCAAGGGGTGCATCAAAGGAAAGGATAAGGGAAAGACTAAGCGGGACCACCAAAACCGAGGCTTAAGATGCCAAAGGTTACGAAGAACGATCCATGCTTTGAGTGTGGTGAGATAGGATATTAGAAGAGGAATTGTCCAATCTATCTCAAGAGTTGAAAAACAAGAGGGATGCTGGGCAGACCTCCGGTACTGCTTTCATGATCCATATTGAAATTAATGTTATTTCTTCAAACACATGGGTATTAGATACCGGATGTGGAACTCATATTTGCAATTTTTGTAGGGGTTCAAAAGAAATAAGCATTTTAAGAAGGGGGATACTAGTCTCTATATGGGCAATGGAGCAAAGGTTGATATCGAAGCCCAAGGAGACTATATCTTGAAGCTTCCAAGTGGTTTGGAAGTCATTTTTAAGAATGTTTGTATGCTCCTAGTTTGACTAGGAACATAATTTCTGTTTCCCTTCTAAAACAATTTGGTTATATATTAAAGTTTGTAAACGAAGGTATTTGTGTTTTTATGGATGATATATTTTATTTTAAGGCTATGCCTTTTAATGGTATTTATGAATTGGTTCATGATGACTCATCCTTTAATAACTCGTTATACCAGTCGAGCACAAAGAAACTTAAAATGGGTTTAAGTGAATTATATCTTTGGCATTGTCATCTTGGTCACATAAACAAGAATTGTATTCAAACACTTCAAAAGAATGGTTTTTGGAAGCAAATGAAGAGGGTTCATTTGATAAGTGTGAATCTTGTTTACAAGGAAAGATGACCAAGGAACCCTTTAGTGGTACTAACCAAAGGGCAAAAGATTTATTAGGAATCATACATTCGGATGTATGTGGTCCTTTTAAAGCAATGACAAGGCATGGTGAAAGATACTTCATTACCTTTATCAACGATTATAGTCGTTATGGTTATGTCTACTTGTTGAGACACAAAGATGAAGCTTTTGAAACGTTAAAAATCTTCAAGAATGAAGTAGAAATCAACTCAACAAAACCATCAAGGTTCTTCGTTTGGATAGTGGAGGTGAATACCTTAGTGATGCTTTTCAATATTATCTTAGGGGTTGTGGGATTATCTCACAGCTTGCTCCACCCGGAACACCACAGCATAATGGTGTGTCTGAGAGGAGAAACCGAACCTTATTGGATATGGTTCGATCTATGATGGCTAGAAGCACACTACCTCTGTCATTTTGGGGTTTCGCATTGCTCTCCGCGACCCGTATTCTGAATATTGCCCTAACCAAGAAAGTGGATAAGACACCTTTTGAAATATGGCATGGAAGGGTTCCATCGTTATCATATTTAAAGGTATGGGGTTGTGAAGCTTATGTTAAGCAAACACCCCAAACAAGTTAGAAAGCTGATCCACTAAGTGTCTCTTTGTAGGATATCCCAAAGACTCGATGGATATTACTTCTACAATCCAACAGAGCAAAAGGTATTTATTGCTCGAAAAGCTGAGTTCTTGGAAACTAAATTCCTTATGGAAGGAAATACTGATAGAATAGTGGAACTAATGAGGATCAAGAACCACAAGACGATACACGTTTGGTTGATACTAGCAATCAACAAGAGATTGTTGATAATGATCAAGTGGTTGATCAATACACAAAACATTCGCAAATCTAGTAGAACTAGCTATCCACCCGAAAGATATGGATTTTTCATGAATGGATGCTATGTAGTTGACTCGGATGAACCAACTACATACCATGATGCAATGTCCAATTCGGATTGTGACAAGTGGCTTGAAGCCATGAATGTAGAGATGCAATCCATGTACAACAACCAAGTGTGGGAATTGGTTATGTTACCGCTTATCTCACAACGGTTGGATGTAAGAGGTTTTCAAGAAGAAAACCGATATGCATGGAAACTTGGATACTTATAAAGCAAGACTTGTAGCAAAAGGTTTCACTCAAACTCAAGGGTTGATTATGATAAAACCTTCTCGCCTGTGCAATGCTAAAGTCAATTAGGATATTATTTGCCATAGCTGCATATTATGACTATGAGATTTGGCAAATGGATGTCAAAACTGCTTTCCTTAATGGACATCTTGAAGAGAATGTCTATATGGTTCAGCCCGAAGGTTTTGTCGATCCACAATATCCTAATAAATATGCAAGTTAAAGAAATCAATCTATGGATTGAAACAAGCATCAAGAAGTTGGAATCGATGTTTTGATGTAGAGATCAAAAGTTTGGATTCATCAAGAACACTAATGACCTTGTGTGTATAAGAAAGCTAGTGGGAGCATCATCACATTCTTAGTATTGTATGTTGATGATATATTACTGTTTGGAAATGACATTCCAACCATGGAAGGTGTTTAAACCTGGCTTGGAAGTTGTTTTCCATCAAAGATCTTGTGAAG
Organism: Flaveria sonorensis; assembly: GCA_025506505.1. NCBI lineage: Eukaryota > Viridiplantae > Streptophyta > Magnoliopsida > Asterales > Asteraceae > Flaveria > Flaveria sonorensis. The sequence goes on from CM046434.1 coordinate 38,186,670, forward strand.
CCGCCTATATTTAGGAATAAAGATCTATAGGGATAGATCAAGGCGGTTAATAGGTTTAAACCAAATGCATATATTTATAAAATCTTGAAAAGGTTCATGTTAGGATCAGTGATCTAAGTTTGATCAATTAGAGTTGAATCACAGCGGAATTAGAGCAAGAATTAAGCAAATATAGCAAAACACAATAAATATTCAATGGAACAGTACACGGTTATATAGAAATAGGGTTTTCTGCAAAGGGATAATAACATTCATGCACACATGCTTCGGTATGGCGGCTGCTAGGTTTTCCTAAGCTGCACGGATTACAATTAGGTCAGCATTCCTTATATATAGGAATGTGACGTCTGCTGATGTCACTTGATAGTGACATCTAACAGAATTATTACAAACTACTGAAAGTAAGCAAACTACTGAGAATGTTCACAACAACTGAGAACATCTCAGATTATTCTAAGTACACGAAGAAACATAAAACTACTGAAACTACAAGTACAGAAAGGAAACTACAACTACTGAAAGGAAACCATCACAACTACTGAAGAGGTCTTCTTCAGCTGTTGTGACAATCATCTGAAACTTGGTCTTCAGTCTTTGTCTTCAGCTTTTGTCTTCAGACTTTGTCTTCAGCTTTTTCACTTCAGACTTTGTCTTCAGCTCTTTCACTTCAGACTTTGTCTTCAGCTCTTTCACTTCAGACTTTGTCTTCAGCTCTTTACTTCAGACTTTGTCTTCAGACCTTGTTATCAGCTGATGTCTTCAGCTGTTGCAGACTACTTCAGTTGTTGTAATGTCTGTGGGACTTAAAGGTTTTTCTGATCAGGCTCATTGGTTCTTTTGGTCCAACAAACTCCCCCTGAACCAATGCAGCCAAAACCTTTAAGCTTATTGAGGTCCCACTTATTCTTGGCAGAAATACTCTCTTGATCAGCTTTAGAGATATCGGATAAGCACAGGCCAGGGAACAGGTTTCAGTAGATGTGAATGTCAAAGGATGGAAGGGAACTCTGTCTTGGGGAACTGGACACAGAGCCGTTATCCCAACCATGAAACCTACTTCCCATTGATGAGTCTATAAGACTCTCTGACGTAGGCCTCAAGGAGAACAACTTGTTCCTCCTTAGTGAGTTCTTCTGCTTCTCCTTCGAAGAAGAACTCTGGGCCATAGTACTCTGATAAGTACTTTATCGTCTTTCCATTTTTCAACTCAACAGTTGTTATCTCTCTGTAAGCAAATTCATCTGGGTGAGTCCCTTCTAATAACAACTGGAGTTCATTTTTCTTGATCTCTTCAAGCCTCTTGTATAACAACCCCTTCTTGACCATTTTGTTCTCCATTAGAGTTTGAGGGGTCATCTTTGACTTGTAGGCTCTCTTGAAGTCTTCAAGTATTTCCCAGGGTGAGACTACAATGGCCAACATAATAGCAGCATCTATGGTCTTTCTCACTTGGCCATTGTATCTACTTGGTATGGATTTCTTATGAATTCTAGAACTAACCCTGGGGTCTGGCCAAATCCTTACTCTCTCCTTTTGATATTGAAAGGTATACCTGAGAGCATACAGCCTTTGAGCGTGTTTCTTCATGGCTTGTATAGATGATGACTGAGGAAACTCTTTGTCAATCATCTTCAAAAGTTGCTCATCGTGCTGTTTCTGCTGTTCTTCTTCTTCAATCTTAACTTTCACCATTTGCCTCTGAAAGTCTGGTGTGATCATTTGTTGACTTCTGGGCTCAGGTAATTTTAGAACAGCAGAGATTGGCAGACTATCTTCTTCATCATCTTCTTCTTCTTCTTCTACCATCCTCAACACCCTTCTCCTCCTTCTGGGTGCATCACTGGATGTGGTTTGAGGTGGTTTTTGGGGTAAGGGAGTTGGTTTTGAGGGTTGTTGGGTTGGTTGTTTTTGAGAGGGAGTTTGGGAAGGCTGATCTAGCATTTTTATGGTGAGTTTGGCTTTGGAAAGCTTGGCCATATCAGTTCTCTTCCCAGCACCTGCTTCATCTAAGGCTTCTATAATCAACCCCTTATTGAATGCTTCAGAAGCACAGATTCTGGTGGTTATTGCCAGAATACTGTCTCTGGTCCATGATTTAATCTCAATTAATGATCTTCCCAAGTATTTTGCAATAAACCTGATCATTATCTCCAACCTCTCCCTTTCCATCACACTATAACTGGCCCATCTTTCTTGTATCTCATTAATCTCCAGCCTTCTGATCTCAGTGTCTAATGTGGCTGTATCAAAGCCCTGTCTGAAGAGTTGATCTATTATTCTGTCCATTGATCTGCTGTGAGCTTCATCAGCTTCTTTAATCAGATCTTCCAATGATTTCTCTTCATCAGGCTTTTGAGTTTCAGCACTTTTCTTTCTCTTGTATGTGATCAGCTGTTTTTCCTGTTCTTTTTCTTGTTGTTTCTCCTCTTCCACTCTCTTTCTCTTTCTTTCTTTCACTGCCTTAGACTCCCCTTTTTGGGTGCATTGGGTTCAGGGGTTTGAATGGCAGAAAGCTTCTTTTGCACAGCATCATCAACAAGTGTTTTAGATTCGAGGAGATCCTCTCATCAATGGCTTTATGCACAATCTCATTGATGATGGGAGTGATGAGAGGTAAGGAATTTTGAAAGTAGCAACCATCTGCTCAGAGGGGTTCTGTCCCTGAGAGGTGGTGCCAACAACAGTGGCTGGTGGCTCAGTTGAGTGAAGTGGCGGAGTGTTTGGGAAACCTTCAGATGAAGGTGCCATCTGTGGGTTTATTGGGGCAGATGGACTTTGATCCTGAGACATTTTGGCAAGCAGTTCTTTGAGTCTGCTCACCTCAGCCTCAAGGATTGTGTTATGGGCTAAGACATCAAGAAAAAGCCCAGGTCATCATCAGTCTTTGCTGAATCACCTGACCTCCTGATTGAATCAGGATGTACATGCCCTGAGTGTAGATCAGTTGTAGCATGTGCCCCTTGTTCTTGGTTCTGGGGACTTCCTGCCTCAGGACTGAGTCCTTCATCGGCAGTTGCCTCTGGTGAGGTCTTAGAGATGTTACCAACTTCATCCTGTTCATTTGCTGAATCAGTAGAAGTGGCAGCCTCACCAGATGTTCTAACCTCCTCCTCTACACGGGAGATTGAACATTATAACCCCTGTGCTGTGGGTTATCAGCAGCATTTTGGTCCTCTTCCTCAGCTGTTGAGGTTCTCCCCATTGTAATTGGTGTCTGGGGAGGAGGAGAGGAATGCAGCTGACTCAACACTTGTGCAACAATAAATGTTGGGCTTTGAGGGGCGGTTGCATTTGGAGATAGGGTTGAAGCAGATTGCACCCGGGGTGACTGGTGCTCTTCAATGGTAACCTTCTCAATTGAGATAGGTTCCAGCATTGTGGTATCCCCAATTATGGTTGCATCAGGATCCTGTTGAGAGGATGCCTGAGCGGCTAGGGTTGGTGGAGTCTTTGACACTACTGGGGGGTTAGAACCAGTAAGTGTTTCCTGTATTGGTGTTACAGGGGCATCCTCAGGGGACTCATCTCCCTGAGTAGCCTTTTTGGGCTTTTTGGTTTTGGGTTTGGTGGGGACTTTGGATCTGGAAGTGGAGGCTGTGGGTTCCCGCTGCTTGGGTTTGAGCAGCCGGGCAGCCCCTTTCATTGTAGGGTCAGAGTTGTGCCTGGAGTATACTTCAGGCAATACAGCCGGAGCAGGGACTCCAAGGCCAACAAGGCCGTCTGATTTTAGCTGTGTTAAAATTATGGCCATGAGAAACCTGGGATATAATATCCATCTGTTTGCCACAGGTTTCAAGGCCAGATCCTTTAGTTCCATAAACACTATCTCAGAAAAATTTAAAGTTTGTCGTTCAAAGATAGAGTATAATACCTGTTGCCATCGGGAAGACATTTGATCCCATGAGGAGGTTTTTGGTGCAAGGCAGACATTCACCATGTGGAATATAAGACGTTCAGCATCATGGAAGTGCTTCTTCAGAATGGTGGTAGCACTTAAGTCTCCTTCATACCCGTTGTTGATGAAAGACATATCGGTTGTGCCTTTCGGGTATTCTGTGACACAGGTGGCATCATGTAGATCTAGGGTTTGTCGAATGATGTCCGAGTGATGACCACCTGTTTCTGGTTGACCAACGACTGGAGAGTGATTTGGCTATCATTCTCACTAGTTTGCACAGAGACGTTGGTCCAGAACTGGCTTAGGGAATCGGGGTATATGGTAGGATTCAGAAGAAACGCGGTTCGGTACTGGGAATCTACCATAAGATCGATGGCGTTATCAAATTTGTTCCAGAAGGCCGATTTCGAGAGGTAGGCAACACAGTTGTGTCTGGGTTTGAGTTTCATGGTCGCCATTGTTGAGAGAGTGAAGGACGGAAAACGGCTAATGAAACGTTGAAAGTAGGTTTAGGTATTTATAGGGTAAGAAAAAGGCTGATATAAAACGACTGAAAGTGTTGGTGCTGTCATCAGTTGTTTGAAAACAACTGAAGACCTGGTTTTAACTTTCAGAAGTTGTAACAACTGAAGACTTGGTATTAGTCATCAGTAGTTGTGAAACTACTGAAGACATGGTTTTGGCTTCAGGTGTTGTAACAACTGAAGACTTGGTGTTAGTCATCAGTAGTTGTGAAACTACTGAAGACATGGTTTTGGCTTCAGTTGTTTGAAGTGAAGCAGCAGTTGTAGAAACAACTGAAGAGAAAATTTTCTCATCAGCTGTTGTCGTCAATTCTTAGCTCATCAGCTGTTTCATTCTGACCTCAACACTTCATCAGACTTTGTCTGATTTTCAGATGTTTCATAGGTCATCAGTACTTCTGTTATTCTGACATCAGCAGTTGTAACTACAGCAGTAGTTGTAACCACATCAGTTCTTTTCAACAGATGAGTACTTCAGTACTTTTAAGTAATTTAGTCTTCAGTAGTTATGAAAACTACTGAGGATAAAAGAACTTCAGTACTTATTTGTGACAGTAGTATACGAATGCTCATCAGTACTTGTTGACTGAGATCATCAGTAGTTGTCACTTATTCTAGCTGCAGCATACCAAGCCTTAACACTAGGTTTTGGAAAGTTGAACTGTCCAAAGGCTTAGTAAATATGTCTGCAAGCTCATCAGCACTAGGAACAAACTTTGGATCAATCAGACCTTTTTCAAAACAATCCCTAATAAAATGGTGTCTGATCTCAATATGTTTGGTCCTAGAGTGCTGGACTGGATTCTTGACAATACAAAGAGCTGAAGCACTATCCATTAGTAATGGAGTCTTAGTCTCTGTAATGCCATAATCCAGTAATTGATTCTGAAGCCAGAGTACCTGAGATGTACAACTTGCAGCAGCAATGTACTCGGCTTCAGCAGTGGATGTAGCAACAGATGTTTGTTTCTTACTCTGCCAAGAAACCAAACAGTTGCCTAGGAATTGACATCCACCAGAAGTTGATTTTCTAGTTAATTTACACCCTGCATAGTCACTATCAGAAAAAGCAACTAATTTGCAAGAGTGCCCAGTGGAATACCAAAGACCTAGAGATTGAGTACCTTGCAGATATCTAAAGATCCTCTTGACTGCAATCAAATGAGACTCTTTAGGAGCAGCCTGAAATCTAGCACAAACACAAGTTGCAAACATAATATCTGGTCTAGAAGCTGTTAAGTACATCAAGGACCCAATCATACATCTGTAAAGTGTTTCATCAACAGCTTTACCTTTCTGATCTGCATCCAGTTGTGTGGTGCTGCACATGGGAGTAGAACAGGGCTTACAGTGTTGTAAATCAAACTTTGCCAAAAGACTTTTTGTGTATTTTGACTGATGAATGAAAGTTCCATCAGCCTTTTGTTTGATTTGCAAACCTAGAAAGAACTGTAATTCTCCCATGGCACTCATTTCGAATTTTTGTTGCATCAACTTTGTAAATGCATCACACAACTGTGGATCAGAGGAAGCAAAAATAATATCATCAACATAAATTTGAACAAGGAGCTTATGCTGACCCACTTTCTTAATGAACAAAGTTTTATCTATGGAGCCTCTAGTGAAATTATTCTGAAGAAGAAAATTTGACAGTGTTTCATACCAGGCTCTAGGAGCTTGTTTCAACCCATAAAGAGCCTTATCAAGTTTATACACCCAATCAGGATGTTTATTATCCTCAAAACCTGGTGGTTGACACACATAAACCTCTTCTTTTATTTTACCATATAAAAATGCACTTTTGACATCCATTTGAAAAACTTTAAGATTGTGGAATGCAGCATAGGCTAAGAACAATCTAATTGCCTCCAGTCTGGCTACAGGGGCAAAGGTTTCATCATAATCAATACCTTCTTCTTGTGAAAACCCCTGGACAACCAGTCTGGCCTTGTTCTTGACAATTTGCCCATTTTCATCTGTTTTATTCCTAAACACCCATTTAGTGCCTATTGCACACTTACCTGGGGGTAGAGGAACCAGTTCCCACACTTGCTGCTTTTTGAACTGAAGAAGCTCAAGCTGCATGGCATCAACCCATCCATTGTCTCTTAATGCAATATGATAGTTCTTTGGCTCTTGCTGACTGATGAAAAGAGCATAGAAGCAGAAGTTGGACAATTGACTTCTAGTTGAGACACCAGCATTGATATCACCAATGATTTGAGACGTTGGGTGATTCTTCAGCTCTTGATACACTATGAGATCTGTGCAAGTGTTTGTAGCACGCTCAGCAGCAACAGATGTTGATCCAGATTCTTGAAACCAAGTGTTAGATGGCAGGTCAAATGAAGTAGAGGATTCAGAAATCTCATCAGCATTTGTTGTGGATGGTGCTACTGAAGCTACAGGAACATCAAGTTGAGTAGACTCAGGCAGTTGATCACTAAACTTGAATAGGTGAGTACTGGGATCATCATGAACATCAGTACCACCAGATGGATGACTAGCTGCAGAAGGTGATGAATTCACATGATCTGCAACAGCTGGAGGCTGATAAGGAACATATTGCAGTATGTCCAGATCAAACAACTCCACAGGGTTTTGTGGGATTTTGTCCTTAGGGATTCATTGAACTTCACATGCAAGGTTTCTTCAACCATCTTTGTTCTACAGTTGAACACTCTGTAAGCCTTGCAAGTGGATGAGTACCCAACAAAATACCCTGCATCCACCTTAGAATCAAACTTTTGGAGTTGATCCTTTGTGTTGAGAATGTAACAAGGACACCCAAATGCTCTGAAGAATGAAATTAGAGGAGCCAAATGATGTAGAACTTCATAAGGAGTCTTCATCAACCTCTGATTCACTAAAGCTCTATTTTGCACATAGCATGCTGTGTTGACAGCTTCAGCCCAAAAGGTCAGTGGCAAACCAGAGTCAGCCAACATGGACCTTGCAGCTTCAATTAGGGTCCTGTTCTTTCTCTCCACTACTCCATTTTGTTCTGGAGTCCTTGGGATGCTATACTGCCTCTTGATTCCTTTTGAAAGGTAGAAATCATCAAGTGTATGGTTTCTAAATTCAGTTCCATTATCACTTCTTATACACTTGACTGATAGGGAATACTGCTTCTCAACATACAACACAAAGTTAATAATTGTCTGAGCAGCCTCATCCTTTGAATGCAAGAAGAAGGTCCATACAAATCTGGAGTAATCATCCACAATTACCAGACAGTATTTCTTCTTTGCCATGCTCATTACTCTCACAGGACCAAAGAGATCCATGTGCAGTAATTGCAAGCAGGCAGTGGACTTTGGTTCTTCTATAGGAGGGAATGAAACTTTGTGTTGTTTTCCTTTTAAACAAGCAGTGCAGGTTTCATCACAAGGAACTCCTTTATTGGTAGACCTCTCACTAAACTATTGTGGATCAGCTGATTCATGTTTTTGAGATTAACATGACCCAGCCTTCTATGCCACAGTTTAGATTCCTGAGGAGAGGCCTTGGAGAACAGGCAAGGATGACCTTTTAAATCAATCTTCTTTGACAAATCCAAGGCATATACTCTTCCTATCCTGTTGGCCTTCAGGAGAGTATGTTCATCCAATACCTTGTCAATCAGCCTCAGAACTTTGGAAGACAGAATCCGGCAGTTCTGGCTTGTGAAAAGTGCAACATGCCCTTTATCACACATCTGACTGACACTCAGTAGATTATACTTGAGATTCTCCACATGGTTAACATCATCAAATCTGATTTCTCCATTTGACACAAATCCTTTCCCGATGATGTAACCCTTAGCATCATTTCCAAATGAGACAAATCCCTTCTTTCCTTGAGAGTAGTCATTAAGAAGAGAACTGCTCCCAGTCATATGCATAGATCCTCCACTGTCTACATACCAGATGCTTCTTTGGCATGCTGAAGAACCCTGCATTTATCATAAGAAACTAGTTAGCTTTAGAGACCCAAACCTTTTTGGTTTTGGGTCTGTTTTCATCAACAGATTTAACCATAACTTGTTTCTCATGATTAACAGCTGATGAAGGTGGAGATGGTGCTGAAATGGATTTCTTAGATTTGGGCTTGGATTTCCTTTTCAGTGGTTTGATCACAGGTGCATCTAGTTGGTTAACTCTCCCCAACAAATGCTGAACCATCATAACAAGTTGTGTCTGATTTGTTGCTAAAGCCTTCAGCTCATTTGACACATCAGTACTTGTTTTTGATGAGTTCCTGTGACCCACCATTTCCTCCTTCTTGAAATTCACAGACTTAGTCTGATGTTTATCATGAGGAACACTATCAGCTGTTTTCTGATAAACCCCATCCTTCTTTTGGATTTTGGTGAGGCCTTGGGTTTATCAGTTTGAGATGACTGTGGTACAAACTTGGTCTCAAACTCATTTTTCATTTTATTAATCTCTTCTTTAATGAGCTTATCTCTGTTGAGTTTGGAACCCTTTTTGTACCAGCATTCATCAGATAGATGATTGAATTTACCACATATTTCACATGGCTTATTCTTCATCTTGGATTGATCAACTGCTGAAGTGGAAACTACTGAAGGTGTGATCTTCAGTACTTTCCTCCTTTCAGTACTTGTGTTAAGTACTGAAGGATCGGTAACAACTGAAGACTTGTTCTTCAGCTGTTCTCTATCCGTCCTGAAAGACCGTATGATAGATTCCTCAGCAGTTGTTAATCCTTTTATTTCAGCAGATTTGAAATGCTTTTCAGATGTTGTGACTTGCCCTTCAGTACTTGGAGTACTTTGAGGGACAACATCTGAATTGCTCAGCTTCATGTGTTTATCAGCATTTAAACCATCAGGCAATTGATTTGCTGAGATCTTAACACTGACTTCATCCTCTAATTTTGTATTATCATTTGAGGATGAATCACATGATGATGTGGTTTGGAAATTACTTTCACCTTCAGATTTTACTATTGATTTTGAAGTAAAATCAGTAGGTGGTGCAGTATGATTGTAACCTATTCCAAACTTCACATTTGAAGCTGTTTGCTTGCTGAGAAGCATTTCAAATCCCTTGCAGGATGTTACCCAGCGGTCACACTCAACTTGGGTAGCTGCAAGTGTCTCTTTGAGACTTCTGTGGTTCTCAGTATGACCTCTACCTTAGCCTTTTCATCATTAAGTTGGCATTTAAGCTTGTAAATCTCATCATCTTTGTCATTAAGAGCAGACTCATACTCATCTTTTCTTTTGGAAATAGTTTTCTCAAGCTCAAGATTTTGATTGATTAAAGCTACATTTGCCTCTCTAATAGAGACAAAGGCAGCTATGCATGATTCAGAACATAACTTGGCTTTAGCCTCAGAAGATACCTGGGTTACCTGTGAAGATGATGCATTGGAGCAGGAACCCTCAGTAGACTCCAGGGCCATGAGAGCAAGATTCCCAAAAGGATGTTCACCACCATGTTGACCAGCACCAGCAAATAATTGCTCATTGAAACCAGAAAGATCATCTGGTAAGCTGCTCCAGTCAACAACTCCTGGTGTGAAGAAGCTGTGATGAGGTTGAGATTGTGATGGAGATGGTTGAGGCTCAGGTAGGGCTTGAGGTTGTTGTGCTATAGGGACATGAACTGGATTTGGCTGTGGCATGTAATAGCAGGGATAAGGATATGGCATTGGACCCTGAGGGACAAAGTATGCAGGAGATTGAGGTTGTGAGTGATGACCAGAACTAGCAGGATGTTGCCCTTTGTTTTGTGAACTATTGCTTGGAAAGGTCACAAAGGGTGCAGAGGAGTTAGATCCAGTTGATCTACACTCTCTTGCAAAGTGCCCAAGCCTGTGGCATTTGTGACACCTCAACTTACTCTTGTCAAAACCAACTTTGGTTTTGCCAGAGAGTCCTGGAAATTTCCTACCAGTTCTCTTGTAGAACTTTTGAGATCTGATATTGATCAGGGCCATTTGGCTCAAAATATCCATCTCTTCTAAATCATCATCAGCAATACCCTGCAAATCATCCATGATAAAGCATAAATTATCACTATTACACCCAGAATGACTGTCAACACCAACAAATGCATGATCAGAACTGTTTGAAGAGAAATCTATATGCTCATCATAATGACTTTCTGATCCAGCATATTCTGACTCATGACCGACCAAGGCAGTGTTACCTGGTACAAAGTCATCAGAGAGCTTTCCTGATGATGCCAGTTTCCTTTTCTGCTCTATCTCTCTTTCAAATGTAAGCAGTTTCCCATGGAGTTGGGTGAGAGATAGGCTATCCAGATTTGCACTGGAGCGTAGGACAATGGTGTATGTGTCCCATCTCTCAGGCAGTGATCTGAGGAATCTGTTGTTCATCTGGCTGTTAGTATACTCATGCTTGACCATTTTCAGCTCAGAGATCAAGCAGGAGAAACGCTCAAACTGTTGAGTCAGTGTCTCACCCTTCCTATGAGAGAATGTCTCATATTGTTGGGCGAGGATTTCTCTGTTGTTTGCTAAGACCTCATCAGTTCCTCCGAATTGTTCCTTCAAAGCATTCCAGAGGTCATGAGCAGTTTCATGATGCATAAGCCCAGAATAGATTTCATTCGGCAGTGCCATGGCCAGAATTCCATGGGCTTTAGCATCAATCTCAAACAGTTTACGATCTTCATCTGAGTATTGCTCCTTCTTCTTCGGAACCATTTGATTGGTCTCCGGATTGTTCACCATAGGCTTGTGTGGACCGTGAACCACAGATGTCCAACAACCTGAACTGTTAACAGACAGGTGATGGAGCATTCTTCGTTGCCATATGTTATACTCACTCCTAACCAGCATCGGAGGCTTGGTTGAGGAGCCAGTATTGTGAGGATCATTAGATGGAGTAGTCATTCTCAGATTCAAACCAAATCAATCAAGTTTCAAAAGATTTAGCACAAAAACACAACAAACTCAATAAGAACCAAGAAGAAACTCAAATTAAATAACCAGAAGCAGCAGAAAATCAATCTTTATAACCAATTCTTGCACATATGCTAATTCGATCAAACTATAGATATCAAAATAGCAGTTTCAATGATCAATTGTTAAACCGATCAATGATTAACCCGCTCTGATACCATTTGTTAGGATCAGTGATCTAAGTTTGATCAATTAGAGTTGAATCACAGCGGAATTAGAGCAAGAATTAAGCAAATATAGCAAGAACACAATAAATATTCAATGGAACAGTACACGGTTATATAGAAATAGGGTTTTCTGCAAAGGGATAATAACATTCATGCACACATGCTTCGGTATGGCGGCTGCTAGGTTTTCCTAAGCTGCACGATTACAATTAGGTCAGCATTCCTTATATAAAGGAATGTGACGTCTGCTGATGTCACTTGATAGTGACATCTAACAGAATTATTACAAACTACTGAAAGTAAGCAAACTACTGAGAATGTTCACAACAACTGAGAACATCTCAGATATTCTAAGTACACGAAGAAACATAAAACTACTGAAACTACAAGTACAGAAAGAAACTACAACTACTGAAAGGAAACCATCACAACTACTGAAGAGGTCTTCTTCAGCTGTTGTGACAATCATCTGAAACTTGGTCTTCAGTCTTTGTCTTCAGCTTTTGTCTTCAGACTTTGTCTTCAGCTTTTTCACTTCAGACTTTGTCTTCAGCTCTTTCACTTCAGACTTTGTCTTCAGCTCTTTCACTTCAGACTTTGTCTTCAGCTCTTTCAGCTTCAGACTTTGTCTTCAGACCTTGTTATCAGCTGATGTCTTCAGCTGTTGCAGACTACTTCAGTTGTTGTAATGTCCGTGGGACTTAAAGGTTTTTCTGATCAGGCTCATTGGTTCTTTTGGTCCAACGTTCAAGATGGAGAACTCTAAGAAGTTTTGGTACTTATTCAAGGGACATATGAGTGCATCTCAATGTCCAAGCTCAAGGATGATCAAGAAAGGATGAGGAAATCCCATATGCATCTGCTATAGATCCATCTGGTATGCAATGATATGCCCTAGACCGGACGGTCATGCACTTAATCAGACAAGCAGATATCAACAGAATTCCGTAATATCATTGGATGCTATTAGAGTATATGAAATACCTTAGGAGGACTAAGGATATGTTTCTAATATACGAATCTGGGAAAGAGGAACTCGTTGTAAAGGGTTACACGGATGCGAGTTTCCAAACTGATCGAGATGATTCTCGATCACATCGAGGTATGTCTTTATTATGAATGGAGGGGCAGTGTCCTGGAAGAGTTCAAAGCAGGATGTGGTAGCATGTCCACTACAGAATCAAATACATCGTCGCTTCATTGGCAGCACAGGAAGCTGCATGGTTAAAGAAATTCATTGCCGATCTAGGGGTTGTCTCTACCATTCAAGATCCCCTATAGATCTTTTGTGACAACGGGTGCGATTGCTCAAATCAAGGAACCCCGTGCACATCAAAAGACAAGACACATTGAGCGGAGATTCAACTACATAGAGATGAAGTTGAAAAGGAAAGATATGTATTCGCAAAGTTCATACCGATCAAATATTGCGGATCCCTCACGAAGCTCCTTGAAAGGCCAAAGCTGAGAGTCATACTTTGTGCCTTAGGACTTTGATATTCTAGTGATTGGATTTGATCTATTTAGTATTTAAATATCGGAACATTATTTTTGACTCATATATATATATATATATATATATATATATATATATATATATATATTAGATATATTATATGATTATGATACTATGGTTATGTTCCATTTTAGCATGTTTAAATCCATGAATATATTTATTATTCTAAATATCCGTAGTCGGTCATATTTGTGGGAACAAATATGAAGTAAGACTATTATGAACTTGGATTGGTGGATATTTATAAGGGATGAATATAGAGCAAGAGGTTGCTACCAAGTTCATAAATATTTGTGGGATACAAATATTGGACAGACCCGCTCTCAAATTTTACTGCATGGAATTATGTAATTGATCATACGTAAATTTGAGTAAAGGCGAATATCGTTGTATCCTCCGACCTGAGATACATATTGGGTTTTGATATTCACCAAAATATTATACTTTGATCTAGTTCTTCGTTGTTTTGAAATAATGAACATTCATGAGGCTAGTTTCAGGTGTGATACAAGGTGATTATGAGAAACGTATGTAGTCAAGATGGGATTCGTTCCTCTTATTCGTTGAGAGTATGATGTCTAAGGCCTGATTAGTTAAATCAACAGAGAATGATCATATGGTGTCTCTGGATTTAACATACATCTGTAACAAAAGGATAAATGATAGATTCACCTAATCATTTCAAGTAAGGGACTTGAGGAAGATGATGTTATTGAATGGCACTTCCTCATGCATATTAGGGGTAGTAAACCGTTGTTAGGTGATATTTACTACTTGATCAATTCTTTATGTATCTTGTGCAAGTTGGAGATTGTTGGGAACGATCTGCCCAAGACACATATTGAATTGATGTGGCTAGTACGTTATGATCCAAGTCGGGTCATACCTAATAACAAGCTAGACAAACACCTACAATATTTATTTTATGATATGATCATGTAAATAATATTGACACTTAAAGTATTTAGAAATTGGGTTTCTAAATATGTGCACTAGTGTTATGAATAAATTATATGGATAATTTATTCTAAAGAGAGAGTACTTTGTATTGTTATTCAAATAGTTGAACAAACAACACAAGTGTTTATCCGCATTTCTTTTACTCATCCGCATTTACCAATGCGGATGTGTTACTAAGGAAATGAGGATGAATGTTCCTCATTCGCATTAGCAAATGCGGATGTGCATTTGGGGAAATGCTGAAGGAATTACTTCATCCGCATTTACTTATGCGGATAGTAAATGCGGATGTGCATTTTGGAAATGCTGATGGAGTTACTTATTTGCATTTGCAAATGCAGATATACATTTGGGAATTACGGATGAAGTTTTTTCTTCCGCATTTACAAATGCAGTTAGAGTTGTTCATCCGCATTTACTAATGTGGACGAATATTAGAGAAATGCGGATGGGTTAAAGGGATGGGTCCCACCCACTTTTCTCTCACTCTGAAATTCAGTTTCATAGGACGTGTAATATATGATTGCATTCAACCACTCTCTCTGATAAGTTACAATACACACAAAGGTGCAGATCGGTGTTCCTGTAGCTTTTCTCTCGATCGGTCGAGGAAAACCAAGAACTGAACCCGATTCAAGTGAAGAAAATCCTAACAACCTGGTGTTTTATTGGAAGCTTGGGGTAGACAAGCTTGAGGTTTCTTACTTTGGAAGCTGCCGATCAAAGATCTTCCTCCTCTGTCCCATTCGAGAGGTAGATTTTAAACACCCTATGGTTGTTCGTAAGCATGTTTTTTCATATAACGATCCATTACGGGTTTTAACAGATATATAAATTGGTTTATATATTAACTGAAACAAGTTTTTCATTTCATTTCCGCTGCGTTTTTATTTTATAAGGATAAAATGACTCTGTTAAACTTGTGAAATCCCAACAATTTTGATTTTGCTAGTGTTTGCTAGTGTTTCGTTTAGGTTTTATAGGTTTCAATTGTATTTGAGTTTTTAAATTTTGATATATGGGGATTTATATTGGTTGTTTATTAGGTGGCAGTGATGAAATATAGAATGAAGATAGGTGGTGGTGCATGTCAAAAAAGGTATTCGTAACATCCTAAAATTTCAAAGGAAATAAATAAAAATTTTAAAAGTTTGGATGGAATTTTCAAGTGTCAAAGATATAGTTCAAGGAGGTGTAATGAAACTTTAACTTTAAATATCTATCTATTTAAGGAGGCCTTAGACATCTTTTCTTTTGGGAAACCTTGTGTCCAAAGAAAGCTAGAGAGAGATTTTCAACGAGACAACAAGCTGGAAAGAGCTCATTATTTTAGCAAAATTGGATGAATTTCTACTATGTTTCACGATCAAAACTCATATCTATACATGGAATTATGCATAGATGTTGTTTAAGTTGGATTAGATGATTAAAGTTTGCATCTTCATGGATTTTCTTAGATCTTACGTAAGAGGAAGCCGAATCTAGGGTTTCTTAATTATTCTTCAAATGTGAGTTCTAGATTTTCTTGTTTTCTGTGTTTTCTTATTGGTTTAGGGATAATTGGTGTAATCTATGTGTTTATTTTCATTGATCTTGCATGTTACCTAATAAAGATGACAACTTTATTTGTAGAATTCATGTTTATGGCATTTATATGCATGCATGGCAAAGTTTACATTTGTAACCCTAAGAATGCATTGAATGATTAAAAATTCTTTAATGAATTTTATGAAATGACAAATTATGAACTTCTCATAAAATAAAAATAGGTATTACACCCCTCGTAAATAATGTTGTGCAAGTGGGTTGGCATCCCTATAAGTAGCATATTGCCTTTTGGACAAATTAATGCCTTTGCTTTTAGATTTGCACCTTTGTAAGTATCATTATGCCTTCACATTGCTTTCGTAACTAAGTTATTACCTTCTTAAGTACCTATACTTAGCCAATTCACAAAAACTCCAAATGTACCTTTGTAACTCCAATTGCTCATCCGCAACTAGACTTATTTAGCATTTTTGAGTCAAATGTACCTCCGTAAGTGGACCATGGTCCTCTGTATCTCCCTACACTTAGTGTATTTAATGTTTCTTTATAGGTGAGGTTAATCCGCATATCCATGTAACTTAAACAAAGCATGCATAATTGGCTATACTTAGCTGGAAACAACCAAATAGTCCTCGCTAGTAACTTTTGAGCCTTCACAAGTACCTTTCAACATCCGTAAGTAAAACCTTCATATCAAGGATACTTAGCAATATTATAGGCGATCATCAAATCCTACACAACTAAACCAATACCTCCGCAACTAAGCCAATACCTCTGTAACTAAGCCAATATCTCCATAACTACCATTGCCCCTCTCTATCTCCTAGCACTTAAAATATTTTTGAAAATCATAAAGTCTTCATTGATTAAGCTCAAAAGACATGCCTTCTATATCTCCTAGCACTTAAAATATTTTTGAAAATCATAAAGTATGCTTCACTGATTAAGCTCAAAACACATGTACATGATTCTTTTGTTGAGTCATTGTTCCTTCAAATACACCCTCTCTAATATTTGTTAATAAATACTATAATAGTAAGTCAAAG
Source organism: Flaveria sonorensis (assembly GCA_025506505.1). Lineage (NCBI taxonomy): Eukaryota > Viridiplantae > Streptophyta > Magnoliopsida > Asterales > Asteraceae > Flaveria > Flaveria sonorensis. The sequence continues at coordinate 38,203,268 of CM046434.1, forward strand.
ATCAAAGTGTCTTAATGATTAAAGTATGTCATTGGTTGTTAAAGTCACTATGCTATATGTCAGGCCTAGCATAGGTTCATTAATTATTATTATATATGTAGTAAATGCTGTAATATAAGTTGCATGTCATTGAAGTCTTACTCTATGCAAGCATATAATTGCTTTGTTTTGTGCATAACATGGTAAATGGAATCTTGCTTTGTGCTAGTATGTCACTAGAATCTTTTTTATGCAAGTATTTGATTGCTTTCTTGTGAATAACATGGCTATTAGAGCCTTTCCTTATGTAAATATGTCACTAGAGTATTTCTTTATTGATTAATGTCCTGTAGTCGGTCACACACACACACACTATATATATATATATATATATATATATATATATATATAAGAGTCCTTATTACCCTTAATAGTAAAGGTAAGCAAAGTGTTGAATCCACATGGAATGAATGGATGGTGTTAGTAATAAAAAAATTTAGAAAAGTAAACATGAAAAAAAAACTTGAATTATTGGTTGATTTTAGTAATTATGAAACTAACGAAATTAAAACTTTTGTTTTAAACAACTTGGTGAAAAGTAACTATTTTAGGTTTCTAGTTGGCAAAGTAATAATTATCTTAACTTAACCTAGCGAAGAGTTATTAATGGTGACTCTATGTGTTACAAGCTCCAAGTGATGATTTTAGATCAGAGTTTAGCAGACTCTATTCATACAATCACCAATCCAACAACATAATCTTAATCTCAAGAACCAATCACTCAATGATAACTAAAGTCATATGATATTCAACTTAGGTTTAATCACAATCAAATCGTTTAAGAATTGAATCACAAGTTAAATCTAATAGAACTTACTGGTTTCAATATTTAATCCCACTACTAGGACAAAACTATAAAAAACTATTACTTGCACAAATCTATCACCCTGAAGTAGATCAAAAAGGAATTAGCCTTGCATCTTTATTGGTTCATTAATACAAATTGAATCAATCATGGAGATTTCATATGATTTTGATGTTGGAAAACTTTTGGAATGATGGAAGATCATCGATTTTTTATCGTGATTGCCTATCACCCTGAAGTAGATGACAAAGGAATTAGCCTTGCATATTTATTGGTTTATTAATACAAATTGAATCAATCATGGAGATTTCATATGATTTTGATGTTGGAAAACTTTGGAATGATGGAAGATCATTGATTTTTTATCGTGATTGCTGCAGTAAGGCCCCGTTCCCAGGACACTTACAGTTGGACCGTCATTCCATAAAAACATTTCAAAAACATATACATTACTTATGCAGCGGAAATTAAAGACTTTCATTAGTAATTAAAAACATGTCATCACATTACATCATTGTTACATTTCAAAATATGACATTATAACAAAACGTGGATGCCAGCATCAAAACGTCCCCAGTAGCGTATGCATCCATGCCTGCAACTCCTTAGCATCAACAAAATACCTACCAACTATCATGCATACAAAAGAGTCAGCGACACTGAGTGAGTTCTAGTTTTATAAATAAAATACTTTATTTTCGTTAAATCATAACCTTCACAATCGTATGCGATAACACATTATACGTACACATTGATAATATTTATTATTATCTTCATCATCGTTCATTCATTTGTTCATTACATCTTTTACCATTACTCAGATCCTGTCTCATGCAATACCCCCGACTCATGTCCGAAGACCGACACAGTACTGAGGTACGCGACAAGGACCCCGTCTCTGTTTGCAACACCCCTGACTCATGTCCGAAGACAGATACTATGCCGGGGCCTGTAAACAAACCCCGACTCATGTCCGAAGACCGACACAGTACCGGGCGCGGTTGATCAAACCACCTTCTTACAACACTTGGAGTTTTGTCTCATAGGCTACTAGCCAATTCATCCAAAGGTGTACGCCTATCCACCTAAGTTCGTCCTGAACAGTCAAGCAGGAGATACGTGCTCTCTCAATTCTATCACGCAATCCTCTTGGGCATCAGGTATCCTAGTGGACTTACCAGTAGCAATTTCTACATCAAAGGGCTCATCGATCTTCCTACTCCTAACTTGCAACTTATCACAGAAGGCAACAGGAATGAAACTACTACTAGCACCACAATCAAAGCATAGATGCACAAATTTAAATTACCAAAAACGTACCTGACGTCACGTCGGAGTCCACTCTAGCCTCCTCCCGGTCATAGCGAATGCTCTGACCTTCATCCTCTGCTCTCCTTCCTCACACCGAAGCTTCCTGCCCTCGACTTCTTGCAGTCTCTGCTCCTATGTCCAGTCTCGCCACAGTCGTAACATTTAGCCATGTGACAATCCCTCGCCCTCTGGCCCTCTCTTCCACACTGGAAGCAGACGTTCGATCCCTACCTCCACTCCCCCATGTGGCCTCTACCACACTTCTTGCATACCTCTTCCCTCTCGGTTATCCTCTGCCGATCATCGAACCTCATCGTCTTACCTCCAGTCACAAATTCACCATCATCATTATCCCGCCTTTCGTTCCCACTCTTATCATAACCTCGCTCCTCCTCTTCATCCATTATAGCCACAGCCTCTCGCTCGTCATACAGCCTCCCCGCTAGGTCGACCACCAACCTAAACGTACCTGGCCAGGCAGCGATCAGATGTCTGCGGATATCTGCTGGCAGACCTGAAATATACCTTTTGATCTTTCATGACACAGACATCACCTGATCTGGCACCAGCCTAGCCATCTCGTTGAACTTTGTGGTGCACTGCTGGTGAGTCATCGTTCCTGCCTCTAGCTGCAGGAACTCCCTCTCGACCTTGTCAAGATCTCTATGAGGGCAAAACTCCTCAATTACCAACCTCTTCAGCTCCTTCCACCTCATCCTCCTGACTGCCCTAGTACCCTCAGCCTGGACAATGTTGTCCCACCAGCATAAGGCTGAATCCACAAATGAGTGGGTAGCAAACTTCACCTTCTGATTCTCGCGGCACTCGCTGATGTCAAATACCGCTTCCATCTTTCTCACCCAACGTTGTGCAATAGCAGCACTCCCATTTCCATCAAACATAGGGGGCCTATACCTTTGGAATGCTCCATAGCTGCACCCTTCGTAGTCTCCAGCACAATTTCCTCCTCCTCCTCATCGTCACTGGAGACAACCATGTCAGTATTGGGTTGCTCCATATCCCTAGAACCTCCAGCTTCACCTCCTCGTCATGCGGTTCTCCTCCTCTCCTCCTTCTCCTTCTTCTCTTCATCCCTCACAGCATGGATAACTTCAGTCACTACAGACGGCAGAATCGTCTGCATGACCTGATGAACCTCCTCGACCACCGCCTCCTTCATTGAGGCTCTCAGGTTGGCACTCTCGTCTTCACCATCCTGGTGACAAAGCTCTGGCTCTTCAGGCCGTCTCAGTAGTCTTGGCCCTGCTCCTCGTGACACGCAGCCTAACACCGCGTCCACCATGACCTCTACCTCATGAAGCCTCAGAAGACCTACCGCCAGCCATCTACAAACACTACAAGATTCAAACACTAACATGGTTAATCAAGGTAATAGCTCTACTTATGTCAAGTATAGTAAGTCCCTAATCACAGTGGCCAGTTGTGATTAGCCACTTACTTTACCCTTCATTACCTAAGCGTCTCCTATCCTGACTACATCAGTATCTAAATCTATACAAAAGCACACAAGCCACATAACATACGCACATACTACCAGTTAACATTAACTTACATAAAACCTTTACATAAAACTTTTACATAAAACTTTTACCTGCAGGCATGTAGCTACTAGGACTGGCATCCCTTTCCTTTCGTCCCATTCACAGTTTAATATTAGGTTTTTGAAAATATTTACCCAATTTTCTTAAACTTTAGCTCTGATACCAACTTGTAAGGCCCCGTTCCCGGGACACTTACAGCTGGACCGTCATTGCATAAAAACATTTCAAAAACATATACATTACTTTTGCAGAGGAAATTAAAAACTTTCATTAGTAATTAAAAACATGTCATCACATTACATCATTGTTACATTTCAAAATATGACATTATAACAAAACGTGGATGCCAGCCTCAAAACGTCCCCAGTAGCGTATGCATCCATGCCTGCAACTCCTCAGCATCAACAAAATACCTGCCAACTATCATGCATACAAAAGAGTCAGCGACGCTGAGTGAGTTCTAGTTTTATAAATAATTTACTTTATTTTCATTAAATCATAATCTTCACAATCGTACACGATCACACATTATACATACACATTGATAATATTTATTATTATCTTCATCATCGTTCATTCATTCGTTCATTACATCTTTTACCATTACTCAGATCCTATCTCATGCAATACCCCCGACTCATGTCCGAAGACCGATACTATGCCGGGGCCTGCAAACAAACCCCCGACTCATGTCCGAAGACCGACACAGTACCGGGGTACGCGACAAGGACCCCGTCTCTATTTGCAACACCCCCGACTCATGTCCAAAGACCGATACTATGCCGAGGCCTGTAAACAAACCCCCAACTCATGTCTGAAGACCGACACAGTACCGGGGCATGCATCACGACATCATTCGGGTCAACCTCAAGGATTAGACCCCCTTCGAGTCATATTAGACTCCTATCGAGTCTATCTCAAGGATAGACTCCCTGTGTGCATCCTTCGAGTTAGCTAAACCGCACACAGTTGAGTTAACGACAACATGTTCATGCGCCTCCATTCATTGCTTGCAAGACTTTCATTCATTCGTTACGTTCCACTTTTCATTATCATTATCTTTCACTTTGTTACATAATACTTTACGCATGCACATTCATACATCATACCACGTAAAGTCATAACATAATACATAACGTATTACATAACATAATACATACGTTTTGAAAACCGTTTAACGAAGAAAGATAACACACACATACACACACATACACATCAACCTCATCACATCATCATGCATACATAAAGCATAAGCCATCACATCATAACGGGACCTATCTCAAACATCTACCTCTTAAAAACCCTTAGAAAACCCTAAGTCCAAAATGAGGCACATGGAACATTTCAGGCGCATGAGCATAAAAATTCTAAGTATAAACAGTCTGGGAGCATTACAACTATGTAGGCGCATTACCACTATCAGGCGCATGAGCCCTGCTTAGGTGCATCAACACTTGGGCGCATGGACAACTCTGGGTGCATGGGCACTATTTGGGCGCATGGCCAACACTTAATCGCCTGGACAACTTTCTGGGCGCATGGCTACTAATTGGGCGCATGACCTTGGGCGTATGAGGACAGTTGGGCGCATGAGATAAGTTGGGCGCATGGGAACTTTCTGAAAATTTCTAAACTACCAAAAACACCTGATACCTTTCTAACACTACCCAAACACAGATCTAACATACTAAGGCCCTTAAAACATACCAACAACAATTCTAACCACCAAAACAACATCAAAAGTTAAATCACAGAACATCATTCAAACAAATTGCAGAAACATTCGGTTAACTCTTTAAAACATTTATTCAGTATGCATAATAGCCCCAAGGAGTTGAAAATCAGTAAAAGAGGGGTTCTAGAAACTCACCTGAAGCAACCCTCAAGCAAAACACTTTGGCTTGAAGCTCCCCCACGATTTCAGCACTAAAAATCCCGAAAACAACACTGAACACCAAGAACTTCGGTCAAAGCTTGTGAATTTGGTTAAAACCGAACATATAGTTAAGAGACTTACCTTTTGCAGCTTCTTCCTCCTCTCTCTCTCTAGAACCGAGAGTTCTTCTTCTTTCTTCCTTTTCAGCCGAGAATAGTGGTGTGGAAGAAGAAGTGGGCGGCCATACCTTTAAATCCTTAAAATAATAAAGTTTTGTCCTTTTTACACTTTAGCCCCTCCACTTTGTGTCCATATTCCTTTCTTTCTAGATACTTTTCTTTGTTCTTCTTTTAAATAAAATTCGGGGTGTTACAGCTGCTAAAAGAATGTGTCAACAACTCTAGGGTTTCCCCTCATTTTATCCCATCAAAATTAGGTCAAACCCCATCAAAACGCATATCTCGGCGTCGGTAGCGCCACCAATGGCGTTAGTGGCACACTGACGTATGTAAAAATAGCAGTTTTCTGAAATACAATGTCCTTAGCGCCATATACTGACGCCTCATCATCGGTGGTGCCATTACTTGCACCTTTCCTTATTTTTCATATGTAACTTTTCCACAGGTTTTGTTGACTATTTATAGGTCCCGTAACTCCATTCCTAGCTTAAGTTATGCTTATTTGAAGTTTGTAAAGACCCGTAACATCTTCATCGATCTGTTTCTTGATCTCTCGACTTCTGATTTACTCACCAATTCTTTCACAACTTTCATATTCCTCACATTTACCTACAAACACATAAACACTCCAAAAGTAACTCTATTCTTCATGGATTAACCACTAAAAACATGTAAAAAGAGCATTATAACATTAAACTTCAACCACTCGATCATTAATGCAAGCATTTGATTACTTTGCCTTGTGCAAAGCATGATTACTTGAGTCTTTCCTTGTGCAAAATGTCATTGGAGTCTTGCTTTATGCAAGCATGTCACTAAAGTCATGTACTAGTACAAACATGTAGCCTGGATGTTAACTTATTTGGTTACATCATGGTATGATCATATTCCTTCACTGAATGTCATTGTACAACTGTTATGTTATAGTATCATGGTTATCATTGTTCAGGAAATATATGAATTTTCAATGTACGAATACTTATGTTTCAAAAATAAATAAAACTAGTACTCACTCAATAATGTTGACTTTTTAGTATATATCAGGTAACATTATGCTGTTCAAAATGGATCTTACCTGACATTAAAGCTGGCATCCCATTTACACAGTTTATGTTATGAACTTAACACAATATTTACTCTTATGTAATATACAATATTTATCTTTATATCTAATTTTGAAAGTTTAAAAGTTTTCTACTGCTATGATAATAAAATTTTGAGTTAAAGAGTTATGATTATGATGAATGAAGCTAACTTTAAAGACTCTAGGAAATGAGGCCTTCAGTTTAGTGATCAGAGCTTATTGACATTTTTGAGCTCTTTGAATCACTTGAAATCTGTGTTGAATGCAATTTGATCAATTAATTGTTGTTTTCAGTTGTGTTTCATCCATAGAAATATGATTTGAATCACAATTTGGTGTGTAATTTGTTCATATCAGAGTAATTGATCAAATTTGTGTTCGAAACTGTGTTCTTCATTTTCGGACTGTAATTTGATCAGAAAACAGATTTGTTGTTGTTGTTTGATCAATATGATGATTGAAGATTGTTAATCGATCTATATATGACCTAATTGGAAGTTTTTAAATCAATTTAACAAGTTTTGAAGAATTTCATAAGATCTGAGTTTGTTGAAGAGGATGAATTAGGCACTTGAGTTGTGAAAAACTGCTGAAATTGACCAAGTGTTTAGACACCTGACAACTGTTTAGGCATTTTTAAATTGTTAAAGCGTTTTCAGTTTAGGTGTTTTGCAACTGTTGGTATGTTTTGCGACTGTGTGGTCGTATTGAGACTTTGCTGAAACAAAGAAATTCTAGGCGCACGAGGAATGTTTGGGCGTTTTTAACCCAGTCGTTTGACAACTGTTTGGGCATTTGATACCTATTCAGGCGCTTCATCACTGTGTGGGCGCTTCATCAGTCAGGCGTTTCATAATTTAACTAAGGCATTCCCTTAGGCGTTTCTAGTTCAAAGTTCAGGTGTTTCAGAAGTTTCAGGCGCTAGGATATTCAGACTTATCAGAAAACACTTAGAAATTTTTTTCAAAAATTAAATCCAAAAATATTTTCATTTCATAGTTTTTTTTTAATTTTTTAAAAACAACAAAAACAAGTCATTTTCATTAATTCAAAATACAAAATGGTTAAGTCTGAAGATTCTGAGAACAGGGTTCCCAAGCTAAAAAACAGAGCTGATTTCAAGAACTGGTCTCTTAGATTGAAGCATCATCTGAACTCTATTGACACTGACTTGTGGAAGTCAATAGAGAAAGGACCACATATCCCAATTACATTCGATGGTCCTGATAGAGGAGTTGTGTATACAAAAGACTCTCCAGAACCTTATCCAGATGATGGTCTACAAGGTGATGACTTAAGAAAGGTTAAGAATGACATCAAAGTTTATTCATTGATGTGCAAGGGGTTACCATTGGAAGTCTTGACTAGACTTGATGGTTATCAAACTGGTTTGAAGATCATCTACGAAGGTGGTAAAGAGATACAAGATCTCAAAAAGCAGAAACTCAAGAGGCAATTGTAGTTATTTGAGCATCTTTCTGGTGAAAAAATAAATCAGATGATGAATAGATTTGTGCAATTAACTACTGAGATGTCAACTGCTGGTATCAAAAATGATCTCAAAGATCTAAATTACAGACTTCTAAATGCTCCTCCATCTTCATGGAAACAGACAGTCACTCTGTTAAAGCATACAGAAAAGTTTCCAATGGATCTAGATCTTTTGATTGCCAAAATTGAATCTGTTGAAATTGATGAGAACTCCAGAAACAATGATAGAGCTGCACCAATGTCTCAGTACAAATATGTTGCATCTCCAGCTAACATAATGGAGAATGCTTTTCTGGCAAAAGATGATAACTCACCAGAAGACGAGGGTGATTTGTTCGTTGGAGCTGGTTTCTTTACAGATTCTTCTTACACAAGTGCTCCTGTTTATGCAACTCAACCTCAACCTCAGTCTCCTCCTAAAACTCAAACTCCTAAACCTCAAACTGAGACTTCATCTTCTAACTCAATTAAAACTAGCAAAGTTAAAGATGTTATTAATATCCTTTTACAGGATGATGAGTCAAAATCTACTTTTATTGCTTTTATGGCAAGTTTTCAAGCTTATCAAGGTAGTCATCTAACTCAATTAAATCTTGTTTTGTAGGATTTATTCGAGATGGATCCTGATGATATGGAAGAGATGGACTTGAATTGGTAGATGATAATGATTGCTTATAGAACTCAGAAACACTCATATGTTAACAGGAATTACAAGCCTAGTGCAAACAAGACTGTTGGCTTTGACAAATCAAAATCAAGGTGTTTCAACTGCAACAGTTATGGTCATTTCTCAAGAGAATGTAAAGCTCCCAGAAACCAAGGAGGAAATGGTCAAGTAGGTTCTACAGTCAAAGATATCAACAGCAGTCTCAGAAGACCTTTCAAAAGCCTTATCAAAGTCTTCCCATGCCAGAACTTAAAGATGAATTAAAATCATCTGAAGAGCCAAAGAAAGCTCTTGTTGTTAGCATCAAAGATGGCTATGACTGGAGTGCTTATGCTGAACAATTCACAGCTGATCTAACATCTAGTTTAGCTCTTGTTGCAGAAGCTCAAAATGAAGACTGGTCTGAAGAAAATGATCCAAAGGCAGATAGTGATTTAGAAAATGATGATAAAGATTATGATTAAAGTGACAAATCTGACCCAAAAGAGGATTCAGAAGAAATCGCACTCATGGCGCAGTTTGAACAACCAAAGGTTGAGCATCCATCATCTGACTCTGATACTTTATCTTCAAGTTATCCTGAAATTCCTATTGAAGTCAGAGAGAAAATGTGCATAAAAGCATGTTTTGATCAAGTTGGGCATTATAGAACATATTCATATAAGATCTGTGACAAACTTAAACAAGAAGAAGTAATGCATAACAAACTGAAAAATGATCACAAAGTCTCTGATGAAAAGATCCTACCTCTACAAACCTCATGGAACAAAACTCTAAAAGAACTTGAACTTGTTAAAAAACAACTTGAGGAGATGATTAAAATTTAGAAGAGGAAAAAATAGCATGCTGCAACTCAAGTGGATCTAGCTAAAGTTAAAAGTTCTAAAACTATTGTAGAACAGCTAGTAAGTGAGGGGAAAGACAAAAACAAAACAGGTCTAGGTTTACACATGAACCAATGCCTAAATCTATCACAAACACTCTGCCAGAAAACTTTAATACACATGATCATCACCTAAAAACAAAGCTAAGCTAAAAGCCTTTCAAAACAAGAAAAAGAATTCTGAAATGATGAAGAGAAAACAAATATTGAGACATTAGAGGAACAAGATTCTGAAAAGATTAAAAATGGTCATCCAGTGAAAGTTAAATCTTACGAACCACGACCAAAGAATAAGAAAATGTTTGTTCCCAAAGAGCATGTTGTTGAAGAAATCATTGTTAAGAATGACAAACAAAACTTAAAGAATAAAGAGAAAGCAAAACTAGATGAAATAACATCTGAAGATTCATTTTCTTATGGATTAAACAATCCAGACTTCATCAAATGGCAGAAAGAACAAAAAGATAAAGAAAATGCAAAAGAGTCTTCTACTGAAGATGGTCAATCCCAAAGCAAACAAAGATCATCAAGATCAAGAAATCAAAGAAGGAGAAGGAAAAATACTAAATCTAACTCCTCTCAGAACAAAAATCAAAATAATCAAAATCAAAGATCAAATCAAGTTAATCAGTTTAAACCAGTGAAGTTTATTTCTACAGGTACTTTTGATATGAACACAATTCTAGAAATCAAATCAAATTCAAAGAACAAATCTAACTCTGATATGAACACAATTCTAGAAATCAAATCAAATTCAAAGAACAAATCTAACTCTGATCTGAAAACAGGTTCAGGTCCAAAGTCTTCCGCTGTTAACAAAAGATTTGTATCTAAAGAATCTAGGAATGGTGTTAATGAACAAAAGTCAAAACTCAATACAAAAGAACAAATTCTCAAATCAAAAACAACAGATTAACGTTGTAACTCCTAAATCAAAACAAGGATCAAATGTGGCTTCCACATCTAAAGTTAATCAACAGTTGTTTAAATTTCAACAAAGGTACTGTGAAATATGTGATACGTACAATCATAAGACTGATGAATGTTTCTTTAGCAGTACTGTCACATTTGTGATATGAAAAACCATTCAACAGCTGATTGTTATTTCAACAAGTATTGTACCATTTGTGATGAAAGAAATCACAACACTAAGAATTGCTACTTCAGAAGGAACTCGCCAAGGAATGGATATGTAAATCCATAATTTCAAAGAAATCAAAATGTTGGTTTTCAAAGATTGACAAAACAACCTTCCTTAGGCTTGAGATCCTTTGAAGGATTAATTCTGAATATAATGATTTTTATGCTGTGAAAACAAAGAATTATAATCAAGGAAAATTCATTCCACGATCTGTGAGAATGAACAATGAAAAAATTTGGTAATCACACTTTTTCAACAAATGTTTTTACTAATGGTTTTAATAACCTTGATGAGGATCTTGAAAAACGCTATCATGCTTTGCAGATTAAACAAATCAAAGATAATCAAAATTTTGTTAAAAATGGAATTGGTAAATTTACACAGCAAAAGAAGCCTGATGTGAATACACTTCATTTTAAACAATTTACCATTGTTGATAAATTTGGCAAGCCCAAGACCATATCGGCTTGGGTTGATAGCTTGGGTTGATAACTCAACTTAAATTTCTTTGAGATGCAGGTACGCCCAAGAAGACCTCTTAACACGTGGTATGTTGATAGTGGGTGTAGCCGGCATATGACAGGAAACCATGTCTTGCTTCAAGATTTTAAGTTAAAAGATGGTACTCATGTTGCATTCGGAGGTGATGCAGGTGGAAAAATAATAGGAGAAGGAACAGTGTCCAATGGGATTATTAGCTTTATAAATCAACTACTGTTCACAGTTGAACTTTAATCTCTTAAGTGTTTCCCAAATTTATGACAAATCTTACTCTGTTATATTTGATGATTCTTTTTGTTATATTTTGAAGCCAGGTTTTCAGATAAGCAAAGAATGGGTAGTCGTTAAAGTTTTTCGTGATCGAGATGTATACAAGTTAGATATGTCTCAAGTAGATCCATCTACAGAAACAACATGCCTAATTGCTCAAGCATCAAATGTAGAAAGCCAGTTATGGCATAGACATCTCGGGCATTCCAATTTTAAGAACATGAACAAGTTTGTAGCAGGAAATCATGTAGTAAGTCTTCCAACAAGAAGTTTGCTACAACAGATCACTGCTCAGCATGTTTAAAAGGAAAGCAACACAGAGCGTCTTATAAGTCCAAGCTGATAAACTCAAATTCCAAGCCTCTCCAGATGTTGCACATAGACCTATTCGGACCAACAAATGTGCAGAGTATTGGAAAGAAATCTTACTGTTTAGTTATCATTGATGACTTTACAAGATTTTCATGGGTTTTCTTTTTGCATGCTAAATCTGAAACAACTGAATTGTTAAAAGAATTCATCATTAAAGTAGAAAATCAATTAGATCAAAAGGTGAAAATTATCAAAGTGATAATAGAACCGAATTTAAAAATGCTAATGTTGACAGGTTTTGTGCAGAAAAAGGAATTGCTCGTCAGTTCAGTGCTCCTAGAACTCCATAACAAAATCGAGTTGCTAAAAGGAAAAACAGAACTTTGATTGAGGCTGCACGTTCCATGTTAGCAGATGCAAAGATTCCAATTACTTTCTGGGATGAAGCCATATCCGCTGCATGTTTTGTACAAAATCGAACATTGCTTGTGAAAGATAAACAGAAAACTCCTTATGAGTTGATGTTTGGCAAGAAACCTAATATAGATTTTCTTAAATCTTTTGGTTGTTCAGTTTTGGTTTTAAACTCAAGTGACCAGCTAGGAAAATTTGATGCAAAATCTGATGAAGGATTTTTCATTGGATATTCGTCGGTTTTAAAAGCTTTTAGAGTTTATAACTCTAGGACAAATGTTATCCTTGAAACTTTCAACGTTAAATTTCTTGAAAACTCTTTTCCATCAGTTGCAAATGGTCCAGCTTGGTTATTTGATTTAGATTCTTTGTTAAACTATTTCAATTCTAACTTGTTTGAATCTACAAGTGAGAAGAAGAAACAAGAAGGAGATCTTGGATCTTTCAGTGATGATTCTGACTCTGATGATATGGATGATTCTAGCCCAGATTATCCATTCTTCTCTTTTGTTAAAGATCCTATATTCAATTCTGAATCTCATGATCAATCTAGCTATCAACAAGCACAATAACATTCCATGTCTGAAAATACCAATGTTTCACAACCTATTCCTAATGATGGTTCTGAAATTGTACAACCTGAGTTCAGAACTTCATCAGTTTCTAGTGATGTAGTTGTTACTGATAATCTTGATTACTTTATCAACTCACCGACTCAAATTCCTAATTTCAATCCACATACTTCGAACTTATTGCATCAGCTTTCCGACTTGAACCAATCTAATCTGGATGTTCATGTTCAAGGGAATGAGATTCCAAAGTCTCGTATTCACAAGAACCATCCTACATCTTAGATTATCGGTCCATTGAATGAGAGAACAACGAGAAGTCATTCAGAACAAGCAAACCTCTGCTTATACTCGTGTTTTCTATCTCAAATTGTTCCTAAAAACGTCACTAAAGCGTTAAAGGACAATAATTGGATTGAGGCAATGCAAGAAGAGTTATTGCAATTTTGCAAACAAGAAGTGTGGAAGCTTGTGGATTTACCTGAAGGAGAAAATGCCATAGGCACAAAATGGTTGTTCCAAAACAAGTCAGACTACCGGGGAATTGTTGTTCGTAACAAAGTGAGACTCGTTGCACAAGGTTATACCCAAGAAGAAGGAATAGATTATGATGAAGTATTTGCTCCAGTTGCAAGACTTAAATCAATTCGTGTCTTCCTGGCTTATGCATCATACATGCAATTCAAGGTGTATAGATGGACGTGAAAGGTGCTTTCTTGTATGGACCAATCACTGATGATGTGTATGTTAAGCAACCTCCAGGTTTTAAAGATTCAGAATATCCTCGTCGTGTGTACAAGCTTAGTAAAGCATTGTATAGTCTACATCAAGCTCCTAGAATTTGGTATGAAACATTATCACAACATTTGATCCAGCATGGATACACGTAAGGGAAAATTGATCCAACTTTGTTTATAAAGAAGGATTCAGATGATCTCTTATGTGTTCAAGTGTATGATGATGATATCATATTCGGTTCTACAAGCCCAAAATTATGCATTGAATTTGAAGAAATCATGAAGTCTCATTTTCAAATGAGTTCTATGGGAGAAATTAACTTTTTCTTTGGTCTTCAAGTGAAGCAGTCTGCAGATGGAATTTTTATCAATCAAGAGAAATTCGTTGAAAAACTCTTGAATAAATTTAAACTGCAAGATTGTCAATCCATAAGAACTCCAGCTGACGTAAATACCAAGATTGAACCTGATCTGAAAGGAAAATCAGCTGACCAAACTCTATACAGATCTATGATCGGATCTTTAATGTATCTTACTGCATCTAGACCTGATATAATGTATGTTGTTTGTGTCTGTTCCAGGTACCAATCTGACCCGAAGGAATCTCATCTAATCGCTGTTAAACGAATATTCAGGTATCTCAAAGGAAAACCGGCTTTAGGGTTATGGTATCCATATGAAGGAAACTTCGAGTTACATGGATATACAGATAGTGATTATGGGGGATGTTGCCAAGATCGTAAATCTACGACGGGTGGTTATCAGTTTTTAGGTCCCAGATTAGTCTCGTGGCAATATAAGAAACAAACAAATGTCTCCGTTTCAACCTGCAGAAGCTGAGTACATAGGTGCTTTAGCAGGATGTTCTCAAATCCTTTGGTTACAAAACCAACTGCTAGATTACGGGTTCAATTTTTTTAAAACTCCTATTTACATTGATAACACTGCTACTATGTTTATTATAGCTAATCCTGTCCAGCACTCAAAAACAAAACTTATCAAAATTTGATATCATTTTCTCAGAGATAACTCTGAAAAAGGTTTAATCATTTTGATTCAAATCGCAACTGAAAAATAGTTGGCTGGCCTATTTACAAAAGCCTTTTTACTAGGTCTATTTGAATATTTGGTCAAGTCAATTGGACTTATTAATAATGTTTAAAAACTGGTTTTGAGTTTATTCAGTGTTTGATTCATAAAAAATGATAAGAACCCTCCCTTAGCTTAATCATGAATATAGAGAAACTGTCAAAGTTAAATGCCTGATTGTATATATTGTGTGTGTATGTTCAATAGAAAATGAAAAAAACAAATACAAAAATAAAAAAATTGCAAAATCAAAAGAGAAAAATATAAAACAAAAAGCTACAAAAAATAGAGTTTTTCTTGTTAGTTAATTGTTTAGAACTGAATCTGTCTTTACAATTTGTGAGAAATGATAAATACATTAGTTATGATCAGTTGCATACTTCACTCACTACTAAAGTCTAATGTGATCAGATATGATGTGCAGGTAAGCTCATGCAATTATACTGAAAAAGTAAATTTTTGTGATCAAACTAAATCAATCATGCATTCATATTTGTCCATTTTAGTACCAATGAGTAGTGTTGACTTCTCAAATTGATTGCTTGTAAAGTCATAAACTCACACCTGGTGGCGATATGAATAACCATTAAGCTCTAACTATTTAAAGCATCTATTCACTTCTCTGTTATGAGTCATCATAGACCTGAAGTGACGAGATATCCTTTGTTGTAAGTCATTACAGACCTGGATATTCTCACTTGATGCAAAAGATGCCAATGTGCACAATGTAAACATGAAATCTGGTTATAAGTATATGTCAGGTTACAAGTTGAGAAAAGTGATTTCTTGCATATCTTGATGAGAGTTGAACTCTCTAAGTCTAAGTGTGACTTACATAATTTCATATCTAATCGTACCTTAATCAATCCAAGAATTGAAAAAGTACGTGTGCTGAGTATCTTGCCAAAAGCACTCATTTTCTGTCCTTAGATCTCGTGTCTCCTTTGCTACAGAAATGCTGACCTGAAACACACTTGACCAGGATTTAATCACTGTCTACGACTATCCATCATTTTATTTTCTTTTAATGTGCTGATCTTAACTGATATGATCTCACTGCAGGCATGTGATTCAAATGTATATAGTAGATTTTTTATTCTGCTTTAATTTTGATTTTTGCATGATTTTCTATGTGCAGGCATGTTGATAATGATTGGTTTACTCTAATTGCAAAATAAAAGAAACTTCTAAGTTTGTGAACTTAAAAGTTTAGGGGGAGTAAAAACTGTAAAAGAGAAAATCAATGGAAAATTTTCAAAATATGAAAAAGAAATAAAAAATAAAGTGCTTTGTATGAAAGGTTGAAGCTAAATATTCAAGCATGTGTGTGTTTGATATATGCAAAAAATGAACCTGAAAAGAATTTAAAAATGGAAAAGCTTCTTGCAAACAAAATGAGATTATTTGAAAAGTTTTAAAAGAAAGACTAAAATGACGGGGAAATTGTTTGAAAAATAAAAATTTGATTCAAAGTTGATTTTGAAAATATGATTGAATGGTGATTAATTTGAAAATTCATGTTCACAAACAAAAATTTTTGAATTTCACATGACGTGTAATTGAGGGTAATTAATGATTTCTTTTAGTGATAGTAAAAAATTTGACCAAGTGTTGAGCTAATGCGTATAAACAGTGTTTATATGGATGATGTGAAAATTTTCAAAGTGTTAGACTCATGAAAGGTTCTCGTGCGTCTGAATAGTTTTGAAAATTTCAAATCAGGAGTATGATGAATTTCAAAAATTTGTACAAGTGTTGGGCTTTTTGCTCTAGTCCATGCGCCTAAACAGTTGTGATGTTTTGAAAATGTTCAAGTATTAGGCGTATCAACATATGCTCATACGCCTGAACAGTTAGACTTTCAATGTGGTTAGACATTTGAAAGTGATGATTTCTCCAAGTGTTAGGCGTTTCATCAATTCTCATGCGCCTGAACAGTGCCCATGCGCCTAAACAGTGCTTGAGCATCTGAACAGGGCTCATGCGTCTCATCCAAATGTGCCTACATAGTGCTCATGCGCCTGAAAACTCGGTGTGAAATGTAGTCTCATGTGCCTTCACAGTGCTTATGCGCCTAAGGATTTTTACACTTATATATATTCAACACTTGTGTAGTTTTTCATTCACTCATTCACAAAACTCAAAACGCTCTGATACCAATTGATCGGTTCAAAAGGATCGAATCTGTGATGATATCGTAATGTAATGATCATGTAACACCCGAATTTTTATAAGGGTCAAAATGCAAAAGTAGAAAAGAATCTTGAATAAAGTAGACAAAGGCCAAAGTTGAAGGGTGAAAAGCGTAAAAAGTACCAAATTCTATTATTTTAATGCAAAAATGGTATGGCCACCCATAACACTTTCGGTTGCTGCTGCTGCTCGACAAAACAAAAGAAGAAGAACTGAAATCCTCATTTCTCTCGGTCGAATTATGAAGGTGAAGAAGAATCTTCAAGGTTAGTAGGTTTTTTGTGATTAATTGGTTCGGTTTCTTTGAGGTTTCAACCTTAGAAACTGATTTCTATGTGTATTTGGTGTTTTTGTGCTTGTTTATGTTTGTTTTAGGTGTTTTGAACTCAAAGTGCGGCCAAGTTAGTGGGGATCTACTTGTCTACTGCAATAGGTGAGTTCTAGGACCCCGATTCTATGTTTTTAAACTTCTTTAGGGCTGAAAATGCATTTAAAATGTTTTACGACCGTTATGTATGATAACTGTGTATGTATGGGTATGAACTTCTATGTTCTATGAGTTTGTAAGCTTGTTCTAAGAGTTTAGCATGATAGATCTATGTTAAGAATGTATGAAAATGAGGTTTTAGAACTGGTTATAGCATAAGTCTCATTTACAGGTCTGATGGTTCATTCGCATTTACACTGTGATAATTGCCCAAATGTTTTGTTCACCCACATTTACTCTTGCTCACCCGCATTTGCAGTTGTTCACCCGCATTTGCCTAAATTCAACCAGAGTGTTCACCCGCATTTACTTTTGTTCACCCGCATTTGCAGTTATTCACCCGCATTTGCCTAAATTCAGTCTAAGTGTCCATCAGCATTTCTTTTTATACATGTGCATTTGCTACAGTGTCCATCAGCATTTCTTTTAAGACAAAATAATTACCAAGTGTTCACCCGTATTTGCAAGTTTTTCATCCGCATTTACAAGTTGTTCATCCGCATTTGCAAGTTGTTCACCCGCATTAGTTTTTGTCCACCCGTATTGGTTTTGTTCACCAGCATTTCTTTAAGACTTAAGGAATTTTCTGGAATTTTGGAAGATCAAAAGTTAGGGTTTGACCATGGTTGACTTGATGCTTGTATCTGATTATCTTATGCATGTTGTGGGCTGCCCTTATGTGCCTATTATGATATTAACATGTGACTTTATGTGGATTGCCTATGATCATAAAGTATTATTATTAATCAAGTGAAAGATTAATATTAACGAAAAGTGGAACATAAAGAATGAAAAGACTTGCAAGTAAAAATTTACAGGAGATGCAAGACCATGTTGTCGTTAGCTCAACTGTGTACGGTTTAGCTAACCCAAAGGATGTACACAGGGTCAATCTTTAAGATTGAAGGGACCACTGTTGCTGCCCCGGTACTAGAGTCAGCATATGTGCACCACGGATGGAGTCTATTTATAGACTTCAAGGCCCAGTACCAGGTTTATGCGCATTATATGGGCGGTATAGCACTTTGGTCCATATCGACAGTGAAAGATAATAATAAATAAGCAAGAAATAGAATTGTGATGATGTAAATGGATATGAGTTGTATGTATGATGTGTGATCACATCCGAAAGAAAGATAAGATATTTTTTTAAGAAGTATTTTGTATACAAATCTATCAAGATATTTTTATAATTTTAAAACTAGAACTCACTCAGCAAAGCTGACTTTTATGCTTTTTCAGTTGGCAGGTAATTTGCTGAGGATGGCACTAGGGGAGGCTATTCGTCGGGACAAGGCTGACATCCATTCATGAATATAACATTGTTGTTTTGTAATGCAAACTAATGATCTTTTGTAACTATTAACTTATATGTATTACTTAGCAACAGTGGTTTTAAACTAATGAATGGCTTTTGATATTTAAGTTCCGCTGCAATGTTTGATAAATTATGAAATGTTTTATAAATTGTGCTATGATTGTCCAACTGTGAGGTCTCCGGGAACGGGGCCTTTTAGATCAATTCAAACACATGCAATTACATTAAAAAAAATTCATAGATTTTATTGATAGCAAATGCACAGGATACAATATATAAGGGATATAGTTCATTTGTTCTAACTGTTTCTCTCTTAGATGTCTTAAGATCTTAGATTTCTTAGATCTCTTAGATGTCTCAGATGTCTTTATGTCTACCCTGCACAATACATAAAATATCCTATTTATACTATCAAGAAACAAAGGAACATATATTTACAAAATAAGTCCCTATACTATGACAAAAAAGTTAAAAAGACAAAATAGATAAAATCGTAATCTTCCAAGAGCTTCAACAATTATTATTTTTTATTTTTATGTTGGAATTTAAATGATAAATGACCCAACACCTAAGCATGTTGCCACTGAAGTTCATGTCGAATGCAAAACTTTACTACCGATGGCGATGGTATGGTTAACCTGAAGTCAAGTATTAATGCTTAGAAGACAAACTTTTACTGATGTTGAAGCTACTATTAACCAGGAGTTATTATTGAAGATCAAAGTTAATACATATGGTAATTCTTACTAAAGACCATTTTTACTACCAAGGCACTAGTACTACCAAAGAACAAGTTAATGTCAAAAAGGTTGTTAGGGACGATCAACGTTGACGAGTCAAGATAGTACTTATTAGATATCTAAACAATATGTGTTTTCTATTTTGTGTATCATGTGATTAAATAGACTAAGTTAGGATAAGTTAACTCTAGTCTATTGTATGCAACCACCATAGAGTTAGTGGTTGTATCCATTTTTATTCTTCCTTGTATTAGAGCATTGTAAATGTCGTCTGAGGACAACAAGTGTATGAATGATTATTGTAATTAATACATTTAGAGTTTGGACCAAATCATTGTGCTAATTACTACTTTGATTGTTAATTGTACATTCAGTCTATTTATTTTGTTATGTTGCATATCTCATAATTAATCAAATAAGTAAACTAAGTGTGATTGTTAAGTCACCTGACTAATCTTGACAAGTGATGTAAGAGCATGGCTCCATAATTTATGATTCAATAGTTATCAACTTTCTTGTTTTGTTTCTCCACTTAAATGCTCAGTCTTGGAAGATCCACCTTAAGAAATAAAGAAGGCTGATAAGGGATCCACTAACAAAACATCCAAGACTTGTTACCAATTAACTCCTAGTATGGAAAATATTGATGAAGAACTTTCTAGTTGCTTAGGATAGTGCCTTAAAAAGGTCCATAAATGATTCCCTTACTACTATCTCCTGATAGTAGCAAAGCACAAGTACCTAACGTGTAACACCCGAAAAAAATCAGCAAAAAAAAAAAGAAGAGAGAGAGAAAAGAAAGTAAGGGAGAAAAAGAGTTTTACTTAAAAGCAAGGGGTTGAAAGTGTGCAAGGGGCAAACTTGCCCATAATGGGATTCAAAAAGGAGTATGGCAGCCCACATCTCCTTTTCTCACCCATACTTCGGCTGCAAAAAGGAAAGAAGAAGTTCTAAACCGGTTTTAGAGAGAGAAAGAAGAAGATCTTCAAGAAGGTGAGGTTTCCTAGTGTTTTCTTCTTGGTTTTCAGTGGTTTGAACTTCTGGACCGATCTTTATGTGTTTTCTTTGTGTTTGGCAGCTTGTTTTTGTGTGTTTTAGTGCTAGAACTCCAGGTAGCTCTCGGGTTTGAAGAGTTTTCACTCGAAAGATGTTAGAGGTGAGTTCTAGATCCCCTCTTTTATATGTTTATGCTTGTTTGGGGCTGGTATGCATATTAAACTGTTGTTTTCTACACAAACTATGTTTTTTCCCATGCATGGTACAACTGAAATTCATGTATGTGTGTTTGTATGACTGCTGTGATGATTAGGTTGATGTTTAGTATATTTTAAGTGTGAAATGTTAGATCTATGCTAAGTATAAGTTAGAATGATGTTTGGGGACTGGAAAATACGCATGATGCATAGCAGGTGATAATTATAGTGTTTGATGTGGACACTTAGGATTTTTATGGTGTCCGCTGTGGACTTGGTACGTCCGCTGTGGACACTTAGAAATATCATGCATGTGTGAGCTGTGGACTTGGTACGTCCGCTGTGGACACTTAGAAAAAAATCATGCATGTGTCCGCTGTGGACTTTACGCGTCCGCTGTGGACACTTAGAAAAATTATGCATGTGTCCGCTATGGACTTTACACGTCCGTTGTGGACACTTAGAAAAATCTTGCATGTTGTCCGCTGTGGACTTTACACGTCTGCTGTGGACACTTAGACAAAATTTGCATGACCGTCCGCTGTGGACACTTAGTAAAATTTATGAACTGTCCGCTGTGGACTTTGTTCATCCGCTGTGGATACTTAGTGGACTTTGGCTGTCCGCTGTAGACTTTGGTTGTCCGCTGTGGACACTTAAAAATTTTTAAGCCATCCGCTGTATGTTTGTTCATGCGCTGTAGATACTTAGAAATTTTCTAAAATTTTGTGAAATAGAATTTAGTGTTAGGTCTTGATGTTTTATGACGGTTTATGCCTGTTGATGTTATGTATGCTTGAGGGTTGTTGTTGATGTTCTATATTATGTATTATGATGTGACTTTACGTAGTGTGATATGTGCTTATGTAAATAAAAGTATTATTGTAAAGAAAGTGAAAGATAAAGATAATGAAATGTGGAACGTAATCAATGAATGAAAGCCTTGCAAGCAAAATGAATGGAGGTTCACAGCCATTGGGTTGTTAGCTCAACTGTTTGTGGTTTAGCTAACCCATGAGGATGCACACAGGGGTCAATCTTTGTGATTGACTAATATTTACGAAACGGGACCCTTGTAGCTTGCCCCGGTACTGGAGTCAGCTTCGTGCACAATTATAGACTTCGGCCTAGTACCAGCTTTGTGCATAATGTTTGGGGTATAGTATACGACATTGGTCTAGATGAAAGTGAAAGATAATAAAGTACGAAACGAACGATTATGAAAGATGATGAAAGATAATAAATGATTATTATCCAGATGTTCGTATGATGTGTGATCACGAACGAAAGTAAAGGAAAGGTTTTTATTAAAAGTAAATTATTTTATTATATAAACTATAACTCACTCAACGTTATTGACTTTTTATATGCATATCAGTTGGCAGGTGATTGATGATGATTGGGAGGTGCAGGCATGGATGCATAAGCTACTGGGGGCAATTCGAGTCTGGCATCCATATTTTGAATATGTAATACAATTTTTGGGGTTATAAACGAAATGATATGATAATTGACATGTTTTTATTTATTAATGAAAAGTTAAATTTCTGCTGCAAAATGAGGTGTTTTATATTATTTATGCGATGATTGACCAACTGTAAGCGTCTCGGAAACGAGGCCTTACATAACAATCCTTTAAAATACTTTCAGAAGGATAAGAACAATAATTAATATTGATGACAAGCCCTTGAGTGCTAATGCAATGGCCCTACCTAATAAAA
Source organism: Flaveria sonorensis (assembly GCA_025506505.1). Taxonomy (NCBI): domain Eukaryota; kingdom Viridiplantae; phylum Streptophyta; class Magnoliopsida; order Asterales; family Asteraceae; genus Flaveria; species Flaveria sonorensis. The sequence goes on from CM046434.1 coordinate 38,225,850, forward strand.
TTAACCAAGGTTTAGTTTTTGTAAAGCGCCAAGTAATTAAGGTCTCTCGAAACAATTTGAAGGAAATACCAAAGTTTAGGATACCAAGGCGAGTTGTTGATGCAACAAAATAAGACATTTGCTCATATTAATGGTGACACTTTATCGTAACAATTTGAAAAGTTTAATTATCTTGTGAGTGAACTCAAGTCCATATATATAGTACAAAAATGAGTACATAATGAGGAAGTTTATGAGATCTCTTTCTCCTCAATTGAGGATACATGTTTGGTAATAAAGAGTAATCACGATCCCTTAACTTCTCATTAAATGAATTGTATAGAATACTTCAAATAAATGACTTGGAGATTGCTCAAGACAAGAAAGTCTAGAGGGGCTTAAACAGGTGGATAAGTGTCACACCCTGTTGATCGGGACTGGCTGTGACTGACTGATATCAACAAAATGTAACGAAACAATAAATATTACTTATATAAATTAAGTCTAATGATCCATTGCCTATGTGGCATCCATTCCAATACAATTAATCTAGTTAAATATTATCTAAACCCAAATACATAAATTTAAGTAAATTGTCTCCATTGATAACAAATAAATTGGGTGGTGGCTAATCTCCATAAGTTTAACTAGGCCGACTCCTATCCATGATCACATGTTCAAATTATTCTTCTCCTGAAATATACACCCAAAATACATCAACATAATATTGGTGATCTCATACGTTTAAGACACATGACATATCACGACTAAAGAAATGAGTTAACAATAATATTGGTGCACTAAAGAATCACAATCAAACCTGGACCCGAGTGACCCTCCTGAGTGCTAGAACATCGCCTAACCCATACCCCTTATTGTTATGGGCTAAAATGTGCCCTGATAAGCATGGTTATTCTGTACTAACTTATGACACAATGATTATTGAATCTCAATGGGGGGTTTCCCTAACCTAAGGGCCCATTGTGTGCGAGGGATTTCCCAAATAATACTATCCACAAATCACATGGCTCCCCATGGAGTTAATGATTATACTAACATTTGGGGACAAGAGCAATAAATATTGCACCATAAAACTATTTTCAAGAGTATGTATTCTGCCCTAAAATAAATTAAGTAAAAAAGGGTTATGAGACTCACTTTAGCTAGCTTTTGTGGTGGGTGCATGGGCCTTGCATGTTACCGAACGGTAAGGTCCCTATGTTCATTTCATATTTATTAGTTTCATTTCAATTAGTTATCTAAGCCCAACTCTCAAGTTTAGATTTATCTTACGCGATTTGGTGATTTTCATTACGTATGTGTAATTTGGTTCGGTTCTTGGAGTTTTGAAGTCTTGACTTGGTTTTTGATTAAGTTTGGGTTATTATAATATGAATTCAGATTATAACAGTGCTTATAAGTACAATTTGATTCCAAAACAGTAAGGTTTCTTGGCAAATTTGGTCCCTTGTCTTAACTAAATTGACATTTTAACCCTAATGTTTGGAATTTTACACTTTAATTATTTATGATGGCTTTTATTGTTTTAAGTAAGTCTAGCTACTGGAATATGTTGATAATTCTTTTATTTGACCATTTTTAATAGTTTTAAAGACATATTTTTGAAGTTGTCGTATTATGTAGGTTAAAATAGAAATTTCTTGCTTAAAGTTGTTATGTGTTCAAAATGGTGTTCAAATTTAAATGATAACTTATTTTGAGTATTAATTAGTCTCTGGAATATTAAGATTATGATCATACGGTGAGTTGGTTATTAAACTTTTAAACGCGTATCGGGTCGCGTTTCGGGTGCATTAATGTATTTTTGAGCTCATTGGTTTTATTAAATTTTTGGCTATAGTTTAATTTTGAGGTTCATAATTTAGTGTAAAATGTTAAATTTTAAAGTTAAAGATGTTTATATATTTTTATTATTTTTCTTTCTAGTGAGTCGTTAACTAACTATATTAGCTTTAAATTTTGGAATAAATTCCTACAAAATTCTATAAATGTTAGTATTTGGTTTTGAACTTATTATTATCATTATTATACTATTTTCTACTGAAATATTATGTCTTAAATTGTTTTTGTCGGTTTTAATAACTTCACGTTCGCGGTTTGGTTTTTAACGGGTTTTTGGGTTCGGGTTGAGTTTGGTCATACTTTGGCCATATATTACTTTAATATAATTAGAAATTTTTTAGGTTCTGGAGTTTTCATGGTTTTGGCTTAAGAACTCATTTTTATGAATTTTTATCATTTTAGCATGAATAACATTTATATTTTTGTTTACTAAGAAAATAAACTATAAAAAATGTAAAACTTAATTTCTATCATTTTTATCATTATAGGACTACTGGAATTTTGTACATTAGGATTTTATGTATATATGGTAATTTTGTTATATTAGTCGGTTAGTTTTGTTAAGTGTTGTTAAGTCTCGGTTTTGGATTACAAAGCATTTAAGTTAGATTTTTTCTTTCCAAAATATTTTTATAACATAAATAACTTTCAAATAACCTCATAATTTCAGTAACTTAAGTTCTTAACCTATTTCCTTTATTTTTATCAAAATCACGTATTTCATGTTTTTATACTATTTTTAAAGTGTAAAATACATATGCTTAAATCATGAAACTTTATTTTTAACTCAAGATATTCACTATTAACTTTAAGAAATATTTAAATCATAATTTTTGAACTTAGATAATATATTTTTATATTTTTGTGAAAACTGGGTTTTCGGGTGAGTTAGTTTTACCAAAACCATGCTTGTAATCAAAGATAGTTTTGAGAAACTTATATATCTTTTAGTTGCTAAAAAACAAAATGTTTTAAGATTTCATAAGAATTTCGGGTGTCATGGGGTTGATTGTGTCACTAACATGATGAAACGCGATATTTCGCGTGTTTTCAGGTAGTATAGGGTTATCTTAACGTGAGAGGGGGTTGAGATGAGTATGTGGGCTGGTGAATGAACTTGGAATGATGAGAGAAGGCTGTCCAAAATAGTGGATTAGTTTAGGTTCTAAGATGATTGAAATAAAAGATGTAAACTCGAAGGAGTGTAGGTGTGTGTTCATGTAATGTTACCTTGGCATCAATAGTTGATAATGCTTCACCTATGGATCAACTAAGGCTTGCTAAAGGTTTGGAGTTTGGCGTTCTTGAGCACAAGGATTCAATGGTATCAATAGAGATAGAACTAGAGAGTGTTTAGAGAGATTTTGTTTATTGAAAATGAAAAGTGAAGTCTTGTGGGGAGGGGGGGTCGGCCGATTTGGTGGGTTATGGGATGAGTTTGGGATTCTCAACTTGGGGTTTCACAAGATATGGCTGAGATTGTGTTGATATATGATAATATTTGCAAGTTACTAGGTCTTTAGGTTAGGTTTGAAGGAATTGGGTGGCTTGGGTGGTGATTTGACTAGACAAAGTTTTATAAATTAATGTTGTTTTTACAAAAATCAATATGTAGGTTAGTGGGGGTGTGTGTGTGCCGTATAACGTGTATGTATACATGTATATATACGGGTGTGTGTATGTGTGTCTAGTGTGTGTGTGCATGAATCGTGCGTATGCATGTATATATATACTTTTAAATGCTTGATCATGTGTGGGTTATATAAGTGCATGAATTATTGTATCTATAATATTTATATGTGTGTGTGTTTACGTATGTATGTATGTATGCAATGTGTATGGGTGGTGTAATTTATTTATTTGTAGGTGTTAGTGTGATGTGCTATTTTATAAAAATATGTGTACATAGTCATATATATGCATTCAGGTGTACATACATGTATATATATATATATAAAGTGTGTGTGTTGTGGTGTATGTATGTGTGTAGTATCGTGTATATGTGAAGTATGTATGCATGTCGTGTATATGTATGTATGGTTAATTGAATAGTTTTTGTCTTATTATGTATATTAGAATTATTTATGGGATTTAACTAGATTTCTTAGGATCTCCAATAGGATTTAAATAGATTGCACAGGATTTTTTAGGATCACCTAATTAGATATTATATATTAAGTTTTATTATTAAGGTGTAAGTATTTGGTGGATTAATTATTTAGTTTATAATAGTTGTTATTGTTTTTATAAAGTTAATATCTTACAAGTGTTTTTATATTTTTAAGTATGTTGAAGGCTTTTATTAGATATAAGTTTTTATTTATTAACAATTATTTATTTTTGGTAGTTTGTGAAATTATGTTCATACATTTCCATCACATAATTGTTTGGTATACAAGTTCGTTTAATTTGTTTACGTATCATCACAAATCTAGATTGCTAAGTAATAAGGTCCATCTATAACCACTTACATTTTAAAAGTTTAAATGGCAATAATTCCACTAAGGCATCGGGCCCCTGGCCCATTAATGTCGGTAAATCATGAACAATATCATATCATGGCCCAATGGCTCATTAAAGTTTTATTTGTCAAGCCCGTTTAGCATTGTTGCCAATGTCCCGTTTAAAGGTTGATGGGCCCAAGCCCATTAAGGTGTGTGTGTGTATAGTTCCGAGTCCAATCGTGTTGGGCCCATTTCATGGGCCTCCGCAGTGAGGCCTGTTAAGGTTTCTAAATTTTTTTTTCCGGGTTCAAAATCAGGGTTGTCACAATAAGTATCTACAAGGCTTCTCTATTAACCCCAAGTTCTGATTCCCATACTCTAATATTGCCTTACATCACATTATATGACATCCCCATCAATTCAAGGAGAAGATGCAACTTTTGTTGTTGGAAAGGTAGACAACTCTTTTATCATTATTGATGATCCAGAGCATTTACATCCAAATGACATGGAAGAAATAAATTACAAAGCTTAAAGCTTAACAGGTTTTCTCAAATAACAAAGAATGCCTTTCTGAAAAACAATCAAGAGTTGTCATTGATAAAATCAAGGCAATGTGCTATATATGTTAGAAAATGAGCCACTTTGTAAGATAATGCAAGTGAAGAAGACTGAAAAAAATACTTGTCATTACTCTATCAATACATCATCAGGCAACAATTGCTACCCACCAACCATTCTCTACCAGAGAAGATTATGATTGTAACTATAATTCATAAGAAGATCCATATAATGCTCATGCATTAATGGTAGACACATCTAAAGTTCCAAATAAAATAGTTGGAAATCTATACACTCAAGCATGATTATTAGTTATGGAAACAGTAGTCAAAATTTGCTTGATCAAGAGCTCATGGGTGAGTCAAACTAGATTTTAAAAAAATTAAAATAACTATCAAGATAAAATAGAAGATTTATAGAAACAAAATTCAAATGTCAAATATATCCAAACCAATTTTGAAACACCAATTGAAGAAATATTAAAGAACATACTTTTGTGAAAACAAAGCTTCGTGTAACAGAAATTCATGTATAAAAATGGACCGATTCAACATAAAGTTTTCAAAAGCTTTTAGATGCTCAAATTCACGTTAAGGGCAACAAGGGCCCAAGGTACAAGGTTATGCACTTATCAAATGACTACATAGTTATGTGCGAACCCAACTTTAGCTTTGAGTCTTTTGTGTGAAAATAAAGCTTGAACCTCCATTCAAATCACAAGTCAATAGGAACCCAAAAACTTATATGACGGTCCATTGAGCATGGTTTTTAAAATGTTATTATAAGCAAAAAGGATGGAGGTGTCAAATGTGTGTTTTTTAAAAAATAAGCATAAAAAGGCTATATGATTTGATAAAGGAAAAAACCAAAATAGGATTGAGTTCTAAAAAAGCAATAAATTAAACAAAAATAATTTCAAAAAGCCAATGTCTCAAATGCTAAACCACAAATTTAAAACACAAAAGAAAAGAATTGACCTCGGTACAAACTCTGATTTTTGTTTATGTTTCAACTTATGTCAAAGTTAAGTTGATCTTGGTATTGACTTTGATTATTGAAAGAGATGTAGTTGGAAATCAATTTTAGTATTAGATTTATTGGTGGGTTTAGGGATTATCATTAAACATTTAGAAGACAAAGTATGGAGTTTCTAGAAAGAATAACTAGAAAAGAAATTATGTTGTAGAGTTTTACATGTTGCTGTAATTAAGGGAGGGGGATGGGGGGTTATATTATTTTAAAAGTAATTTGATAAATTGACATGAATTTAAATGAAAAATCTACATCTAATCTCAATTACTAAAAATAACAAGAAGTTATGAGAAAGAGTATATTACAACATCTTTAATTTGTGAATTTCTTAGTGCATTACAAACCACTTATTTAGTAATGTCCATTAATATATATATATATATATATATATATATATATATATATATATATATATATATATATATATATATATATATAAAAGAGTAAAGAGGTCACATGTCATTATGTGGTGCCTTCTTGTAAGGATCTTCAAAGACAATACAGATCGATCTCGTGAAAAGAATTTGAAATATAATCGCTCACGGTATGGTAATTAGAACTAAACTTCAATTTTTATTTTTACAAGTTTTGCATGAAATTAGGAAATCTACTTAGTTACATCAAAAGTAAACTATTTTTACTAAACACAAAAGGTCTCGCGCGAGAAGTAAGTTCTCGCGCAGATCAAAATTACTTGCGCGACATATTTGTCTTCAATATCTTCCTCTGATTTCCCGATCCTCTAGGTTCAATCCCAACAATCTCCCCCTAGGCTCGGTGAATCAATTCTTTAGAAGTCCACATCTACAACTTTTTAACTACCCCCGTATGCATACATCTTGTTGTTCAGGGCATTCGTGATCAACCAACCGTGCTATGCTGCTAAAAGATGAACTGATTCATCAGCTACAATCGGACAAGCCTGCAACTTCATCAAATTGTTTCTTCCAAACATGAGCAGATCCATAGGGTCGATGAGACAGTAATCCTTATCCACACAATGTATTACTACATGCCCTATCTCTTTTTTACAACCTCACCACATAAGCTTAGTCAAGCTGTTAACTGGTATCGAGGCATGAATATGAATCTTTTGTGCATATCTGGGATGCTTGTAAACCCGTATCTTCATAGGCTAGTTAATTTGGATCTATACGAGTCTTATCCTCAGTTACTTTAAATTTAGCAGTCTTAAAGTCCTTGAAGTTGGATTTACTCTGTCTCCAAATCATGTTCCTTATCCGGTTAGCCTTCCTATAGTTGCTTGGATTGATAGACAGAACACTACCCATAGCATACAAATCAGAATCTCTCGGTGTATGAATGTCATGCTCGTCTAGAAAATACTCTATCGCTCCCGCTCATCTCTTTACCACATACATCTTCTTCTCAATATCATAAGCCCAACTAATGATTGGCTCTGAATTTTTGTACCTTGTGAAAGGTTTGGAATGTCTAAGCGTATGTACATAGGATGGCGGTGGTGGTGCATCAACTGTAAGAATCCCGACCTGACGTACTACTCCTTGTCCTATGAGATCATCAGTCTTGTCAGTCTGTTGCTTAGTCCGGAGACATTAGCAGAACCTGATAAACCAGACGGACCAACAGCTGAACCCATATCACCGCCCTAATCATCATCATCGTCTCCCTTATTCTTTCCCATATTATCATTACCATCATCATCATCATTATCATCATCATCATCATAAATATCATGCTCTTCATCACAACTGAAATCCACCTTATCTAAGTCATCATCATCATTAGCAGGCTCAGCAAATTGCACATCATGCTCAGGCTCCACAAATGCCTCTCCAATATGATGAACTATGGGTTGATCATCAATAACCTCATCAAGAACTGTGGTAGTTGATTCTTGATCAACACCGGTAGTCTCTTTGCTTTCTTAAATGTAACAGGATCAGTAGCAATAGCAGGATCAGTAGTAGTAGCAGGATCAATATCAGCACTAGGACCAGCAGATTGTTGTCCGCTAGACTCTCCAACTTTAGTAGTTCTTTGCTAAGCAAATGTAAGTGGAACTCTAGAAGTGAGGTCTTTAATGTTATTCTCTAGAATCTGAACATAGCTAAATATAAACTGTTGCTGATGTTCAAGATTCTTTATCCTCTTATCTTTCTCATACACCTGCCTGTACAAATCATCAATCATCTGAGTCTTATCCATCATCTCATCTCTCTAAAGTAGTAAATCTTATCTCAAGCAAAACCCGTATAGGTGAGTCATATGAAGTCTCAGCATGTTGCCTTGAATCTGGAGTAGTATTGATGAAATCATCCATACCAAACATATCGTTATGGTTGTGATCCCTCGGAGGTGTACTCATCACATCATCAGTAGTGGGCATTGGAGTTGATGTTATAGTTGTAGATTCTATAACAACTACTGGTATGTCTTGATGAATAGCCTCACTGACTATGACAGATGACTCAGACACAGGAATATTAGAACTAGTCGACACATCGGTCATTGGGGTCCGATGCTTATGTATAACACCTCGTCCTCTACCCCTACCATATAGAGTACTACCAGACTTAGCTCTTTTCCTAGCCATTCTCTTCTTCCTCCTCTGTGTCAACGGTGAATCCTCATGGACAAAATCTATGTCTAAATCCTCAGCAGTGCGCTTTGTTGGTGTAACTAGCACTCTGGGTCTTTCTTGTAGAATAAAAGGAACTTGTCCGATCCGATCACTATTAGTCTTACAATCACTAAACCAAGAATTGACCTCTTCCTCAATAGTCATCCTAGTAGTCTGAGAACATCCTGGAGCATCATCAAGAGTTCTAGAAAAAGGACCAGTGCATGACCATTGAAAGGAGGTCAATGCATAGTTTCATAATGTTTAGAGAGTATTAGAACACTTAACAGATCAAATAGGGATCCGGTCTATGATGAAACAAAGAACACAAGTAAAGAACAAGAACAAGATAATATGGTTTTCAAGAATGTTGTATATTGCTCTCAAGTTCTTACAAAATGTTACAAAGCTTATCATCTAAAGTTACAAGTACTTGATATACTTTATACTACATCTTACAACCGGCCAAACTTTGAATTCCAGCTGGAAACACTAATCTAGACAACAAGATCAATGTAAAGTCAAAAGGCAGATTGCTTTTGACTAGTGACTATGACATGCCATAACTCGCATCCTTATCTAATACAAAAAGGATAAAAGTACAAAAGTAAAAAAGTTACAGACTCAAAACCTTAATCTACAGTTGACAAAAGTATGGACTTTTCACCAACTCATATAACTTGGTGAGTCTTCAGAGATGGCAGCAAAAAGTCATTCAGCTTTTGTCAAAAGTAAGTCAGAGAAAGCATGTCTTCTATGTCTTTGGAAGAAATCAGTCTCTTGGCTTCGAAAGACTTCATCTTTGGCTTTGAAAGATTTGGTCTTTTGGCTTTGGAAGATTTGATACTTAGTATAATTCGCTAAGTTATATCAAATCTTCCAAAGTAAATTCCTTGTACTCCACATGTGATGCTGAGAGCTCTTTGGTTACATAAGCTTGTAAGTGTGATCCTTTCAAACTCCCCCTAGGCTGATGCTATCAAAACTAAAGAAGAGCTTTAAAGCTAGATCTTCATCTATTGATAGACCTCATCAAAATCAAGACCATTCTCTTCATTATCAGTTGGTCAGGATTCCTTAGACTTTCAAAGTATCTCCTCATGTTATAGAGATCATGCAGAGGGGGTCAAGTATGTTTTGCTAGAAGTACATGTCTTGACCCCCTTGATCTCTAGTGACATACCATCTATCTGGGTTAGTGGCAAACACCTAAGAGACGATGGGTCTCTCAGCAACAAGAGGCTCTACTTGAATAGGAGTTGGATGAGCAGCCTCTTCTTGATCACTCTCATGATGTTCTGACCCATCTTAAGGTGCAGAGGTGGATGCCTTGGACTTCTTATTCTTCTTCTTCTTGTCCCTTCTGATGGTCATCCTCTTCCTCTTTCTACACTTTAACTGAGAAGGCTGGCCTTGAGTACCGAATGGTTCTTGTTTGTCCTTCTCAGCTAGGTCCTTTTTCTTCACAGATTCAGAAGGAGAGTGGTCAGAAGATGAAGCTGGCTGTGATGCAGCACTAGGTCCAGGTTGTGTTATCTCTTGGGGTTCAACCTTGACCTCAGCTTTAGGTGCAACCTGACTTGATGGAGAATGCAAGTCCACGAGCTCACCCCTTTTGATCTTCTACTTAATCACTCTAATGTTCTCATCCATGGTGGATAGAGACATTAGACCAAGTCTCCTTTTAGAGAATCCATACAGCTTTAAGAATATCACCATCTTTTGTCTATCAGCAGACTTCTTCTGATTGGCTGTGATGGTAGCACATGACTTTGCAGCCTCTTCTCTCATCTTCCTCTTAGTAGCTTTTTGCTCTTTCAACACTTCTTGATCAAGATACTTAAGGTATTCAAATTCAATGTATTCATAGGACAAGGGAAGCAGGTTTGCTGCATGATAAAGGCCTGTGGCACTTAGGTAGGTAATCATGTTTTGCCTGTCTTGTTCCCTACCTACCTGGGTTTGTTGCTCAGTGGCCACAGCCTCTGCCTTAGGGCGTTCTTGAACTAGGGAGAGGGTAGGAGCTTTGTAGAGCCTTTTTCTTCTCCTTTCTTTTGTGATTTTGAGGAGCAATTCTGCATCCTCAGCTTCCCTCCTCTCCTTTGACACTTCCATGTCCACTAGTTCTTTCAGTTCATCTAAGGGGAGAGAGATGAGTTCATCAATATTATAGTTCCTGGACACCAGATAGTTTAGCTTGGCTACCGTCAACTCATCATCTTAAGTTCTTGGCCTGGGAGCGGCCCTGATAACAGCTTCCATAAAGCCAGGGGTCCCACTTGAACTCTCTCCCCTTGCCTTCCTCTTCCTCTCTCTTTTCTCATCCTCAATCTCCTCAGAGGTCATTTTCCTCTTTCCTTTGTCAGTCACTGGCCTGTATGACTCAGGGTGGAGAGAGCTTTGGCATTTATTCCTTGGTGTTGCACCTGGTTGCTGTCAAAAGGATTCTTAGATATCTTAAAGGTGCTCCCAAACTAGGATTTTGGTATCCAAAGAATTCTGACTTCAATCTGTATGCCTATACAGATAGTGACTATGGTGGCTGCAACATGACTGCAAAGTCTACATCTAGGGGATGTTAATTCCTTGGTGGAAGGATAGTCTTATGGCAATGCAAGAAACAATCTTGTGTGTTTGCATCAACTGCTAAAGCTGAATACGTTGCTGCTACAAGCTGCTGTGCTCAAATGCTTTGGATTCAGAATAAGATGCTGGACTATGAATTCAACTTCAAGGAGACTCCCATCCACATAGACAACAACAGTGCTATCTCTATGACAGAGAATCCTGTGCAACACTCAAAGACAAAGCACATCAACATCGAGTATCATTTTATTAGAGATAATTTTGAAAATGGATTGATAAAACTAGTCAAAGTGAACACAAATGAATAATATGCTGATTTGTTTACAAAAGCTTTGCTGAATAGAGATTTAAGTATCTTGTATAAACTATTGGGATGATTAACTTCGAGTAGATTTTCTTAAACTAAATTCAAGATTATTTTTCAAATATGTGTGTCTTAAGTTGTCTATATCATCACCTATATAAGCCCAGTTTACTTTGGAAGATACTTTTCAAAATGACGTTTCTTAGAATTTAGAGAATTTTAGATATGTTTTCTTTCAGAAGACATCAAATTGTCTTCAGAAGAAAATTATGTATTAAAAAAAAACTACTTCTGAGAAATTTACCTTCAGAAGAAATTCTGATATATCTTCCGAAGCTAACATTTGTCACCAAGTACTTATGTGTCTTGAAGGACTATTTTTTTTCGAAAGCAATTAAGTCTCGAAAGCTTTATTCTCTCTTTGAATAAAATTTCTGATATTTGATATCTTCCGAAGCAAAATTTGTCTACGATGTAATAATACTCTAAGTATTTTTCTTCCGAAGCAGATTCCTGTAATGCTAAGGAATATCTTCCGAAGCCAAATTGGCTTCGGAAGTTTTCTTAAACCTTCCAAAGACAAATTACCTTCGAAGATTTTAGACTTCCAAGAAAACTATCTTTTTGGCACTTTTTAAGAGGTGGGACTGACATCTGGATTTCAAAGTTTATCCTTTTGCATTAACTTTGTCTCAAATCCTTACCATATAAATATTCGTACAACGGTTCCCCCTCTTTCACTTTCCTCTTCATCTACAAAAGTTTAAACCCTAAATTCACCTACAAACCGACTTTGTTCTTACCTTTCTTCACTTCAAAGCTACTCGAAATGGCCATCCTTGATCCCCAAAACCAACCAGATTTTTCCATGCATCTTCACAAATGGGTTATGAAGGAGACTACTCTGTAAGAACCTTCATAAAGGGTAAGGTTTCCTCAAAATCGAAGTACCTCCTCCATGTGGTAATCCACTCCTTATCCAACAAACATGGAGGTTTGGACTAAATTCCCAAGGACCTATCCTTCATAGTCTATGGGATGGTTCAAGGGGTCAAGTTCAAGTACTCTCAGTTTGTTTATACAAACTTACATACTAACTTGGACTCCTTAGAATATTATATGTTCCCTAGATATGTTTAACACATTTTTAACGGTGAACTGGGCTCACAGTTAAGGGGAACAGGTAATATTTTTAAATTGGGATAGATGAAGCCCAATATCTTCACTACAATGAGAAAGTCCACTGTTGGCTTCTCAATGGTAGAAACAGCCCTGGTCCTAAAAATATTAGAGCTCATTGCTCAAGGTGACAACTTGGCAGCACTAGCCAATGTTGAACCCACACCTTCTACATCTGCACCACCCATATAGCCACAAATCATAATCACCTACAAAAGAAAATCCAAACGAACCATTGCTCAGTCTACTCAGGTTGAATAGGCCCCCATATCACCACCCATGTAGGAAGAAGTGAAAACAAGAGCTCTCACTTCTCCTAAGGAGCAAACCACTCCTATCATTTCTTTGATCAGTGCTAAGGTTCCTCATGCTCAGCCTGATGAGCTCATTACCCTAACCTTAAGCCTTCACTCTTGAGTCTCAAAACTCTAGTGATCAATCTTCAGGGGAAAGCTACCATCCCCAGCTGCTAGATCTCAACCAACCAATCCCTAACCTAGAATTCTATGATGATGAGGATATGGGTTTCAGTGAGTACCATGAGTCTCTATTCTCCACCCCTCCTCAAGAAGAGATGAGTGCTCTTGAATCATCCATATCTAGCCCATATCATCCACCCACAACTGAGGTGGACATCCCTGAACATGTTTAGGAGGCCCATATGGAAGAGGCTCTCACTGTTGCAAGTGATTACATTATTAAGACCTCAACCAAGGCAACCCAGCCCATTGATACTTCATTTGAAGCTGTCAGTTTGCAAGGGAAATCCAGCTGCCAAGAAACCTAAGCTGGTGGTAACAAAGAAGACGTCCTATTCTCTAATCCCCCTATGATTCTTCTGATGATGATAAGGGGATTATGAAACTAAAGATGCAAAAACTATCAAAACTCTACACCTATTTAGTTTCTAAGATAAGTCACCTGGAATTTCAGGTGACTACCTTACAAAGACAGGTCAGTGACCAGCAACTTGAGATCACTGATCTCAAGGGCAAGTTAGTTGTGAGACCTGTCAGGCAAACTCAACCAGGTCCATAAGAACCTGTGGATCTAGTGGACCTAACCCATAGCTCCCTTTGTAAGAGGGTGATGCTACCAAAAAGGGGGAGAAAGTCCTACCTGCAATCATAGAACCTGGGAGTTCTGCCTAGAGTATGGAAATAGAGGATTCACCACCCTCACTTGTAGTTGTCCATACTTAACAACCTCCTCAGGCTCACTTTGATGTGAATTCACTAATTCACAGCCTGTTTGAGGAGGGTATACTAAAGGCAATGTCTACCTTATCCTACCCTGCTGAAAATCCAATTATGGGATGGAGGTATGATGCTGATAGGAAAGCCCTGGCAATCTCTAGGTCTTGGGGACAACAAGAAGTCTTAAACTTTCACAATATGAGATACTATGAGAGCTTCTCTCTAGTCGACTTGCCTATTGCCACCCCAAGTCAATCTAGGCAAGCTGTAAGGTTAGTTGAGAGAATTCCAGAAAGGGTGCATGAAGAGTTCAAGAACAAGTTCAAATTATATAGACAGAGGCTAGCAGGAAAGACTGTTGGTCAACTAGATGCTGAGGTGGACCTTAAGATTAGCTTCAAAGGGGAAACCTTGGCTGAAGATCTAGTAGTTAGAACTGTGAACCTTAAGACATGAACTACTTCAACACCTATTACCCTCAGTGAGGCACCAGCTGGTGAAGATGTCTCACAGCCTCTCCTGGCCAGAGCTTAAGTGCAACACCAAACAATAAAGGGTAAAGCTTTCTCCACCCTGAGTCATACTAGCCAGTGACTGACAAGGGAAGAGGAAAATGACCTTTGAGGTGATTAAGAGGAGAAGAGAGAGAGGAAGAGGAAGGCAAGAGGAGAGAATTCAAGTGGGACCCCTAGCTTTATAGAAGCTATTATCAGGGCTACCCCCAGGCCAAGCACTCAAGAAGATGAGTTGAGGGCAGCCAGGCTGAACTATCTAGGGTCCAAGAACTATAATGTTGATGAACTCATCTCTCTCCCCTTGGAAGAGTTGAATGAACTGGCTAACATGGAAGTTTCAAAGGAGAGGAAGGAAGCTGAGGATACAAAACTACTCCTGAAAATCAAAGAGGAAAGGAGGAGAAAAAGACTCTACAATGCTCCTACCCTCTCCCCAGTCCAGGAAAGTGCTGAGGCAGAGGCTGTGGCCAAGTTGGTCAGGATTTTTCAGACTCTCAAAGTATCTCCTCCTATCATAAAGATCATGCAGAGGGAGGTCAAGTATGTTTTGCTAGAAGTACATGTCTTGACCCCCTTGATATCTAGTGGCATACCATCTGTCTGGGTTAGTCGCAAACTTCCAAGACACGATGGGTCTCTCAGTAGCAAGAGGCTTTACTTGAATGGGAGTTGGATGAGTAGCCTCTTCTTGATCACCCTCAAGATGTTTTAACCCATACTGAGGTGCAGAGGTGGATGCCTTGGCTTTATTCTTTTTCTTCTTGTCCCTTCTGATGGTCATCCTCTTCCTCTTTCTTTACTTTAACTAAGAAAGCTAGCCTGTAGCACTAGATAGTTCTTGTTTATCCTTCTCAGTTGAGTCCTTTTCCTTTATAGGTTTAGAAGGAGAGGGATCATGACCCTTGTTATGAATCATAAGATAAAGTTTATTGTGATGCAGCACTAGGTCTAGGTTGTGTTGTCTCTTCGGTTCAACCTTGACCTCAGCTTCAGGTGCAGCCTGACTTGGTGGAGAATGCAAGTTAACTAACTCACCTATTTTGATCTTCTGCTTGATCACTCTAATGTGCTCATCCATGGTGGATAAAGACATTGGACCAAGTCTTCTTCCAGAGAATCCATACAGCTTCAAGAAGCTCACCATCTTCTGTCTATCAACAGACTTCTTCAGATTTACTCTGATGGTGGCTCTTGACTTTGCAGCCTCTTCCCTCGTCTTCCTTTTAGTAGCTTTTTGCATTTTTAGCACTTCATGCTCAAGCTGCTTGAGGTATTCAAATTCAATGTACTCATAGGATAAGTTAAGCAGGTCTACAGACTGATAAACGCTTGTGGCACTTAAGTAGGTAATCATATTTTGTCTGTCTTGTTCCATACCTACCTGAGTTGGTTGCTCAGTGGCCACAGCCTCTGCCTCAGGGCTTTCTGGACTGGAGAGAGGGTAGGAGCTTTGTAGAGTCTTTTTCTCCTCCTTTCTTCTTTGATTTTGAGGAGCAGTTCTGCATTCCAACTTCCCTCCTCTCCATTGACACTTCCATGTCAGCCAGTTCATTCCACTCTTCCAAGGGGAGAGAGATGAGTTCATCAACATTGTAGTTCCTAGACCCTAGATAGTTCAGCCTGGCTGCCCTTAACTCATATTCTTGAGTGCTTGCCTGGGGGTAGCCGTGATAGCAACTTCCATAAAGCTAGGGGTCCTACTTGAACTCTCTCCTCTTGCCTTCCTCTTTCTCTCTCTTCTCCTCCTCAATCTCCTCAAAGGTCATTTTCCTCTTCCCTTTGCCAGTCATTGGCCTGTGTGACTCAGGGTGGAGAGAGCTTTGGCCTTCATTGCTTGGTGTTGCACTTGAGCTCTAGCTAGAGAGAGGGTGTGAGACACTTTCACCTGCTGAAGCCTCACTGAGGGTAATAGGTGTTGAAGCAGTTCCTGTCTAAAGGTTCATAGGCCAACTACTAGGCGTTCAGCCAAAGTTTCCCTTTTGAAGCTAATCTTAGGGTCCACATCAGCATCCAGTTGACCAACAATCTTGCCTGCTAGCCTCTATCGATATAGTTTGGATCTGTTCTTGAACTCTTCAAGCACCCTTTCTTGAATTCTCTTAGCTAACCTTGCAGCTTGGCTGGATTAACTTGGGTTGCCAAGAGGCAAGTCAACTAGAGAGAAGCTCTCATACTATCTTGGATTATGAAATTTAAAGACTTCTTGCTATCCCTGAGACCTAGAGATTACCAGGGCTCTCCTTTCAACATCATACCTCCATCCCATAATTGGATTTTCAGTAGGATAGGATGAGGTAGACATTGCCCTTGGTTTACCTTCCTCAAACAGGCTTTGAATTAGTGAATCCATATCAATATGGGCCTATAGAGGTTGTTGAGTATGGACAACTACAAGTGAGGGTGGTGAATCCTCTATGTCCATACTTTGAGAAAAACAGGCTTTGAATTAGTGAATGCACACCAATTTAGGCCTGTGGAGGTTGTTGAGTATGGACAACTGCAAGTGAGGGTGGTGAATCCTCTATGCCCATAATTTTGGGTAGAACTCTTAGTTTCTGTGATTGTAGGTAGGACTTTCTCCCCCTTTTTGGTAGCATCACCCTCTTACATAAGGGAGCTAAGGGTTAGGTCCACCACATCCATAGGTTCTTGTAGACCTGGTTGAGTTTGCCTTACAGGTCTCTCAACTAACTTGCCCTTGAGATTGGTGATCTCAAGTTACTGGTTATTGACTAGTCTTTATAAGGTAGACACATGAAATTCTAAGTGACTAACCTTAGAAACTAAATAGGTGCATGTTTTTGACAATTGTTGCACCTTTAGTTGTAAACTCCCCTCATCTTCATCAGAAGAATCATGGGGGGATGAGAGAATATGACCAAAGTCTTCTTCCTCATCACTAGCTTGGTTTCCTTGACTGCTGGATTACCCCTGCACACCGATAGCTTCAAAAGAAGTGTCAATGGGTTGGTTTCTATAGTTGAGGTCTTAATAATGTAATCACTTGTAGAAGTAAGAGCCTCTTCCATATGGAACTCCTAAACATGTTCAGGGAAGTCCATCTCAGTTTAGGTTGGATGATATGGGCTAGATATGGGTGATTCAAGAGTACTCATCTATACTTGAGCAGGGGTGGAGAAGAGAGACTCATGGTACTCACTAAAGCCCATATCCTCATCATCAAAGAATTCTAGGTTGGTGATTTGTTGGTTGAGATCTAGCAGCTGGGGATGGTAGCTTTCTCTTGAAGGTTGATCATTAGAGTTTTGAGACTTAGAGTTAAGGCTTAAGGCTGGGGTAATGAGCTTATCAGGCTGAGCATGAGGAACCTTAGCACTGATCAAAGAAATTATGGGAGTAGTCTACTCCTCAGGAGAAGTGGGAGCTCTTGTTTCCACTTCTTCCTACATGGGTGGTGATATGGGGGCCTGCTCAACCTAAGTAAACTGAGCAAGGGTTCGTTTAGATTTTCTGGTGTAGGTCATGGTGATTTGTGGCTGTGTGGGTGGTGCAGATGCAGAAGGTGTGGGTTCAACATTGGTTGGTGCTGCCAAGTTACCGCCTTGAGCAATGAGCTCTAACATTTTTGGGACCAGGGTTGTTTCTACTCCTGAGAAGCCAATGGTGGACTTTCTTATTGTTTTGAAGATGTCGGGCTTCATTTGTCCCAATTTAAGAATATTTCCTGTGCCCTGTTCCCCTTAACTGTGAGCCTAGTTCATAGTTAAAAATGTATTAAACATATCTAGGGAACATATAATATTCTAAGAAATCCAAGTTAGCAAGCAAGTTTGTATAAACAAACTGAGTGTACTTGAACTTGACCCCTTGAACTACCCCATGAACTAAATAGGATAAGTCCTCAGGAATTTGGTCCCAACCTCCATGTTTGTTGGATAGGGAGTGGATTACTACATGGAGGAGGTACTTCCATTGAGAGGAAACCTTACCCTTCTTGAAGGTTCTAACATAGTAGTCTCTTTCATAGCCCATCTGCCAAAATAAGTTGTTTACCACAGATTTTGGGGAAGGACAACTCGCCTTCTGCGGTCTCAGATGAGAGTTGATGGTGGCTGGAGTGATGAAAATTGTCCTCCCCTGCACTGTAGCAGATAGTGCCTTCTTACCATCCAAGATGACCTCTTGGTAGGTCCTCCAGAACTTTAGGAGTTGATCTTCATACAATGAAGGGTCTATAGTGAGGGCAGTGATGTAGTTTGATAGAGAAAAGAAGCGGTAAACATCTGAAAAACCTGGATCTTTCTCAGATGATAATAGAGCAACCTGATTGTGTTACTTGTGAAGATGCATGGAAAAATCTGGTTGGTTTTGGGGATCAGGGTTGGCCATTTTTAGTAGCTCTGAGGCGAAGAATGGTAAGAACAAAGTTGGTTTGTGGGTGAATTTAGGGTTAGAACTTTTGCAGATGAAGAGGAAGGTGAAAGAGGGGGAACCGTTGTACAAATATATATATATATATATATATATATATATTAAGGATTTGAGACAAAGTTAATGTAGAAGGATAAACTTTGAAATCCAGATGTCATTCCCACCTCTGAAAAAGTCCCCAAAAGGTAGTTTTTTTGGAAGTCTAAAATCTTGGGAAGGTAATTTGTCTTTGGAAGGTTTAAGAAAAATTTCCGAAGCCTATTTGGCTTCCGAAGATACTACTTAGCTTTACAAGAATTTGCTTCGGAAGAAAAATACTAAGAGTATTTTTACTTCTTAGACAAATTTCGCTTCGGAAGATATCAAATATCAGAAATTTTATTCAAATAGAGAATAAAGCTTCCGAGACTTGATTGCTTTCGGAAGGAAATAGTCCTTCAAGACATAAGTACTTAGTGATAAATGTAAGCTTTGCAAGATATATAAGAATTTCTTTTGAAGGTAAATTTCTCAGAAGTAGTTATTTGTTTTGAAGACATAATTTTCTTCCGAAGACAACTTGATGTCATCCGAAGGAAAACATATCTAAAATTCTCAAAATTCTAAACGATATCATTTTAAAAAGTTTATTCCAAAGTAAACTGGGCTTATATAGGTGATGATATAGACAACTTAAGACACACATATTTTAAAAAATAATCTTGAATTTATTTTAAGAAAATCTACTTAAAGTTAATCATTCCAATAGCTAATATAAGATACTTAAATCTCTATTCATCAAATGCTTTTGTGAACAGATCGGCATATTGTTCATTTGTGTTAACTTTGATTAGTTTTATCAATCCTTTTTCAAAGTTATCTCTAATCAAATGATACCTGTTATTGATGTGCTTTGTCTTTGAGTGCTACATAGGATCCTTTGTAATAGAGATAACACTTTTGTTGTCTATATGGATAGGAGTCTCTTTAAAGTTGAATCCATAGTCTAGCATCTTATTCTGAATCCAAAGCACTTGATCACAGTAGCTTGTAGCAGCAATGTATTCAGCTTTAGTAGTTGATACAGACACACATGATTGTTTCTTGCAATGCCATGAGACTATCCTTCCACCAAAGAATTGACATCCCCCGGATGTAGACTTTGTAGTCATGTTGCAGCCACCATAGTCACTATCTGCATAGGCATACAGATTGAAGTCAGAGCTCTTTAGATACCAAAAGCCTAGTTTGGGAGCACCTTTGAGAAAACTAAAAGTCCTTTTGACAGCAACCAGGTGTGACATCTTAGGATTGGCTTGATATCTTGCACAAATACATGTAGCAAACATGATATTAGGCCTGCTGGATGTGAGGTACATAAGATACCCAATCATAGCCCTGTAAATATGTTCATCAACACACTCCCCTTCAAGATTAGGTCCTAGAGAGTGGTTTCTGGCTATGGGTGTCTTAGCTACCTTACACTCAGTTAGATGAAATCTGGTAAGTATGTCTTGCACATACTTTGACTGGTTTATGAAGATGCCATTGTCAACCTGCTTCACTTGAATTACTAGAAAGAAATTGAGTTCCCCCATGGAACTTATTTCAAATATATTCTTCATCAGCTTCTCAAAGTCTTTACAGAGCTTCAGATTAGTTGACCTAAAGATGATGTCATCTATATAAACTTGAACCAGCATCAAGTCATTTCTTGTTCCTTTAATGAAGAGTGTTCCATCAATAGTACCCCTCTTGTATCCATGCTAACAGAGGTACTGTGATAGTGTCTCATACCACTTCCTTGGAGCCTGATACAGGCCATAAAGAGCTTTGTTAAGCTTGCAGACATAATCATAATGATTTGGGTTTGCAAAGCCAGGTGGTTATTTGACATACACTTCCACATCAATCACCCCATATAAGAAGGCACAGTTGACATCAAATTGGTAGACCTTGAAATCCTTGGATGCAGCAAAAGTAAGGAATATCCTAATATCTTCAAGTCTTACTACAGGAGCAAAAACATTTGTATAGTATTCTTCTTGTGTGTACCCTTGAACAACTAGTCTTGCCTTATTCTTGATGACAAGTCCTCTATCATCTTTCTTACTCCAGAATACGCACTTGCTACCTATAGTAGTCTTCCCTTGAGGAAGAGGACATAGGTTTCAAACCTTTTGTCTCTTGAATTGAAGGAGCTCCTTCTGCATTGCTTCAACCCAACTTCCATCCTTTAGAGCCTCATTAATATTCTTAGTCTCAATCTGGGACAAGAAACAAGAGTGAAGACAAACATTTTTGTCATGGGTTTGTCCTCTTGTTCTCACACCTGTCTCAACATTTCCAATGATGTTTGTGGTGGGATGTGACTTGTGGATTCTCAGTTAAGAAATCACAGCAAGTTGGTTAGACATATCTAAATTTGTGAAATTCAGATATGGTGATTGAGTGTCATCCACCACATCAACACATTTATCAAAAGAAACTTGATCCAATGAGTGTATCACATCATTGATGTTTTCTTCTATGGAGTGGTTATCAGCATCAAGAAATTCTTGATCATTATCACCACCTCCATCTCCTCCTACATTGGAAATTCCTTCATTTGAGTTTTGTGCCTCTATGTGCTAGAATTTATAGGTACCTCAGATGTATTAGTTGAAGAGTTTGCCATGGTTGTGCTAACAAGATTTCCAACTGCAGGGCTAGTTACCACTGGAGCTGAATTAGTTTGATCACTTGGTGTTCTCAGCTCAAATCTTGGATTAGAATCTCCTATTGATAAGCTACCTATAGATCCTGAAGCATCTTCACCAGATTTGTTAAAACAGTTGGGAACTAAATCAAGATCAAATAGCCAATCAGGACCAAAACCTTTCACACTGGGTGTGTATTCATTGAAGGTCACATTGGCTGACTCCTCAACTATTCTAACTCTTATATTGTATACTCTATAAGCATTGGCTTAGGAAGAGTATCCAATAAAATGTCCATCATCTAATTTCTCAACAAATTTGGCTATTTGATCCTTGGTATTCAAGATGGTGCAAGGACATCCAAATGATCTGAGGAAACCAATGAAAAGTCTCCTTTTGTGCCATAGTTCATAAGGAGTCTTACCATGAGTCTTGATTACTAAAACTCTGTTCTGCACATAGCAGTCAGTGTTGACTGCCTCTGCCCAGAAGGTGATAGGCAGTTTTAGAGTCATATAACATGGTTCTTGCAGCTTCAATAAGTGTCATGTTTCTCCTCTCAACAACACCATTTTGCTGAGGAGTCCTGGGAGCACTGTTTTTTCTTATAATACCCTTCTCATCACAAAATGTATTAAGTATTTGGTTCTTGAATTTAGTTCTTTGATCACATCTTTTGATTTTATTTATTCTCAATTTTCAGAATGAATCTTTTCAAGATCTCAGGAGTCTCATCCTTAGTTCTAAGGAAAAAGACCCAAGTGTATCTTATGAAGTCATCTGTGATCACCAAATAATATGAGGTCCTTCTTAGACTCATTACATTGGTGGGGCTAAAAAGATCCATATATAATAAGTGTAGGAGAGTAATGATGGAGTTCAATTCCTTTGGCTTGTGAGACACTTTGTGTTGCTTCCCTTTCAGACATACAACACAATGGTCATCACTTGTAAACTTTTTCTTTGGCATTCTAGTTACCAAACCATTCTTAATTAATATTTTTGTTTTTGAAGTTTACATGATGCATTCTTTTATGCTAGAGGAAAGACTAGTCACTATTTGCTTTAGATAGAAAGCAAGAAACTTCACCTGATGGGAATGTTTTCAGCAAATCCTTCTTGTACATGTTTCTTTTCTTGGGGGCTCTGAGCAGGATATGCTCTTGAGGAATGACCACCCTAGGCTTGAGAACAATGCACTCATGCTTAGTAAAGAGCATGTTATGTCTCTGATCACAAAATTGGGATACACTCAAGAGATTGTACCCAAGCTCCTTAACAAAATTTACCTTCGTAATGCCGAGGTAACCATTTGTGACCCTGCCCCTTCTAGTTATGTAACCAACTGATTCTCCTCCAAAAGCAACTGGCCCTCCATTAATTTTCTCAAAGTTCTGAAGCAAAGAGCCATTGCCTGTCATGTGCCTGGGATAGCCACTATCAATGATCCATACATTTCTTTTGATCTTTAGTTGTTCCTGCACATAAAAAGATGGTTAGTTACATTTAGAAACCCAAGCCTTATTGGTCTTGGGCTTATCAAAGTGAACTAAAGATAATGTAATAGTAATTGATCCTATATGCAAGCTCTAAGAATCATTCGTTGTTGTTGATGAAGAACTTTCAGTCATATGGCCTTCCTTCATCTTCCACACCATCTTGGAAGATTAGAATTGGCCTTCAATACTTCGGAAGTTGTGATGACTTCAGAAGTTTTGGAGACTGAACCTTCGGAAGCTTTTGCATCCACTGTAGCAGACTTCAATACTTCGGAATCATTCCTTTCTTCCGAGACCAAATTTTCTTCCGAATGTAAGCTTTCACTTATCTTCTTCTTCACTTTGGAGCTTTTGAAAGGAAGAGATTTTCCTTTCGAAGCTATCTTCTTCTTCTTCTTCTCAGAAGTTTTCTTCTTAGTCATATAGATAGTAATTTTGGGATTGTAGATGGAATCCTTGGAAAAGTGAGAAGTACTACCACACATGATGCATTCAACTTGAATACTTCTGAGAGTCTTCTTTTGAGTAGAATACTGAGCTTAATCTCTTTCCACTTCCTTCTTCATCTTTATAGATGATGCAACAGGCTTCTTAGGGTGAGGCTTGCTCTTGGAATTGGATGGTTCAGGCTATCCAGCAGTGGTGCACATTTGATCAGTCTTCTTCTCTTGACCAGGATGATTTGGACATGAACTAGGACTCCTAGTACTAGAGTCCATGGTTGAGTCTTCAATCTTCACCACTTCAAATCCAGTTGAAATAAAAACTTGCTTTTTCTTGGAGTTAAAAGTGGCCTTGATCTCTTGGGCTTTCTTTGATTTTCTTTAGGCTGCCCTTATCAAGTTCTTCCTTGTAGACTTGGTCATCCCTGGTTCCTTCTTCTCTCTAGGAGAATAGTGACCCTTCTTAGGATAACCCTTATCACTCACTTCAGGTTCATCCTTCAGTATCTCCTCGACATCTTCATCCTTCTCTTAGGTAGGATCAATAGGAGGCAACTCATCTTGACAAGTTTCACAACTTGGAGATCTTATAGATAATAGTGTATGTGAAGGAGCTGTCTTACTTGACCCTAGTTCTTGCCTATTCTGATAACAAATCTTTGTATACAAGGATGAGGATATTATGTTCTTGAAGGTTTCCTCTTTAAGAACACATTTTTCTGCCTTGGCTTTGCTGATCACAAGCTTAGCCTGGCATTCAGTTAACTTGGTTATGAGATCTTTGATTTGAGTTCTGTAATTTGTATGCTCATGCTTAAGAGTAGA
Source organism: Flaveria sonorensis (assembly GCA_025506505.1). Classification (NCBI taxonomy): domain Eukaryota; kingdom Viridiplantae; phylum Streptophyta; class Magnoliopsida; order Asterales; family Asteraceae; genus Flaveria; species Flaveria sonorensis. Next base: position 38,249,951 of record CM046434.1, read on the forward strand.
AATGGTTTTCTTTAAATCTTCAATTTTAAGTTTATAATCATTTTTTGCTCTTTTAAAATCAGCTTTTAAAATGTTTAAGGACTCAAGATCAGATCTCACTTCCAAGTTGTAGGACCTATACATATTAACTTTAGCAATGCATTCAAGAGTACAAAGATGTTTTAATACCTTGTCTTCTTCATGATCAGCCATCAGTGCTTGGTTTGGAAAAGCATCTTCTACCTGAAAGCTCCAGTCAGAGCCTCCTTCTTTAACAGCAACAGCAGCATGTTGTTTTGGTTGGCTTGGCTTCTTAGTTCTGGGAGTTGCATCAGTGTAGTTTGGTCTAGATTGTGCTTGGCCATCATTTGATCTTCATGCCTTGCACTCTCTAGCAAAGTGTCCTATTTGGTTATAGTTGTAACACTTCACCTTGCTTTTATCCAGGCCAAACTTCCTAGTGGCCATATTGCTTAGGAACTTCCTTCCTGTTCTCTTGTAGAACTTCTTGGTTCTATGAGTGAGAAGATCCATCTGCTAGACTATCTCCATGTACTCTAGGTCATCTGGATGGATACAATCCAAGTCTTCAAGAATGAAGAGAAAGTTCCCACAACTTTCATCAGTAGACATAAAGGCTTGAGTAGAGCTTGTCTCTTGAATAGGCTTCCTTGGATGTAGCTCTCCCTTGGTGTCTCAAAGAAGGTGATGAAAGGACCCTATTGTGAGTTGACAGGATAGCAGATAAAATGATACTGCAGTTCTCTACTATCCCTTTCAACCACATGAAGGGCTGAACTCTGTTGATTGTTGGAAGAGCTGTTTGATGGATTTTGCATATTCATCTCCATCTGGTAGCCACTAAGGATACCGTACAGCTCTATGAGAGTAAGAGTAGAGAGGTTTTCAGTTCTCTTAATATCTATAAAGTAGTGAGTCCATTGTCTTGAAAGAGAGAACATGAACTTTCTCACAATGTCCCTATTCTCAAGTTTTACTATAATATCCATTAAAGTGTCCACAATCTTAACATACCTGAAGTATTGTTGAGTCATGGTTTCATCTGTCTTGTAGGTGAAGTTCTCAAACAGCTACTTCATGAGGTCTTTCTTTTTTTCCTTGGCTTTCTCAGACCCCTCATACATAAGCTTAAGTGCATCCCAGAGCTGCTTAGTAGTTTTGCACTTCTTGAAGCCTTTGTATATAGAGTTTGGAAGAGTAGTTTAGAGAGCGGTCATGACTTTCTGATCCACATCAATTTTCTTCCAATCTTTTTTAGAATAGTCAACTCTTTCCTTTGGAATCATCCCACCTCCAGCAGTGGCTGAAGAGGTGCTTACGATATGAGGTCCTTCAACAATAGATCTCCACATCCTGCAGTCTTGAGACTTGATGAACCCTTCCATAAGTCGGCACCAAGTGTGAAAGTCATCAGGAGTGATCAGTGGAGACTTTGTCATGGTACCGATTTCCATATCAGCCTTAGAGATAGTTGCCATTTGAGCAGGTAAGTGTTTTGTGAAACTAAAGAGATCTAAGATGGTGAGATCTTACAATCAAGAGCCTGGAATTCTCTGATTCCAATTGTAGGACCATTGAAGGGAGGTCAATGTAATAGTTTCACAATATTTGGAGAGTGTTAGAACACTTAACATATCAAATAGGGAACTAGTTTATGATGAAACAAAGAACACAAGTAAAGAACAAGAACAAGAACAAGATAATATGGTTTTCAAGAATGTTGTATATTGCTCTCAAGTTCTTACAAAGTGTTACAAAGCTTATCATCTAAAGTTACAAGTACTTGAGATACTTTTTAGTACATCCTACAGCCGGCCATACTTTGAAGGCAAGCTGGGAACAATAATCTAGACAACAAGATCAATGTAGAGTCAAAAGGTAGTGACTATGGCGTGCCATAGCTCACATCCTAATATATTACAAAAAGGATATAAGTACAAGAGTAGAAAGTTACAAAAAAAGACCTTAATCTACAGTTTGACAAAAGTAAGGACTTTTCACCAACACATATAAGTTGGTGAGTCTTTAGAGATGGCAGCAGATTGTGGTTCAACTTTTGTCAAAAGGTCATTTAGAAAAAGCATGTCTTCTCTGTCTTCGAAAGAAAAGAAGCTTTGGAAGACTTCATCTTTGGCTTCGGAAGATTTGGTCTTTTGGTTTCGGAAGATTTGATACTTAGTATAATTCACTGAGTTATATCAAATCTTTCGAAGTAACTTCCTTGTACTTCACATGTGCATGCTGAGAGCTCTTTAGTTGCATTAGCCTTTAAGTGTGATCCTCACAACCAGCTTGATCAGTCTGTTGTGGCTCAGTAGCATCTTGTTGGTGAGAGGGCTGATCATCTGATTGATACCCATCAACAAATCTGCCAAGTTTGGTGAAGTGATCACCCTTCCATGCATTCCGTGTGATCCTATCAGATAAGTAAAAATGTCTTTCTTCATCACCATAACAGCATAGGTGGAAGAATCAGACACAGTTAACTCAGGATGAGCAGCGTTCATGATCTTCTGAATAAAACGGGGATACATGATAAACTTCTTACCAGCAGCTGCTATCATGTTCTTTTGCATCTCATCAAAGATAGCCTTGGATATACTCTAAGGTAAGTCATCGACTAATGATACTAGCAGTGATCCAAATATAGCACTCATACTGTCTAATCCTACCTTCAGGTTGCTTAAATAGTTTACAACCACATGGAACAGATACTTCCAGAATGGAGGTAAATGCTTCTTGTCCAATGATGAATATCAGTGGTCATAATCCATCCTCTATAAACAATCCTATGCAACATCATCATCTAACTTTACGGGAGCATTAGGATGATCTTCTAATAGTAAGACACTGTTGATCACCTCTGAAGTAATAACAATCCACTTCTCTTTCACCATAGTAGTGATACACGGTTCTCCTTGAGAATCTCTCTCGTTTGCTGCAGACAGTCAGAACTGATCAATAACATTTTTGTATATAGTCAGGTTGGCTGTAATAGCATGAAAAACACGTGAAGTCTTTAGCCCGTCTATAAGTAATCTGAATAACACCTTATCATCTGGTATATCACGAGAAATGTCATAGCGTTATGGTTTTTATTAAAAGCCATTGGTCTCGCCATCTGAAATTGAATTGAACAAACATTAATTAGTAACAAATTTAAACTTTTCAGACTTAGAAAATTTTGAAAATTTCAAAAAATTTAAACTTTTCACACAACAAGAGCTTTTAGCATGCAATTAGTTCAATTTTAAAATTAACTTCTCGTGCAACTAGTATTTAATCGCATGAAATTAATTTTGACCAAAAGTCCATTACTCGTGCAAAAAGTCAAAGATTCCCAAGCGAGTACTTCTGTGCGAATTTGAAACTTCTCGTGTTTGTTCATATTCATTTTAACTATTCGCACCCGACAAGTTCAAAAATACAGTTTTCAATTCAAGTCATTTCAGGTTGTTTTAACTATTGAAACAAGTTCTATTATTGTGATTAGGTTTGTATTAAGGTTTATTATGATTAATTTCATCCAATTTTAAGTGAATTTGTTCTTTAAGATTTGGTTACTTATCAAACTCACTTAAAACTAAACAATAATCAACAATATACATTTTCTAACACTTAGATATCAACATACAAACACAATGAACATGTATTTCATAAGAATCGAATCAAAACTTAGACAAATTTTTTAGAGAAAAGTTAACAGTTGTTTGGTGTGATTAGTTACTATTCGCACAACTGTACTTTTTATAACCTTCTGACTTCTCGTGCGAGAAGTTGGTACTCGCACACTTTGACATTTTGTACCTGACGCGAGAAGTTCATACCTTATTGAATATTTTCAAACTTTTTCAATTTTTCTTCATTTTTGTTTTTCCTTTTGCTTTATTATGTTTAATATCATGTTTAACCAAGTGTTAATTATTAACCAGAAACCCTCAATTTTAAGAACACATTATGTAAACCAAAACAAAACAATTTGAAACAAAGTAAAACACATAAACACGTAGATTTATAACTTAAAATATTTTTGTAAATTTTCAAGTATATGATCATATTTCTTTAAAATCGATTATTAACATCGTCCAGCTGTATATAAAATAATACTTGTTAAGCTGATTATCAATATGATTTATCCATATTAAATTCAAACTTTAATTTTTACTTAGACCATATATTGTGATTATTATCACGTTTTAATTTTTGTGTGAAATCAATGGATCCCACAATCAAAAATCCTATAGAACCCTTATCCAGCTTCAAGACATTTTTAAGATTTCAAGTCATCCCAACTTGACTTAAACCTTTTACTTTTGATCAGTATCCTCAAGATTATTAACTTTCTTATAATATTTATTTAGAGCATAACTAGTCTAAGAAATATTTCTAAACACAGAATATTAACAAGTTGTAAGACTTATTAACAGCCGGTCGGACTTATGCTTTGCCCTCGCAAGACGTTCAGGGCTTATATGCTAATCCTGACATACACGCCCTCTCTTTTGATTTTGCCTCCTATGTCAGAACATATTCTCAATAAGAAAATATTTATTATATAGTATGTATGTCTTTGACATATCTTTATTATTATGCACATTGGCATTTTTTTATTCCTATATGTCCTTTTGAAATCTTTTGCTCTTTTGTTAATTTTCTTTTGTTTTTGCTTTTTGTATGATTTTCATCTTTATCTCTTCATATATATATAAATATATATGGTATATCCATGAAAATTACCAATCAGAAAGTAACAGGCTTGAGTATGACTAGACTGTAACTCCCAGTCTGTTTTAGCATGGAATCAGTGCTACCACAAAACCTTGATGTGTAACCCACTTTAGTCATAGAGAATTTAGTTTCAGTACATCACAGAGCATAGTGCTTTTCATTCTTGGAAGTCGAGCCTATTAACATATCAAACATAATCCAAGTCAGTTATTTTTAAGATTTTGTATGTAATATATCAAAATCAAGAAATATAATTATCATTTCCTATTTAACATTGAAAACTTATTTTATAAACTTTTGAACAAAATCTTTTTGAATTTTTTAAATCATTACTCCCCCTAAAACCAAAATGTTTTTCGATACATTTTCAAATTTCTCTCCCTAAAATTGTGATTATCTACTTAGAAAATTACAATTTAACAATGATAACATAAAAATCTTTTGATAGAGAGTTTACTGGTAATTAACCAATGTTAATCATTTCTAGAGATTGAACCAAAAAATCAAATCAGGAATGATCAAATGCCTTGGTAAACAGATCAGCAATTTTTTCATCTAATTTGACTTGTTCAAGATAATTAAGCTCCAGGATCGGTTTTTGTCTCATAAAACAAGATTATCTCACAAACTCACTTAAAGTAACTCAGGTTTGATAAAGCAGAATCTCTACTAAGTTCACAAGTAATATAATAAGTTAATAAGAACACAAGAACACAAGAGTGGTTTTCAAGATACTTGTATATATTACTTCTCAACTCAGTATTACAAGACTCTTACAAGCGTGGTTCCTTAAGTTACAATGAGAAACTATATATATACTACTATCTACAACCGGTTATACTTGGAAAACTAGCTGGAATCTACAACTAGACAAATACTATATTGCTAGAAGTAAAGTATCTAAGATAAAATACTATCCCAGATTAGGTAGTCATGCAAGGTCTATGACTTACCTTTTGTCACCAACTAAGAATGGAAACTGTACTAACTGATAATAGGTGAATAGTGGATTAAAGTATGATAAACTACATGGGCATGGGAAAGCGCCATGCAGTATATCTGAGTTAGTAGCAGACTGTCAGACAGACCATACTTATGTCCACTGGTTCATAGTTGGTTCTTCCGAAGCCAAATGACTTCGGAAGAATAAGTTCTTCCGAGGCCATTTATACTTCAAAAGAATCAACTTCTTTCGAGTCTTCTGCAAGTCTTCAGGACTTTATACTTTAGAAGACTTTGTCTTTAGAATCTTCTAAGTTGTATACTTTGGAAGGAGAACTACTTAGTCTCGGAAGACTAAGTTCTCACTTTGGATGTTCTTCATACTTTAAGCTTGGAAGATCTTTGACTTGTCTTCGGAAGAGTAACTTTGTCTTCGGAAGACCACTTCAATTGTACATCAAAATTATTCTAAGTGTTGTTTTGGTTGCACCAGCCTTATATGATCCAACAAACTCCCCCTAGGTGATGCTACCAAAACTTCACTTCTTCCTACTCCTCAAGTCTTCAATACTAGGGAAAGCAGATATTTGTCTATCTCTTTGTTCTTCCCTGATGTGGTGGTGAGGAGGTTGTACAAGTCATCCGTTGATAGTAGATCTAATCTATTGCTTTGGATGACATGTACCCTTTGCTGTGTCCCTCTGAAGAGAGTTAGTTAATGGGAATTGTAGTCATACTCCCATCTAACTATAGGTTTCAAAGTTAGACCTTCAACCATCTGCAAGAATGTTCTTCCTTTTCTGGTTGCTCCTTTTTTTTCTTCCTTTGCTCTCCTTTTCAATTCTTCTTCAGTATTGGCTTTCTTTGTAAGCTCTTCAACATGAAGACTGCTCAGATGATTCCTGATGTGAGCAGTTATCTGAGAGTTAGAGGGATTGAAGAATGGTCTTTCTGCTAACTTAGCAATGTCAAATCTACTAGAGTGTAGCAGAGCTGATGTATCAAGTCTGTTCACTTGACCATTCTCCCTTTGCACAACAAAGGTGTGTGTAGCTTCATCGAACCTCCACTGGACAATTTGGCTTCTAGGATTGAGGGGATTAGTTGGTAGCTTGTCCCCTTTTCTTGTGTCTAACAGAGTCACCAGTCTCTTTCATAACTTCTTTTCTTCTTCTTTGAGTGTATCTGAATTAGTGGCTAGAAGTTGGAGAGCTTAGTCTAGTGTTCTTCTTGGTAGATCAAGGAATGCATCTCTTACGAGGGAACAGGAAGAGCCATCAATATACTTCAGTTTTATTGACTCTTCCTCATAAAAGATGTCTCTTAGGGTTGTGCAGTTGATGAGCTTTTTCTTCAGTTCCTTGAGTTCTTCTAAGGACAGGGGCTTAGAAGGTTCAGAAGATGGTTTGGGTTGATATTGGGTCGGGGTTGTGTTTTGGGTTTAAGGATAGGTGGTGGTGGTGGTTGTTGAGAAGTAGTGGTGAAAGTGTAGGTATGGCTAATGGTGTGGGTTCAGGGGTGTAAGGTTCAGTGGTTGGCTAAGTTTTAATAGGGAAGGGTAAACGTGTGGGAATTGGTTGTCGTTTGGGTCCTGGTCTAGTTTGGGAGTTGATTTGGGTGCCATCCTCTGAACACTTTGCCTTTGGAGTACCTCCTACCTTCTTCCTAAGCAAATGACAGCCTTGATGTCACTAACATGTTGCGGTCTTCAGTGACATAGGACCTACCTGCATGCTAGTGAATCCATGGGCTTTAAGGTAGAATTTCATCCAATCCTTATCCCCCTCACTCTTGGCACTACAAGTTTGCCTCTTCCTCCATCTCTTGTTCTCCTTCAGCTTCTCCCTGGCAGCCTTCTTCCTTTCCTTGTTGATCTGATCTTGTTCTTTGTGGAAAAGGAACAAGACCGTATCATAGTCATGAGGGTCCAACTCCTTCTGAGAATAGCCTCTAGTATAGAGAAAGGCTATCCTCTCCTTCCTCTCCTCTACCTTAGCCTCTTCCTTCTTTCTCCTTTTATCCTCCTCTATGGCCAATCTTGCTACTCCTTTTCTTTTTGAAGCAAGGTTGCCTTCTCCAGCTTTACAAGATCATCAAGTGGGAGTAGAGGATTTCTTCATTGTCTACTCCCAGGCTGATGAGCCTGTCTATGATCTCCACTCTCCTTTGGTTGATGATACTTTCTTAAGAGGCTACTGCTGCTTTGCTGCTTGCAGCCAGCAACTTCTCAGTATCAATTCTTCCTTTCTTCTTTAGCTTTTCTAACCTTTCCTCCTCTAGAAGCTCTTCAGCAGTGAGCTTCCTCTTCCCCTTAGGATAAGAGGAAGATTCAGCCTTTGGAGACTCAGTCTTAGGATTTAGGTTGGGGAGAGCGGGTTTGAACTTGTGGTGCATGGAAGATGGGAGTTGTAAGGAACTCCTCACTATTGACCTCAGAAGCCAGGTCAAGAATGGCCTCTGTATTGAACAAGTCATCAGAAAAGGAAGATAGTTCAATTATTCCTTCGGCAGCTTGGATTTCTGCTTCAAAGTAACTGGAACTGCACTACCTGTCCCTTTTAAGTTGGTTGTTGGGCCATCGGTCTGTATTTCCCCTTTGAAGTTAATCTCATGTTCAATAGAGACCTTAGGTTGACCAACTTCCTTCTCAGAGGTAGGTGGTGCACTTAGCCTTTGAAGCTCTTCAGCTCCAAAATAGGCAACGACAACATCAGGCAAGGGTTGTTCAAGGGAGGAGCTTATCAGAAATTTGGTTAAGAATCTGTTAAGGTCAATAAGAATCCTTGGTTCCACTTGAATGATAATAGGAGGTGGTTAAGGAAAGATGGTTGTAGGGTGTTGCTGTATGGGATAGAATGAAGAAATGGCATCAAGGGAAGTTGTAATGGCAAGGTGGTTCCACATGTAATTGTTTCTGTACATTCTCCCCCTTTTTGGTAGCATCATTTTGAGAAGTAGATGAGCTGGAGGAAGAACTTAAAGAAACCTAAATTGGTACATGCCTAACAGACTTCTCAATCTGTTTCTCAGCTAGTTGAGCTTTGAGATTTTCAATCTTAAGTTGCTGAGTGGCAGACCTATCCTCTTAAGACTTAACCTTTGATTCAAGGTTTGAGACTTTAGAAAGTAGGTCTCTGATAGTAACTTGCAGAGTACCCTTATCCACTTTTAAAGAATCATTGGGAGATGAGATAACATACTTGGTATGTTCATCATCACCACTAGTAGTGGTTTCTTGGCGCCCTGGATACCCTTGCGTACTGATGTCTCTTTCAGAGGCATCAATTGGCAAGGTTGCCATAGACTCAGTCTCACTGATGTTACCACTATCCTGAGAGGCTAGTGAAACACTCTTAGTAGTGACAGCTGAGTTTACATGAGTCACCTCCACACCAGTTGGACTCAACTCAGTTGGGCTTACCTGATGTGGACTAGACATCAGGGGTTCCCTGGGGCTCAGTTGATCTTAAGAGTGGTGTGTTAGATCAACATCATGGCCCTGATAGAACATGATATCCTCATCAGGTCGGGTTGATAGGTCAAGAAAGGTTAGGGAGGTTATATCTAATGACCTGGGACCTTGGTCAGTACCTAATGGTTCTTCTGCAATAGCAATTGAGCCAATGATGTGGCTGTCCCTTTTTGGCTTCTCAGGGGAGTGTTGAGACTCACCCTGAGGGCTTAAGGCTTTAGTAGTGGGCTCGTCAGGTTGAGACTGAGGAGATTCAACACTGACATTGAGGTTAATGGTGGAGGATGGTTGAACCTCTGGCTGAATGGGAGCCCTGAATTCCACTCTAGCCTTTTTGGTATGAATAGAGGGGACTTGACCAATCAGAGTAGATTGATCAAGGGTTCGTTTGGTGCGTCTTTTGTAGGTAATCTGATTGGGTGGGAAGAAATAATTGGCATTGCAGTGGAGGTGTCTGGTGTGGGTTCATCACCTGCTGGGCTTGCAAGGATGTCACCATGAACCATTGGCTCAAGCATACCTGGAAGAAGATCAGT
>CM046434.1:38259728-38345388 GCA_025506505.1 Flaveria sonorensis
CTCTTCAGCCACAGACTCTACCTCAGGCCTTTCTTGGCTTTATCTAATTTTTTCTTTTTCTTTCTTTTTTATTCTTGAGGAGCAAAGCAGCAATCTCAGCCTCCTTCCTCTCTCTTAACACCTTTGTATTGCCAGTTCATTAATTCCTCCAAGGGAAGTGAGACTAGATCATCTATATTTTATTCCTAGTTCCCAGGTAGTTCAATCTGGCTGCCCTTAACTAATCTTCCTGAGTATTATGCCTATAGATAGTCCTAATTAATAGCCTGCATGAAGCTAGGGGTCTCTCTCATTCTTTCTTCCCTTGCCTTCCTCTTCCTCTTCCCTTCTTTCTTCCCTAATTATTTCAAAAGTTAGAACTTTCTTACCTTTGTCAATCACTGGCCTATGTGACTAAGGGAGGAGAGAGCTTTGCCTTTAAAACTTGTTCTGCACTTGAGCTCTAGCCAGGTAGAGGCTATGAGACACCTTCCTAACTAGTGTCTCACTAAGGATAATTTGTGCTGAAGGAGTATGAATCTCAAGGTTCACAGGGTCCACAGCTGGGCTTCAACTGAGGTTCCCCTTCAAAGCAATCTTAGGGTCCAACTCAGTATCCTGTTGACCAACTATTTCCCTGCTATTCTCTATCTATATAAGCTTGTTCCTTTTTTGAACTCATAAGACACCCTAATTTGATCCTCTCTGCTAACCTGTCAGCTTGTCTGTTTTGGCTGGACTGATAAGTTTGTAGGTTACAAGAGGGAAGCTTTCATAGAAACCTAGGTTGTAGATGTTGAAGATCTTTTGTTGACCTAGGGATCTAGAAAGCACCAGGGCCCTTTTATCAATGTCGTACCCCCATCCTATGATTGGATTATCAATAGGATTGAATAGAGGTGACATGGCCCTTGGTATGACCCTCCCTCAAATATGCTTTGAAGTATGGCATCCATATTAATATGGGCTTGAGGAGGTTTATTGGGTTTTGGTAGTTGCAAGTGAGGGTGGTGAATCCTTAATGTCCATACTCTGGGCAATGCTCCCATGTTCTAGACTATGGTGACTTTTTCCCTCTTTTTGGTAGCATTCCTTACATGCATAAGTGAGCTAGAGGTTAGGTCCACCACATCCACAGTTTCTTGTGGACATGGTTGAGCATGCCTGGCAGGCCTTTTAGCTAGCTTGCCCTTGAGATCTGATCTCAAGTCGGTGATTAAGCACCTGCCTTTGTAAGGTAGCCACTGAGATTCTGGTGACTAACCTTAGAGACCAGATATGTGCATGTATTTGTCAATTGTTGCACCTTTTGTTGCATACTCCCCTCATCTTTATTAGAAGGATCATGGGGGGATGAGAGAACATAACCATTTCATCTCTCTCACCACTAGATATTTTCTTGGTCTTTGTATTTCCCCTGCTCAATGACAGCTTCATGAGAAGTGTCAAGTAGTTGGTTTGTTGTGGTTGAGGTCTTAATGATGTAATCACTTATAGAAGTGAGAGCCTCTTCTACATGGACCTCTTGAACATGTTTATGGGCTAGATATGGGAGTTGTAGGAGCACTCATCTCTCCTTGAGTAGGGGAGGAGAAAACACTCATGGTACTATTGAATCCCATATCTTCATCATCATAGAATTCTAGGTTGGGGATTGGTTTGTTAAGATCTAACGACTGGGGATGGTAGCTTTCCCTAAGGTTGTTCATCTGAGTTTTGAGACTACGGATGAAGGCTTGAGGCTGGGGTTATGAGCTCATCAGGCTGAGCATGAGGAACTCGACGCTGATCATAGAAGGAATGAGAGTGGTCTGCTCCTTAGGAGAAGTAGGAGCTCTTGGTTCTACTTGCTCCTATGTGGATGAGTAATGGGGACCTCTCAATCTGAATAGACTAAGCTGGTTTGTTTAGATTTTCTTTTGTAGCTATGGTGCTTTGAGGCTATGGAGTGTTGAAGATGAAGAAGGTTGGGTTCAACATTGGCTGGGATTGCCAAGATGTCACCTTGAGCAGGTTGCTCTAACATTTTAGGGTGAAGGGCTGGTTCTACCCCCAAAAACCAATAACGGTTTTTCTCATTATCTTAAAGATGTGAGCTTCATCTGTCTCAACTTTAGAACATTACCTGTTCCCCTCATATGAGCCCAGTTCACTGTTGAGACTATGTTGGACATATCTAGGGAACATGTAATATTCAAGGGAATCTAAGTTAGCAAGTAAATTTGTGTATACAAATTAGGAATGCCTGAACTTGATCCCCTATACCATTCCATGGACTATGTAGGAAAAGTCTTTAGGAACTTGATTCCATCCTCCATGCTTATTGGATAAAGTGGATGACCACATGGAACAGGTATTTCCACTGAGAGGAGACCTTTCCCTTTTCTAAAGGTCTTGACTGAGAAGTCACCTTCATAGCCCATCAGGAGGATCCATTACTACCTCTTAGTGAAGGACAACTCACCTTTTTCATCATTCAACCTCGGATGTTGGTTAATGGTGATGGAGTATGAACACTGTCCTCCCCTACATCATGGTAGATAGTGCTTCTCACCATCCATTATGACCTCTTGTTAGGTCCTCCAAAACTTCAAGAGTTGATCTCGTATAGTGGAGGGTCAATGGTGAGGGCAGTGAAGTAGGAACAGCAGGAAAGAAAGTACAGATCCCTAAAAAAGCAGGGTCTTTCTTAGCAGATAACAAAGCAACCTGGTTGCGTTGCCTATGAAGGTGCATGGCAAAGGCTGGCTAGTTTTAGGGTTCAGGGTTGGCCATTTTATGAAGCTTTTGAGAGGAGAGATTGGAAAAACAATAAGGGTTTGTGGAGTGATTTAGGGCTTGGAGATTGCAAATGTAGAAGAAGAGGAGAGAAGGAGACCCGTTGGAAAAGCAATTTATATGCTTGGATTTGAGACAAAGTATTATAAAAGATAAACTTTGATATCCGAATATCGGTCCCACCTCTAAAAAAAGTTCCCAAAAAGGTAGTTATCTTGGAAGTTTAAAATCTTTCGAAGTAATTTGTCTTCGGAAGCTTAGAGAAAGCTTTCAAAGCTAAATTGATTCGAAAGATATTCCTTAGTTTGAGAAGAATTGTTTCGGAAGAAAATATACTTAGAGTAATTTTGCTTCCGAGACAGATTGGTTTCGGAAGATATTAACCTTCAACAATTTTATTTAAAGAGTAAATAAAACTTCTGAGACTAAATTGCCTTCAGAAGAAAATTGTCCTTCAAAACATATAAGTACTTAGAAGTAGATTTAAGCTTCGAAAGATATATTAGAATTTCTTCTGAGGTAAATCTCTTAGTAAGTAGTTATTAGTTTTGAAGAAATAATTTTCTTCTGAAGTCAAATTAATATCTTTCGAGAGAAAATCTGTTTAAACTTCTTAAATTTCTAAGGAATATATACTTTGAAAATTTTCTTCCAAGATAAAATGGCTTTTATGAGTGATAAATTAGACAACATTAAAGACACATATGTTGAAAGAAATTTTGAAATTAATTTAAGAAAATCTACTCAAAGTTAATCATCCCAATAGCTTATACAATATATTATAATCTCTGTTCATCAAATGCTTTTGTGAACAGATTAAAATATTGTTCATTTGTGTTAATTTTGCCAGTTTAATCAATCCTTTTTAAAATTATCTGTGTTCAAATGATACCTAATATTGATACGCTTTGTCTTGAGTGCTGCATTGGATTCTCTATGATTGAGATAGTCATGTGGGATAGGAGTCTTCTTGAAATTGAATCCATAATCTAGCATCTGATTCTGAATCCAAAGCACTTCAGCACAGTAGCTTGCAGCAGCAATGTATTCAGCTTCAGCAGTTGATGCATATACACATGATTGTTTCTTGCACTGCCATGAGACTATCCTTCCACCAACGAACTGACATCCCCCAAATGTAAACTTTGCATTCATATTACAGCCACCATAGTCACTATTGTGTATGCATGTAGATTGAAGTCAAGAATTCTTTGGATACCAAAGTCCCAGTCTGGGAGCTCCTTTTAGGTATCTAAGAATCCTCTTGATAGCAACTAGGTGTGACATTTTAGGGTTGGCTTGATGCAAGACCGTGTGAAGGGTGGTCAATACAATCAATCTCATAATAAGAAGAGATTTAGAACACTTAACAGTTCAAATGGGGAACCGGGTTTGAGTATGATGATACTAAGAACACAAGTAAGTAGTGAGACAAAACTAACTAAGAACAAGAACACTAAGAACACAAGTAAGTAGTGAGACAAAACTAAGACAAGAACAAACAAGTATGGTTTTCAACAATGTTGCATTGCTCTCAAGTTCTATTATAAGTGATACAAAGCATATTCGAGTTACAAGGACTGAGACACTTTATACTACATCCTACAACGTCAATACTTAGAAAGATAGTTGGAAAGACTAATCTAGACAACAAGATCAATGTAGAGTCAAAAGGCAGATTGCCTTTTGACTAGTGACTATGACATGCCATAGCTCACATCCTTTTCTAATATCAAAAAGGTTTACAGGTACAAAAGTAGTAAGTTACAGACAAAGACCTTATTCTATTGTTTACAAAAGCATGGACTTTTCACCAACTCATACAAGTTGGTGAGTCTTTAGAGTTGCAGAGGAAAATATGTCAGCTTTATGTAAAGTAGGTCAGAGAAAGCATGTCTTCTCTATCTTGGAAGAAATCAGTCTTCACAGCAAAATGGCTTTAGAAGACTTTGTCTCTGAAGCTTCGGAAGGCTTCATCTTTGGCTTCGAAAGATTTTAAACTTAGAGTATTTTCTGATGGAGAGTGTAAAACTTCCGAAGTAACTTCTACCTTGTACGTCCTGTGCATGCATGCAGGAAGACCCTTGGTTGTTTTGGCTTCTTGGTTGCATCAGCCTTATAATCTTCAGATATTACCTTATAAACTCCCCCTAGGCTGATGCTACAAAATCAGAGAAGTTCTTCAGATGTTGATAGTCCTCATTAGGATCAAGACCAAGACTCTCATCATCATCTGGTCAGGATCCCTAAAACTCTTATAGTATCTTCTCATGTCATAGAGATCATGTAGAGGAAGATCAAGCATGTCTTGCTAGAAGTAGACATCTTGACCTCCTTGATCTCTGATGACATACCATCTGTTTGGATTAGCAGCAAAACTGCAGGACAAGATGGGTCTTCCAATGGCAAGAGGCTCTACTTGAATAGTAGTTGGTTGAGCAGCCTCTTCATGCACTACCTCAAGATGCTTTGACTCATCCTGAGGTGTGGAGGTGGATGCCTTGGTCTTCTTTTCCTTTGAAACACTTTACCTGGCCATCCTTTTCCTCCTCTTTAAAGTTTGTAACTAAAAGGACTGGTCTTCAGCACTAGATTGTTCTATTATGTCTTTCTCAGTTGGGATCTTTTCTCTCAAAGGTTCAGAAGGAGAGAGAAGAACCCTGCTATGGATCAGAAGATAAGTTGGCTGAGATGCAGCTCTAGGTTCAGGTTGTGTTGTCTTAGGGGGTTCAATCTTCACCTTAACTTCAGGTTGAGCTGGACTTGGTAGAGAATGCAAGTCTACAAGCTCTCCCTTTTTGATTTTCTGCTTGATCACCCTTATATGCTCATCCATAGTGGATAGAGACATAGGACCAAGCCTCCTTCCATAGAATCCATACAGCTTCAAGAAGCTCATCATCCTTTGTCTGTCTTCAGACTTCTTTTGGCTTTTGTGGATGATGGCCCTTGACTTTGCAGTTTCTTTCCATAACTTCTCTTAGCAGCTTTTCTTCTTTTGTAGCTTGTTCCCCAACTGCTTTAGATATTTAAATTCAATATACTCAAAGGATAAGAACTGCAGCTGCCTAATAGAGTCCTGTGGCACTCAGGTAGTTGATCATATTCATTCTTTTCAGCTTCCTTGTCTACCTGAGGTTTTGCAGCTGCCACAGTCTCTATCTCAGGACTTTCTTGAACTGGGGAGAGGACAGGAGCATGTTTGTAGAGCCTTTTCAGTCTCCTTTCTTCCTTGATCTTGGGAGCAATGCTGCATCCTTTGCCTCCTTCCTCCCCTTTGACAACTCATTGTTAGCCAGCTCATTCAACTCTTCTAAGGGGAGATATATGAGTTCATCAATGTTATAGTTCCTGGTCCCCAGGTAGTTTAGTCTTGCTGCCCTCAACTCATAATCTTGAGTGTTTAGCTTGGGGGCAGCCCACAACAGCTTTCATGAAGCCTGGGGACACTCCTAAACTCTTTCCCCTTTGCTTCCTCTTCCTCTCTCTCTTCTCCTCCTCTAACTCCTCAGAGGTCATTTTCCTCTTCCCTTTGTCACGCACAGGCCTTGGTGACTCAGGGTGAAGAGAGCTCTGGCCTTTATTTTAGCAGTCAAGCTCTGGCCAGAGAGAGGATGTGAAGCACCACCACCAGCTAGTGCCTCACTGAGGGTACTGGGTGTTGAAGGAGATCCTATCTCAAGGTTTACAGGCTCAACATCTGGGCCTTCAGTCAAGGCTTCCCTTCGAAGCTAATCTTAGGGTCCACCTCAACATCCAGTTGACCAAAAATCTCACCTGCTAGCCTCTGTCTATATAATTTTGATCTCATCTTGAACTCTTCTAGCACCCTTCCTTAAATCCAATCTGTAATCTTTCAGCTTGTCTATTTTGGCTTGGGTTGACAAGTGGAAGATCAACCAGATGGATGCACTCATAGAAACTCATGTTTGAAAAATTAAAGATCTCTTGTTCACCCTGAGCTCTAGAGATGACAAGGGCCCTTCTTTTTGTGTCATACCTCCATCCCAAGACTGGGTTCTCAGAGTGAAGAGATGGGGTAGACATGGCTCTGGGTATACCCTCCTCAAATAGGCTATGTATGAGTGAGTCCACATCAATGTGGACTTGAGAAGATTGCTGAGTATGGACTATTGCAAGTAAGGGTGGTGAATCCTCTAAGTCCATACTCTGAAAAGAACTCCCAGGTTCTATGACTGTTCTGACTTTCTCCCCTTTTTGATAGCATCACTTTCTTGCATAAGTGAGCTGGGGGTTGAGTCTATCACACACAGGTTCTTGTGGACCTGGTTGAGTTGTCCTTAGTGGTCTCTCAGCTAGCTTGCCCTTGAGATTGGTGACCTCAAGTTTCTGGTCATTGACCCTCTTTTGTAAGATAGTCACCTGAGATTCCAGGTGACTAATCTTAGAGACTAAATAGGTGCAAGTTTTAGTCAATGTGTGCACCTTTAGTTTCAAACTCCCCTCATCTTCATCAGAATATTCACGGGGGGATGAGAGAATAGGACTAATGTCTTCTTCCTCCTCACTAGCATATTGTTCTTGGCTGCTGGATTTCCACTGCATCATGATAACTTCAAGAGAAGTGTCAAGAGGCTGGGTTGCTATGGTCAAGGTCTGAATGATGTAATCACTTTCTAAAGTGAGAGCTTCTTCCATTTGGATCTCCTGAATAGGTTCAGGAAGATCTACCTCAGTGGAGGGTGGATGATGTGGGCTAGACATGGGTGAGACAGGGGTACTCATCTCTCCTTGAGTAGGGGTGGAGAAGAGAGACTCATGGTACTCACTGAAGCCCATGTCTTCATCATCATAGAAGTCAAGGCTGGGAATTGGTTGGTTTAGATCCACGGCTGGGGATGGTAACTATCCCTGGAAGGTTGTTCACTAGAGTGTTGAGACTTTGAGTGAAGGCTTAAGGCTGTTGGGGTTGTGAGCTCATCAAGCTAAGCATAAGGAACCTCAGCACTGATCATTTAAGAGATGGGAGCGGTTTGCTCCTCAGGGGAAGTAGGAGCTCGAGTGTCCACTTC
The DNA here is from genome assembly GCA_025506505.1 of Flaveria sonorensis. Taxonomy (NCBI): domain Eukaryota; kingdom Viridiplantae; phylum Streptophyta; class Magnoliopsida; order Asterales; family Asteraceae; genus Flaveria; species Flaveria sonorensis. The sequence goes on from CM046434.1 coordinate 38,267,519, forward strand.
CTCCTGTATGGTTGGTGATATGGGGGCCTACACAAGCTGAATAGCATGTGCAGAGGTTCGTTTGGTTTTTCTCTTGTAGGTGATGGTTATTGTAGGTGTATTTGGGGTTGGGAGGTAGAAGGTGTGGGTTTAATACTAGCTCGTGCTGCTAGGTTGCCACCTTGAGCAATGAGCTCAAACATTTTTGGGACTAGGGCTGTTTCTACCCCGGAGAAGCCAACAGTTGGCTTCCTCATGATTTTGAAGATGCTGGGCTTCATCTGTCCCAGTTTTATTATATTACCTGTTCCCCTCAACTATGCGCCCAGTTCACAGTTAGAATGTGCTGGACATATCTAGGGAACATGTAATACTCTAGGGAGTCTAAGTTAGCAAGTAAATTCGTATATACAAATTATGAATGCCTGAATTGACCCCTTGAACCATCCCATGGACTATGAAGGAGAGGTCTTGTGGAATCTGGTCCCATCCTCCATGCTTGTTGGATAAGCTGTGTATGACAACATGGAGGAGGTAATTCCATTAAGAGGAGACCTTCCCCTTCCTGAAGGTCTTGACTGAGAAGTCACCTTTATAGCCCATCTACTCAAAGGAGTGGTTAACAGTAGCTTTGGGAAAGGACAAGTCACCTTCTACATCATCCAGCTGGAGATGTGTGTTTATGGTGGCCGGAGTGATGAACATTGTCCTCCCCTACACTATGGCAGATAGTGCGTTCTCCATGTCCATGGTGACCTCTTCGCAGGTCCGCCAGAATGCCAACAACTGATCCTCATCGAGAGGAGAATCAGTAGTGAGGGAGGTGAAGTAGTTGGACAAAGAAAGGTAACGACAAACCTCTGAGAAGCCTGTGAAGATGCATGGAAAAATCGGGGGTTTCTACAGTCAAGGTTGGCCATTTGAAGTAGCTTTATGAAGAAGGAAGATAAGAACGAAGGCTGTTTGTGGGTAAAATTAGGTTAGAGAAATGCAGATAAAGAGAGTGAGAAGAGGGGGAGCCGTTATGAGAATATATATGAAATGGATTTGAGACAAAGTTAAAACAAAAGGATAAACTTTGAAATCCAGATGTCGGTCCCACCTCTGAAAAAGTGCCCAAAAAGGTAGTTTTCTTGGAAGTTAAAAATCTTCCGAAGGTAATTTTGCTTTGGAAGATTTTAAGAAAAAGCTTCCAAAGCCAATTTGGCTTTTGAAGATATTCTTAAGAGTTATGAAAATTTGGCTTCGAAAGAAAAATACTTAAAGAATTTTTCTTCTGACACATATTTGGTTTCGGAAAATATTAAGACTTGGGAGTTTTATTCTACAGAGAATAGATCTTCCAAGACTTAATTGCTTACGGAAGATATTTGTCCTTCAAATACTTGTAGGTACTTAGAAGCATATTTAAGCTTCGGAAGATATTCTCAAAATTTCTTCTGAAGGTAAATTTCTTATAAGTAGTTATTTGATTTGAAGACATAAGTTTCTTCCGAAGGCAACTTGAAATCTTCCGAAAGAAAATATGTTTGAAAAATTTTCAAAAATCTAAGGAATATTATTAAAAAAAATTTCTTCAAAAATAAACTTGGATTATGAAGGTGATAAAATAGACAACTTAGGACACACAGGTTTTAGAAATTAAGTTGATTTAAGTTTTAAGAAAATCTACTCAAAGTTAATCATCCCAATAGCTGTTACAAGATATTTGAATCTCTGTTCATCAAAAGCTTTAGTGAACATATCAACATATTGTTCATTTGTGTTAACTTTGAATAGTTTGATTAATCCCTTCTCAAAGTTATCTCTAATTAAATGATATCTGATGTTAATGTGTTTGGTCCTTGAGTGCTACATAGGATTCTCTGTAATAGAGATAACACTATTGTTGTCTATGTGGATGGGAGTTTCTTTGAAGTTGAATCCATAGTCCAGCATCTGATTCTGAATCCAAAGCACTTAAGCACAACAGCTTGCAGCAATTATGTATTCAGCTTCAGCAGTTGATGCAGAGACACAGGATTGTTTCTTGCATTGCCATGAGACAATCCTTCCACCAAGGAATTGACATCCCCCTGATGTAGACTTTGTAGTCATGTTGCAGCCACCATAGTCACTATCTGTATAAGCATATAGATTGAAGTCAGAACTCTTTGGATATCAAAGGCCAAGCATGGGAGCACCTTTGAGATATCTAAGAATCTTCTTGACCGCAACCAGGTGTGACATATTAGGGTTGGCTTGATATCTTGCACGGATGCATGTGGCAAACATGACATCAGGCCTACTGGCTGTGAGGTACATTAGAGACTCAATCATAGCCCTATAAAGATGTTCATCCACACACTCCCCTCAAGATCAGGTCCAAGGGAGTGGTTTCTGGCTATGGGTGTCTTAGCAACCTTACAATCAATCATGTTGAATCTTGTAAGTATGTCTTGTACATACTTTGACTGACTTATGAAGATGCCATTGTCAACTTGCTTCACTTGAATTTCCAGAAAGAAATTGAGTTCCCTCATCGCACTCATTTGAAATCTATTCTTCATCAGCCTCTCAAAGTCTTTACAGAGCTTTGGATTAGTTGATCCGAAGATAATGTCATCCACATATACTTGAACCAACATTAGTCATTCCCTGTTCCTTTGATGAAGAGAGTTCCATCTATAGTACCCTTCTTGTAACCATGTTAACAGTGATACTGAGATAGTGTCTCATACCACTTTCTTGGAGCTTGGTGCAACCCATAAAGAGCTTTATCAAGCTTGTAGACATAATCAGGATGATCTGGGTCTGCAAAGCTAGGTGGTTGTTTGTCATACACCTCTTCATCAATCACCCTATACAGAAAAGTACACTTGATATCAAGTTGGTAGACCTTGAAATCCTTGGATGCAGCAAAAGCCAGGAATATTCTTACAGCTTCAAGTCTTGCCACAGGAGCAAAAACATCTATGTAATCAATTCCCTCTTCTTGTGAGTACCCTTGAACAACTAGTCTTGCCTTGTTCTTGATGACAAGTCCTTTATCATCTTTCTTGTTCCTAAAAATCCACTTGGTTCCTATGGTAGTCTTCCCATAAGGAAAAGGACATAGGTTCCAAACCTTCTATCTTTTGAGTTGAAGCAGCTCCTCTTGCATTGCTTCAACCCAGCTTCCATCTTTCAAAGCCTCATCAACTTTCTTTGGCTCTACTTGGGACAAGAAGCAAGAGTATAGACAAATATTTTTGTCATGGGTTTGTCCTCTTGTTCTCACCCCTGTATCAACATTTCTAATGATATTTGTGGTGGGGTGTGACTTATGGATCTTGAGTTGAGGGATCATAGCGAGTTGATTGGAAAGATCCAAATTAGAGAAATTTAGATCTGGCAATAGAATATCACCCACCACATCAGGATGCTTATCAAGTGAGACTTGATCCAATGAGTGTATGACATGTTGTCTTCTATGGAGTGGTTATCAGCATCAAGAAATTCTTGATCACTATCACCGCCTCTATTTCCTCCTACATTTAAAGCTCCTTCACACCTGAGTTTTGAACCTCTAAGCTGGAATTTGAAGGCATCTCAGATGTATCACCTGAATTGTCATGTTTGTGCTGATAGGATCTTCATTTGTAGGGTTAGTCACCACTGCAGCTAAAGTAGTATTCTTGCTTGGTATTCTCAGCTCAAATCTTGGGTCAGGATCTCTTGTTGATATGTTACCTGTAGATCCTGAAACATCCTCACAAGAATTGTTAAAATAGTTGGCAACTAAATCAAGATCAAATAGCCAATCTAGAGCAGAACCTTTCACACTAGGATTGTGCTCATTGAAGGTCACAGTGGCTGACTTCTCAACTACTCTAGTTCTGAGATTCTATACTCTATAAGCCTAAACTTAAGAAGAGTATCTAATAAAATGCCCATCATCTGATTTCTCAGCAAACTTGGCTACCTGATCTTTGGTATTCAAGATGGTGTAGGGACATCCAAATGACCTGAGGAAACCAATGAATGGTCTCCTTTTATGCCATAACTCATAAGGAGTTTACCATGAGTCTTAACTACTAAAACTCTATTCTATACATAACAAACTGTTTTAACAGCCTCTGCCTAGAAGGTGATGGGCAGTTTATAGTCAGACAACATGGTTCTTGCAGCCTCAATAAGTGTCTTGTTTCTCCTCTCAGCAACACCGTTTTGCTGAGGAGTCCTAGGAGCACTATATTGTCTTGTAATACCTTTTTGATCACAAAATGTATGAAGGATTTGGTTCTTAAATTCTGTTCCTTGATCACATCTTATGGTCTTGCCCTTGTGATCAGATTGATTATCAACTTTCAGAATGAAGTTCTTCAAGATCTCAGGAGTCTCATCCTTAGTTCTAAGGAAAAAGACCCAAGTGAATCTTGTGAAATCATCTATGATCACTAAACAATATGAGGTCCTTCCTAAACTAATTACACTAGTGGGCCAAAGAGATCCATATGTAATAAGTGTAGGGGAGTACTGATAGAGTTCCTTTCCTTTGGCTTGTGAGACACTTTGTGTTGCTTCCCTTTCAGGTATGCAACATAATGATCATCACTTATAAACTCTTTCTTTGGCATTCCAGTTACCAAATCATTCTTAATTAATTTATTCATGTTCTTAAAGTTTACATGGCACATTCTTTTATTCCAGAGGAAAGACTCATCATTATTTGCTTTAGATAGAAAGCAAGAAACCTCTCCTGAGGGAGATGTTTCCTGCAAGTCCATCTTGTACATGTTCCCTTTTCTGGGGGCTTTGAGCAGGATATGCTCTTGAGGAATGATTACCCGGGCTTGAGAACAATGCACACATGCTCAGTAAAGAGCATGTTGTGTCTCTGATCATAAAATTAGGATACACTCAGTAGATTGTACCCAAGCTCCTTAACAAAATTTACCTTCTCAATGGTGAGCTTACCATTTATGACCATGCCCCTTCCAGTGATGTAACCACCAGCATCTCCTCCAAAGGCAACTGGTCCTCTATTAATTTTCTCAAAATTGTGAAGCAGAGAACCATTACCAGTCATGTGCCTGGAATAGCCAATATAAATGATCCACACATTTCCCTTGGTCTTTAGCTGTTCCTGCATAAAAAGAAGTGGTTAGTTACACTTGGAAACCCAAGCCTTAATGGTCTTGGGCTTTTCAAAGTGATCTGAAGACAATGTAACAGTAATTGATCCTATATTCAAGCTTTGAGGATCATTAGTTGCTGTTGATGAAGAACTTTCAATCACCAGGTCTTTCTTCATCTTCCACACCATCTTCAGAAGATTGGACTTGACCTTCAACACCTTGGAAGTTTTAACAACTTCTGAAGTTTTGAAGACTGGATCTTTGGAAGATCTTGCTTTCACTGCAGCATGCTTCAGTACTTTGGAAGCATTCCTTTCTTTCGAGACCAAATTTTCTTCTGAAAGTTTGGAGTTTCTGAAGGAAACAAGTTTTCCTACCAAAGCTAGCTTCTCCTTCTTCTTCTCAGAAGTTTTCTCTTTGATCATGTGGATAGTATTTTTAGGATTGTAGATGCAATCCTTAGCCAGATGAGAAGTACTACCACACATGATGAGGTCCATTTGCTACCTTCTAAGAGTCTTCTTCTAAGAGGAAGACTGAACTTGATCACTTTCCCTCTCCATCTTCACCTCTACAGATGATGCAACAAGCTTCTTAGGGAGAGGCTAGCTCTTGGAACTGGATGGTTCAGGCTGTGTAGCAATGGTACACAGCTGATCAGTATTCTTCTCCTTGATGAGATGATTTGGACCTAAACTAGAACTCTTGGTACTAGAGTTCATGGTTGGGTCTTCATCCTTCAACACTTCAAACCCTACAGAGATAAACACTTGTTTCTGCTTAGAGTTAAAAGTGTCCTTGATTTCTTAAGCCTTCTTTTCCTTTATCTTGGCTCTCCTGATCAAATTCTTTGTTTAAGGCTTGGTCATCCCAGCTTCTTCATTTCTCTCCTTAGGAGGATAGTGTCCCTTCTTAGGATGGTCTTCTTCACTCTTCTCAGACAAATCCTTCATTATATCCTTCTTATCCTCTTCAAAAATAGGGTCTATGAGGGGAAGCTCATCTTCACAAGTTCCATACCTAGGAGATCTTATAGATAAGAGAGTGTATGGAGGAGCTATCTCAGTAGATCCCAGTCCCTGCTTATTTTGATAACAAACTTGTGCATGCAGAGATGGGATATCATGCTTGAAGGTCTCTTCTTCAAGAACAAGTTTTTCTGCTCGGGCTTTGCTGATCACAAGCTCAGCCTGGCATTCAGTTAACATAGTGATGAGATCTTTAATCTGAGTCCTGTAGTTGGTGTGTTCATGCTTTAGAGTTGAAATGGTTTTCTTTAGATCTTCTATTTTTAGTTTGTAATCATTTTCAGTTCATTTGAAATTAGCTTTTAAGATATTTAAGGACTCAAGATCTTATCTTATCTCTAAGTTATAGGACCTATACTTATTGACTTTAGCAATACATTCAGGTGTACAGAGATGTTCCAATACCTTGGCTTCATCATGGTCTGCCATAAGTGCTTGGTTTGGAGCAGCATCCTCCACCTGAAAGCTCCAGTCAAAGCCTCCTTCTTCAGCAACTGCAGCTTGTTGCTTGGGCTTCTCATTCTGGTGAGTTCCTTCAGTGTAGTTTGGCCTGGCTTGTGCTTGGCCACCATTTGACTTTTGTGTCTTGCACTCTGTGGCAAAGTGTCCCATTTGGTTACAATTATAACACTTCACCTTGCCTTTATCCAGCCTAAACTTTCCACTGGACATATTACTGGGAAACTTCCTCCTAGTCCTCTTGTAGAACTTCTTGGCCCTGTGAGTGAGAAGAGCCATCTGGTGGACTATTTTCATATACTCTAGATCATCTGGATGGATACAGTCCAGATCTTCAAGAGTGAAAAGAAAGTTGCTTGTACTTTCATCTAAAGACACAAAAGCTTATGAAGAGCTTGTCTCCTGGAATAGGCTTCCAGGGATGTAGCTCTCCCTTGGTGTCTCCGGGAAGGTGATGAAAGGCCCCTTTTGAGAGTTTTCAGGGTAGCAGATAAGGTGGTGCTGTGGTTCTCTGCAGTCCTTGAAGGGCTGAACTCCGTTGGATGCTGGAGTTACCAGATGAATTTTACATATTCATCTCCATCTAGTAGCCACTGAGTATGCCATACAACTCAGTGAGAGTAAGGGTCTTGAGGTTTTTAGTCCTCTTAATGACCATATAATAGTGTGTCCATTGTCTGGGAAGAGAGGACATGAACTTTCTTACAATATCCCTGTTCTCAAGAGTTACTCCAATATCAACAAGAGTATCCACAATCTCAACATACCTGAAGTACTGTTGAGTCATGGTTTCACCTGCTTTGAAGGTGAAGTTCTCAAACTGCTGCTTTAAGAGGTCCTTCTTGTTCTCTTTAGCTTCATTGGACCCCTCATACATCAGCTTCAGTGCATCCCACAGTTGCTTTGTAGTCTTGTACATCTTGAAGCCTCTATAGATAGAGTTTGGAAGAGCAATTTTGAGGGCGGTCATGGCCATCTGATCAATATCAATCTTCTTCCAGTCTTCATCAAAATAATCATCCACTTCTTTGGGTATCATACCACCACCACCAGTACCTAAAGGGGTGGATGGTACATGAGGTCCAAAGACTACTGACCCCATATCCTGGAGTCCTGGGACTTGATAAAGCCTTCCATTCTTTGACACCAAGTGTCAAAGTCTTCAGGAATGATAAGTGGGGACTTAATCATATTACCAGTTTCCATGTCAGCCTTGGTGATAGCTGCCATTTGATATGTTAAGTATTTTGTGAGAATGAAAGGATTAAAGATGGTGTGATGTTACAATCAAGAGCCTAAAATGCTCTGATACCAATTGCAGGACCATGTGAAGGGTGGTCAATACAATCAATCTTACAATAAGGAGAGATTTAGAACACTTAACAGTTCAAATGGGGAACTGGGTTTAAGTATGATCATACTAAGAACACAAGTAGTGAGACAGAACTAAGAACAAGAACATACAAGTATGGTTTTCAAGGATGCTGTATATTGCTCTCAAGTTCTATTACAAGTGTTACAAAGCATATTCGAATTACAAGGACTTGAGACACTTTATATTACATCCTACAACTGTCAATACTTAGAATGACAGTTGGAAACACTAATCTAGACAACAAGATCATTGTAGAGTCAAAAGGCAGATTGCCTTTTGACTAGTGACTATGACATGCCATTGCTCACATCCTTTTCTAATATAAAAAGGTTTACAGGTACAAAAGTAGGAAGTTATAGACAAAGACCTTATTCTACTATTTACAAAAGCATGAACTTTTCACAACCTCATACAAGTTGGCGAGTCTTCAAAGTTGCAGCAGAAAGTGTGTCAGCTTTATGTGAAGTAGATCAAAGAAAGCATGTGTTCTCTGTCTGTGGAAGAAATAAGTCTTCATAGCAAAATGGCTTCGAAAGACTTTTTCACTGAAGCTTTGAAAGACTTCATCTTTGGCTTCGGAAGATTTGGACTTTGGCTTTGGAAGATTATACACTTAGAGTATTTTCTAATGGAGAGTGTAAAACTTCCGAAGCAACTTCTACCTTGTACATCCAGTGCATGCAAGCAGGAAGACCCTTGGTTGTTTTGGCTTTTTTGGTTGCATCAGCCTTATAATCTTCTATTATTACCTTACACTTGATATCTTGCACATATATATGTAGCAAACATGATATCAGGCTGCTGGCTTTTAGATAATGATATCTGTCTCATACCACTTCCTTGGTGCTTGATGCAGCCCATAGAGAGCTTTGTCAAGCTTTCAGACATAAACAAGATGATTTGGATCAGTAAAGCCAGGTGTTTGCTTGACATACACTTCTTCATTTATCACCCCATATAGAAAAGCACACTTGACATCAAGTTGGTAGACCTTGAAATCCTTGGATGAAGTAAAAGCAAGGAATATCCTTACAGCTTCAAGTCTTGCTATAGGAGCAAAGACATCTGTGTAGTCAATCCCTTCTTCTTGAGTGTTCCCTTGAACTACCAGTCTTGCCTTGTTCTTGATGACAAGTCCTATATCATCTTTCTTGTTCCTGAATACCCACTTGGTACCTATTGGCATCTTCCCAAGAGGAAGAGGACATAGATTCTACAGGATTGGTGTTTGTCTCATAACATAAGATAATCACACAAACTCACTCAATGTTACTCGGGTTGATGAAGCAGAATCTTAACCAAGTTCACAAGTAATGTAATAAGTTCAAAATAGAAAACATAAAAGCACACGAGTGGTTTTCAAGATACTTGTATGTATTACTTCTCAACTTAGTTTTACAAGACTCTTAAAAGCATGGTTACTAAGTTACATCGAGAAACTATATATACTACTATCTACAGCCGGTTATACTTGGAAGAACAGCTGGAAATTACAACTAGAAAAATACTACATTGTTTAGAAGTAAGATATCTAAGATAAAATAATAATATCTTAGGTTAGGTATTCATGACATGTCCATGACTTACCTTTTATCACCAACTAAAAGTGGCAACTATACTAAGCTGATAATGGTTGAACAGTGGACAAAGTAAGGTCAACAACATGGGCGTAGGAAACCGGCATGCAGTCTGTCATAGTGGCAGCGGACTGTCAGACAGACCTTACTTATGTCCATTGGTTCATAGTTAGTTCTTCTGAAGCTAAATGGATTTGGAAGAATAAATTCTTTCGGGGCCATTTATACTTCGAAAGAATCAACTTCTTTTGAATTTTTGCAATTCTTCAGGACTTTATTCTTAGAAAGACTTTGTCTTTGGATCTTCTAAGTTCCATATTCAGAAGAATAAGAACTTAGTCTCAGAAGACTAAGTTCTTTCTTCATAAGTTCTTCACACTTGAGCTTCGGAAGATCTTTGACTTAGCTTCGGAAGAGCAGCTTGTTTCTTCGAAAGACCATTTGTTTAGCACATCAAAACATATCTACGTGTGGTTTTTGTTACACCAGCCTCACTTGATCCGATAGTACTCCCCTAGGCTGATGCTACCAAAAGCTTACTTGTTTCTTTTCCTCAAAGTCTTCAGCACCAAGGAAAGAAGGTATTTGTCTGTCTCTATTTTCCTTCCTGATGTAGTAGAGAGGATGTTAAACAAGTCATCCGTGGATAGTAGATCCAGTCGATCACTTTGAATGACATGTCTTCTCTGTTCTGCCCATTTGAAAAGAGTTAATTGATAAGAACCATAGTCATATTCCCACATGACTATTGGTTCTGAAGTTGGTCCCTGAACCATTTGCAGGAATGTTCTTTCCTTGATAGTTGTTCTTTCCACTTTAGCTTGTGCTTTTAGTTTCACTTTATTGAAATGAATGCTACTCAAATGATTTCTTATATAAGTAGCAATCTGAGAGCTGGAGGGGTTAGAGAATGGTCTCTCTACTAACTCAGTAATATCAAATCTGCTTGAGTGTAGTAGAACGGAGAGTAGATTCATCGAACCACCACTGGACAGTTGAGCTTCTGGGAGCGAAGGGGATGGTTGGCAGCATATTCCCTTTTCTGGTGTCCAGCAGAGTCACCAACCTTCTCCTTAACTTCTTCTCCTTTTCTACAAGAGTATCATTGTTGGCGGCTAGAAGTTAGAGAGCTTGGTCTAATGTTCCCCTAGGAAGATCAAGGACTGCATCTCTTATGAGGGAACAGGAAGAGCCATCAATGTATTTCAGTTTAATTGACTCTTCCTTATAAGAGATGTCACTCAAGGTTATGCAGTTGATGAGCTTCCTTTTGATCTCCTTAAATTCTTCTAAGGACAGGGGCTTGGAAGGTTCAGAAGATGGTTTGGGTAGAGATTGGGTTCTGGGTTGTGTTTTGGGTTTAAGATTAGGTGGAGGTGGAGGTTGTTTAGAGACAGGGGGTGAAGGTGTGGGAAAGGCTGATGGTATGGGTTTGGGAGTTGAGAGTTTAGTGGTTGGTTCTGTTTTGATGGGGAAGGGTGAAGGTGTGGGAAGTGGCTTTGTTGGCTGCGATTTGGGTTTGGGTGCTATCTTCTAAGGACTTTGTTTCCAAGGCACCTCCTGCCTTCTTCCTAAGCGAATGTCAGCCTTTATGTCACTAACATATCATTGTATGGTCTTCTCTGACATGGGGTCCACTAGCCTGCCAGTGAAGCCATGGCTTTAAAGTAGGTTTTCATCCATTCCCTTTCACCCACCTTCTTATCAGAAGCAAGTATAGCTTCTTCTTCTTTCTTTTTCTTCTCCCTTAGCCTTTCCCTTGCAGCCTTCTTTCTCTCTTTGTTGATCTCCTCAGTTTCTTTGTAGAAAAGAAACACGATCATATTATGATCATAAGGGACCAACTCTTCCTTTGCATAGCCTTTCTTGCAGAGAAAGGCTATCTTTTTCTTCTTGTCCTCAGCCTTAGCTTCCTCCTCCCTTTTCCTTTTCTCCTCCTCTCTGGCTAACCTTGCTGCCTCTTCTCTTTCTTTCTATAGAAAGGTTTCTTTCTCAAGCTCCACGAAAGCTATCAAGTGGGAAAAGAAGCATTTGTTCATCTTCTATTCCTAGGCTGATGAGCCTGTCAATGATCTCCACCCGCTTCTGATTGTTAAAACTTTCATGAGGTGCTGCTACTGCTTTGGTACTTGCTGCAAGCAACTTCTCAATATCAAGTTTTCCTTTCTTTCATAGCATCTCCAACATTTCCTCCTCTAGAAGCTCTTTAGCAGTGACCTTTCTCTTCCCTTTATGATTAAAGGAAGATTTAGCCTTTGGAGATTCTGGTTTTGAAGATTCAGGTGGTAGAGATTAAGCTTGTGGTGCTGGCTTGAGAGGGGTTGAAAGAAAGTCCTCACTGCGGACTTCAGAAGCTATATCAAGAATAGCTTTTGTAACTAGCAGTTCATCAAACATAGAGGACAACTCTATAATTCCTTCCGCAGCTTGGACTTTAAACTTGGAAGTAATTTCCAGAGCTTCGGAAGTGAATAGAAGTGCTTCCGAAGCTTGAGCTTCCATTTTGGAAGTTGTTCTCACAGCCTCGAAAGTAACAAGAACTTTACTATCTGTCCCTCTTGAGTTAGTTGCTGGGCCATCAGTCTGTGTATCCCCTTCGAAGTCATCTTGGGTTCAACAAAGACCTTAGGTTGACCAACTTCCTCCTCAGAGGTAAATGATGCAGTCAACCTTTGAAGCTCATCTGCCTGAAAGTAAGCAATGGCAAGATCAGGTGAGGGTTATTCAACTGAGGGCGTATCAGAAACTAGGTTAAAATCTGTTAAGGTCGATAAGCATCCTTGGGTCCACTTGAACTAAAATGGGAGGTGGTTGAGGAAAGATGGCTACAAGTCGTTGCTGTTTGGGGTAGAAAGAAGAAATGGTAGTATAGGGTTCCACTTGAGTTGATATCTCCTCATGAGTATGAGCAGATATCTCCTCATCATGTCTTTGTTTCTGTAAATTCTCCCGCTTTTTGGTAGCACAATCTTGAGAAGTAGATGAGCTAGAGGAAGAAATCAAAGAAAACTAAGTATGTACATGCCTAACAGATTTAATCTGTTTCTCAGCTAGTTGAGCCTTGAGATTTTCAATCTCAAGTTGCTGAGTGGCAGACCTAATTTCTAAAGTCTTAACTTTTGATTCAAGATTGGTGATTTTGAAAATTAGGACTTTGATGGTGAGTTGCAGACTACCCTCATCTTCTTTTGAAGAATCATCAGAAGATGGGATAACATACCTAGTATGTTCATCCTCATCACCAGTTGTGGTTTCTTGGCGCCCTGGATACCCTTACATACTGATGTCTCTTTTAGAGGCATCAATAAGCAAGGTTTTTGTAGATACAATCTGACTGATGTTACCACTATCCTGAGAGGCTATTGAAACACTCTCAGTAGTGGTAGCTGTAGCTACATGAGTCACCTCCACTCCAGTTGGACTCACCTCAGTTTGGTCTTGCTGATGTGGGCTAGATATCAGAGGTTCCCTGGGACTCAGTTGATCTGGAGAGGGGTGAGGTAGACCAACGTCATGGCACTGATGAAACATTATATCCATATTAGGTTGGGTTAAAAGGTCAAGAAAGGATACAGAGGATATATCTATTGACCTTGGATCATAGTCAGCACCTAATGGCTTTTCTGCAATACTAGTTGAGCCAATGATGTGGATATCCCTTTTTGGCTGCTTAGGAGAGTGTTGAGACTCACCATGAGGGCTTATGGCTTGGGAAATGGGCTTATCAAGTTAAGACTAAGGAGACTCAACACTGATATTAAGGTCAATTGTGGAGGATGGTAGGACCTCTAACTGAGTGGGAGCCCTGGATTCCACTCTAGCCTTTTTGGATTGAATTAAGGGGACTTGACCAATCAGAGTAGATTGATCAAGGGTTCATTTGGGGCGTCTTTGGTATGTGATTTTGATTGGGTGTGAAGATGTGGATGGTAGTGTAATGGTGGTGTCTGGTGGGGGTTCATCACATGCTGGGCTTGCAGGGATGTCACCATGAGCCATTGGCTCAAGCATACCTGGAAGGAGATTAGTGAATCTTCCAGTAAAGTTGGTGGACACCTTCTTCAAAGTCTTGAAGATGCCAGGCTTCATATGTGGGACCAGTAAAACATGAGCAAATTGTAGTTTATCCTGGTCCAACTTATAATTGATAATGTGCTTTATGAACCGAGGCTACATATAGAATGGATCCCTGGTGAGATTGCTACTCAAATTATTTAGCACAAACCTTGAGTGGTTGATTTAGAGGCCTTTCACCAACCCATGGTCCAGGCAGCCCAGATCATAAGGAATTTGATCCCATCCCCCTGATTTGTTGGATAGGCTGTGCAGGACAATATGAAGCAGGAACTTCCAGTTGTAGGAGAAGTTGAACTTTTAGACTGTAGATCTGCTCACATCTCCTCCATATCCCATTTGAGTATAGGTTTCCTTCAAATCAGACTTTGGGAATTCTGTGGAGGCGCCTTCATCATGGAGTTCCAGATGCTCTCTGATGTTTGTTTCACTGATGATTGATCTCCTATCCGCATACCCTTGATCTGATGACCCTTTCATCATTGATCGTTTTGCTTCGACCATTGGCCCAGAATTCGGCCATGTGGTTTGAGTAAATGGTGGGGTTAACAGTAAGGGAAGTAAAGTATGTTGATTGAGAAAGAAATTAGACGATAGGGGCAAAATTGGCATCCTTTGAAGAGTCAAGGATGGTGACTTGGTTGTGTTGGGGATTCAAGGCCATTGTTCAGATGGAAACTATTTGATTGAATTGAGAAAATAGCAAAAGCAGGATGAAGAAGATGAATAGTGAAATCTTGGGGTTTCGATGAACGGTAAAGAAAAGTAAAAAGAGAATTAGCCGGTAATTTTATATGGTAGGAAAATCCACTAGATAAAGTGAAACGATAGATGAAAAGATGGTTTGAGATCCAAGTGGATGTAGGCGGCAAATGATATGATTAAAAATATTTAAAATTCCGGCTAATTACTGTTTTTTCGACTATATCTCTACAGTAAAATTATGCGGGGCCCAAAGATTTTTGTTGCACAATAAAATTTCTTCCGAGAGTTAAAACTCTTCCGAAGACCAACGAGTTTATTTCCAAAAATTTCTTCCGCATGCATTTTATTTCCAAAGGCAAACATTGGTTTACGACCACATTTGCTTCCGAGAACAATAAATGCTTCCGAGAATTAAAGTTAATAAGCTTCGGAAAACATTTTGACTGATAGTCAAAATTTCTTCTGAGGCCAAAAACTCTTCGGAAGAAAATGTTCTTGAAGGAATTTTACTCTTCGGAAGAATTATGTAAAACTCTTCCGAGGGTAAAATTCTCTTCGGAAGATTACTTAGAAAATTTTTACAATTTTAAAAAACTTTCTGGCAATAGGGCTTAGATTGTATGTAGACAACATAGATAAGACACATTTTAAAAGGTTTTCAAAAGAGAAAGACTAGTCAATGTTAATCATCCTAATAGCTGTGATTAAATATTTAAATCTTTGTTCATCAAATGCTTTTGTGAACAAGTCAGCATATTGTTCATTTGTATTGAGTTTGACTAGCTTGATTAGATTTTTTGTCATAAATATCTCGAATGAAATGATACCTGATGTCAATATGTTTTGTCTTGGAGTGCTTGACTGGATTTTCTGTGATAGAAATGGCACTCTTGTTGTCTATGTCGATAGGAGTCTCCATGAAGTTGAAACCATAATCCAGCATCTGATTCTGAATCCTAAGCAATTAAGCACAACAGCTTGCAACAACAATATATTCAGCTTTAGCATTTGATATGGATACACATGATAGCTTCTTACATTGCCAAGAGAACATCCTTCCACCAAGAATTTGACATCCACCCAATGTTGATTTCTTGTTGATATTACAACCATTATAATTGTTCAACAAGTGTAGATCCTTCTTGTACATGTGGCTTTAGACAGAAAGCAAGAAACTTCTCCAGAGGGAGATGTTTCATGCAGATCCTTCTTGTACATGTTCCCTCTCCTGGGGGCTCTGAGCAGAATGTGCTCTTGACGAATGTAAACCCCAAGCTTAAGAATAATGCACTCATGCGTAGTAAAGAGCATCTGATTTTTTGGTCACAAAATTGGGACACACTCAAAAGATTGTATCCAAGCTCTTTGACAAAATTAGGACACATTCATACTGAGCTTACCATTTATAACCTTGCCCCTTCCAGTAATGTAACCTCCTGCATCTCCTCCAAAAGCAACTGGTTCTCCATCAAATCTTTTAAAGCTTTGAAATAAGGACTCATTGCCAGTCATGTGCCTAGAGCAGCCACTATCAATGATCCAGACATTTTTGTTAGTCTTTAGCTGTCCCTGCATAAAAAGAGATAATTTAGTTACATTTGGAAACCCAAGCCTCATTGGTCCTGGGCTTATAAAATTCAGATGAAGGCAATGAAACAGTAAGTGATCCTATGTTCAGGCTTTGAGGATCATTTGCTGTTGCTGAAGAGGAGCTTTCAGTCTTAAGGTCTTCATTCATCCTCCACACCACCTTTGTAAGATTGGGCTTGACCTTCAATACTTCGGAAGCTTTGGAGACAGATCCTTTGGAAGATCTTGCTTTCACTACAGCAAGCTTCAGTACTTCGAAAGCATTCCTTTCTTCCGAGACCAACTTTTCTTCCGAAGGCAATTTCTTACTTGCCTTCTTCTTCATTTTGAAGCTTCCAAAGGAAACAGATTTTCCTTCCAAAGCTGTTTGTTTCTTCTTCTTCTTCTAAGAAGTTTTCTTCTTGATCATGTGGATAGTACTCTTGGGATTGTGATGACAATCCTTAGCCAGATGTGAAGTACTACCATACATAACACAATCCAAATCTTTCCTTCTGAGAGCCTTCTTTTCCAAAGAAGACTGAGCTTGAACACTTACCTTTTCCTTTTTCACCTTTCCAGATGATGTAGTAGGCTTCTTAGGGTGAAGCTTGCTCTTTGAAATGGATGGTTCAGGCTGTGTAGCTGTGACGCACAGCTGATCAATCTTCTTGTTACAGCTGGAGTGAGTTAAAGCTGAAGCAGAACTCTTGGAATAGGAGTTCTTGGCAGAATCTTCAGCTTTCACCACCTCAAACCCTGTAGAGATAAATACTTGTTTCTGCTTGGGGTCAAAAGTGGCCTTGATATCTTGAGCTTTCCTTGATCTTCTTTTTGCTCTTCTGATCAAGTTCTTTCTCTTGGACTTACTCAAACCAGATCCTTTCTCCTCCTCAAGAGCATGGTGACCCTTTTTGGATTGACTCTTTTCACTCACTTCAGAGTCATCCCTCACTATCTCCTCTTCATTCTCTTCATCGTTGGGGTCTATGGATGGCAGCTCATCTTGACCAGTTCCACACCTTGGAGATCTAACTGATAGTAGAGTGTGTGGAGGAGCTATGTCACTAGATCCCAGTCCCTGCTTATTCTGATAACACACTTTTGCATGCAGAGATGAGGATATTATGTTCTTGAAGGTCTCTTCTTCAAGAACACATTTTTCTACCCTGGCTTTGCTGATCTCAAGCTCAGCCTGGCATTCAGTCAACTTGGTAATGAGATCCTTAATTTGAGTCCTATAGTTTGTTTGCTCATGTTTAAGAGTTGAAACTGTTTTCTCTAGATCTTCTATCTTAAGTTTATAGTCATTTTCAGCTCTTTTAAAATTAGCTTTTAAAATATTTAAAAGACTCAATGTCAGATCTCATTTCCAAGTTGTAGGACCTGTATCTATTTACTTTAGCAATATATTCAGGAGAGCAAAGATGTTCAAGTACCTTGGCTTCATCATGGTCAGCCATGAGTGCTTGATTTGGAGATGCATCTTCTTCTTGAAAGCTCCAATCAAAGCCTCCTTCTTCAACAGCAACTGCAGCTTGCTGTCTTGGCTTTTCATTCTGGTTCCTTCCTTCAGTGTAGTTTGGCCTGGATGAAGCTTGGCCACCATTTGACTTGGGTGCCTTGCATTCTCTAGCAAAGTGTCCCATTTGTTTAAAATTGTAACACTTGACTTTGCTCTTGTCCAGCCCAAACTTTCCACTGGCTGCATTGCTAGGAAACCTTCTCCCAGTCCTCTTATAGAAATTTTGGGCTCTATGAGTGAGAAGAGCCATCTACTGGACTATCTCCATGTACTCCAGATCATCTGGATGGATACAGTCCAGGTCTTCAAGAGTGAAAAGAAAGTTTCCTGAACTTTCATCAGTAGAGGCAAAAGCTTGAGAAGAACTTGTCTCTTATAACGGACTTCCTTAGATGTAGCTCTCTCTGGGTGTCTCTGGGAAGGTGATGAAAGGACCCTTTTGTGAGGTTTCAGGGTAGCAGATGAGATGATGTTGTGGTTCTCTTTTATCCCTTTCAACCACATGACGGGCTGAACTTTGGTGAGTGTTGAAGTTACCAGATGAATTTTTCATGTTCATCTCCATCTGGTATCCACTGCGTATCCCATACAACTTAGTGAGAGTAAGGGTCTTGAGGTTTTTAGTCCTCTTCATGACCACACAGTAGTGTGTCCATTGTCTGGGAGGAGAGGACATGAACTTTCTTACAATATCCCTGTTCTCAATAGTTACCCCAACATCAGCCAGAGTATCCACAATCTCAACATACCTGAAGTATTGTTGAGTCATGGTTTCACCTGTCTTGAAGGTGAAGTTTTCAAACTGCTGCTTCAGGAGATCCTTATTGTTCTCCTTGGCTTCATTTGAACCCTCATACATTAGTTTCAGTGCATCCCATAGCTGTTTAGTGGTCTTGCACTTCTTGAAACCTCTGTAGATGGAGTTTGGAAGAGCATTTTGGAGGGCTGTCATGGCTTTCTTATCAATGTCAATTCTTTTCCAGTCTTCATCAGAAAAGTCAGCCCTCTCCTTTGGTATCATGCCATCACCAGCAACAGCTGAAGAGGTGCATGGTACATGAGGTCCATTGACAATAGACTCCCACATCCTTGAATCTTAAGACTTGATAAAGCCTTCCATTCTTTAACACCAAGTGTCAAAATCCTCAGGAGTGATCAGTGGGGACTTTGTCATAGTTCCAGTTTCCATATCAGCCTTGGAGATAGCTGCCATTTGAAGAGTTAAGTGATGTGTGTAACTAAGAGGATTTGAAGATGGTGAGATCTTACAATCAAGAGCCCGGAATACTTTGATACCAAATGCAGGCCCGTTAAAGGGTACTTAAGCTTGCACTTAGTTAACGCACTTAGGAGGATCTTAAGATCACTTAACAATTCAAATAGGAAACTGTAAACTTTTACTAAAGATACAAGACAAACACAAGTAAAACTATTTAAGAGCAAGAACAAGAACACAAGATTAAGTTTTCAAGGAAGTTGTATATTGCTCTCTAGTTCTATTACAAGTGTTGTACAAGTATACTTTAAGTGCAAGAACCGGAGAGTATTTATACTACATCATACAACCGTCAATATGCAAAAAGACAGTTGGAAGTGACTAATCTAGACAACAAGATCAATCTAAAGTCAAAAGGTAGATTGCTTTTTGACTAGTGACTATGACATGCCATAGCTCACTGACTTTTCCTATTACAAAAAGCCAAAAGGAACAAAAGGAGAAACTTGCAGGCGAAGACCTTATCTACTTTATCATAAATGAGAATCCAAGGATCGCAACCAGGAATTATCAGTGTTAGATTGGTTTTGAATTAATGATCGTGGAATTATCATTAATCGTTGTTTAATTGATTAACAAATAAATATCGATTCCAGAGAAAATAAACAATATATGATCAAACGATATCAACAATATGCAAAGATATAATGATTTGAATCAAACGTAATTCATTAAAACTGATTAATGATTACAAAGAATCAAATAATAATTGCTAACAAAAGTCTATGCTATTATTGTGTTTATGTTTTTTTTGGTGAGTTGATGTGACGGCTGCTAGGGTTTGTGTTGATTGTGCAAAACGATGTGATGGTATTTTTGTCGCCGTTTCTTTCTGTGTGTATGATGTGAAACCTAGGACTCATATTTATAGACACGTGTGTTTTTGTTAAGGAAACAACGAATCTCTTGGAGTCTGTGATTGAATTGTTGACTTGTTGACTAGAAACACTTGTATGATTTACGTGTCTGGTTCTTTCATATTGTTCTTCCGCAGCTACTTGATCTTCCGCAGTTACTTTGTTCATGTGTTCATCAGTGAATACCCATATTCATCCGTAGAAGATCTTTTGATGAATGTCTTGTATGAAAGATATCTACGGAAGAACAAAAATGTTCATCCGTAGATGTTTCTTACACTTAGTCAATTTCAGAAATTGACCAAGTATAATGTTTTTACCTGTAATCATACACATAAATCAACGCACATATGGGTTAACCTATATATATACATAATGAATTACAAATATTCATTACATGTATTGATTAAAGTTCTAAGCCTATACAAAATGATCTAGACCTATTATTCCAAGATCTAACAATACTCCCCCTTAGGCTTAGACACTTGTAATCAGGTCTTCAAAACAGAAAGCTCTTTGACTCTTGACACCATTTTCTTGTTGAAATATGACACTGCATCCTTTTGATCATCGTACTTGTACTTGATCTCCATTCTGCATATCATTTGTAGTGTCTCAAAGGTCAATCCCAAAATGTCTTCTTCTGTTGTGAGAGTTTCCACAACACTCTGATTATTGACTATTTCCAGCTCATCTTGTTCTGACATCCTCAGTTCAGATACTTCCTTGATGTTAGCTCCTCTTAACAGTCCAGCCTCATATCTTCTTCTTTTGTATGCTTTTGCATGCAGTTTGTCAATGACTTGTATGATATGCAAATACAGGCATAGGTCATTTTGAGCATGATCATCTTTGAGTTTTGGGAAGAACTTATCATGTAGGTATGAAGTGTAGCTTGGATGCAGAAGTTTAATATCAATTGGATCAAACAATCTTATACTCCTTGCTTTCTTTTGTTTTTCATTTCTCATCAGCACCAGTTCTTTAGTCTTCTCCACATATCCCCACTCAGTTATGGGAATAGTGTATTGATTTCCTTCAATGACTTTTATGGCAGCTGTTTTTCTGTTAGAGTATCCAACCCTCCTTATGAATTCATCATCAACCAGTGTAGAGGAGTTGGATTTTGATCTTCTTTTCCCTTGGTATCTTTTCTTGTGTTCCTATCTTCCCTTCTTGCTTCCTTGAGTACATCATCCTTAAATTTTGTTTTCAACTTTCTAACCAATACAGAGAAATCTCTTCCTCTTGGGCTTTTGGGTAATTGGAGATGATCAAATTTGAAGGTCTTTAATGTCAGCATGAGGCAACAACAAGATTGATTCAAGTAAGTGGAAGTATTCAACTCTTCCAGATACTCTCTTGATAAGTGCACAATCCGACTCTGGATCATATTTCCAGGCCATAATCCTATTATCTTCAGCATCAGTGGGAGTTGTGATATGATCAAACAACTGGATTAGAGAGGATTTTTCTTATGTGATCTCTCTCACAGTTGTACCCAGAGGCCATACTTTCCCAGGGATCACCTCTCTTGGTTCTTTGATCAATTTATCTTTCCCTTTATGTTGATCTTTGCTTTCAACTATTACTGGTTTAGCAGGGGTTTTTAATTGATGTTCATAGGAAGGATTTGGAGCTTCAGTTCTGAATTTTACTCTAGTTTCCAATTCCACCTTCATTACATGCTCCATCATCCTTCTAAGCTCAGCCACTGATCTTCCTTTCAGCTCATGTATCTTGTAATTATGACTTTGTATTTTCTCAAAGTTGTTGTGTCCCAGTGACCTAGCTCCTTCTTTATTTTCTAAATTGTCTGAAAGGCTATGAATATTTCTTTAGTGCTCAATTGTAATTATGACTTTGTAATGACTTTGTATTTGCTCAAAGTTGGGATCATAAAGCTTGCTAGCTCAAATTCCTTAGTGCTTCCTTCATTTCTGTTATGTTCATTCTCTTAACCATGTCATATGGAAACCCATGATTGATCAGGGTCATAAACATAGTTGATTCAGGCCTTTCTTCCAATATGTCTTTGGTGGACAGTAGGTCGCCAGCCTGTGATTCTTTTTGTTCTTTGGGAGACTCATCTTTTGTAAGCTCATCCCATTCAGCATCACTCTCAGTTTCAGCATGAGACTTAGGCTTTAAATTGGAAACATCCACTGAAGGAGTGAGCTCTGGAGATGTAGGCCTTGATCTTTTTAGTGAATCTTCAACATTAATCACCTCTTTCTTTACATACCCCAAATACTTCCTCTTTCTTGAGTACTGAATGATTCGCTTTGAAGCTTCAGTAGATTCTTTTATTTTTGTTGATGGAGCAGCATTCGATTCATGTGCACAAATTTTCATCTTGAGCTCATCAATTTGTTCATCTTTCTTTTTCAACAAAATAGACTGAGCAGTGAGAGAGTTGTTTGCTTGTTCAACTTCCAATATGAGCTTCTCTTTTTCAGTCTTCTCATGCTACACAGAGTCTTTAAGTTCTTTAACCAGCTCATGCAATGCATCAATTACTTCATTGTTGGTTTGAGCATCTTCTCTTAATCTGATCAGTTTGGATTCTTGTTTGTTCATCAGCTCCTCCTTTTCTTTTAACATTCCTTGAGCTCTCTAATTCTTTCCAACCTTTTGTTTGATTTGATGATAAGTTTGTTATACTCAGCAACCAGATAACTTTTGCTTACATCTATATCATCATCTTCCAGGTCATCTTCATGATAGGCTATAACATCAACATAGTTACCTTCTTCTTCATCTTCTTGATGTTGACCAGCACTCTCAACCTCATTGCCTATAGCAGGAGCTATACTTGCTGAGCTTGAAATACACTCAACTGCTTGATCGGTTTTCTCTTGATGAGGTTGTTGTTGTTGTTGGGATAATGATTGGAGATATTGGTTCAGTTTGGTTAGACATGAAAGGGGTTTGTGGGCTGGTGATTGTGAGTGGAATGGTACTTGCTTGAGATACTAACTCAGTCTCACCAGTGTGTACTGAGTTTTGAGATTGAGTAACTGAGATGGGTTCTGTATGAGTACTCTCAGGAGATAGATTTTGGAGTTAGAGGTTGTTGATGAATGGGTGATTGAGGGTAAATTGGAGAGATTGGTTGGGTGTGTTGACTGGCTGGAGATTGGATTTGTGGAGATTGATGATGGTGGTGTATGGGAGATTGAGGAGTGGAATGTGAGGTAAGTCTTGCTCAGCATCAGTAGATTGACTATCTTGCTGATCTTCCCACATCAGTTTTGGTGGAATGTTGGCATTAGCATCTGCCACATGTGCAAACATTGGCATATCTTCTCCTTCATATTTCCACTGATCTTATTCAGTACAGATCTCCCCAGATGTGCTTGAACAAACACATCACCTTCTCTTGCTATCCCAGGCAATTCACCATTAATGATCAGTTGCATAAACCTTGGAAACATATACATCTTATCAGCCTTTTGCACTTTGATGTGATCACACAGACAACTGAAAATGTACTTTGAGTAGTTGTATGTCCTTCCCTCAAAAATGCCAATAATGCCAGATGAAATGTGCCTTGAGAATCTATCAAGCCCAGACTTCCTGTTGGAGATGCACTTTAGATATATGTGACATAAGAATCTATATGGCTTGCATAATCTCCTTTCTTTATCTCACCCTTGTCAAAGTCACCATCATATCTCATCAGATAGAACACTTTCATATCCCATTAGATAGAACACTTTCTCTATGTACTCATTCTCAAATACATCCGGGTGACCAACTTCTTGTTCTCCCAGCTCAAGTGCCCTTCTGATAGTTTGTTCATCAACTCTCATCCTTTCATTCTTGATTTCAGCAACTATCACCTCAGATTCTCCAACTTGCTCTATTCGAGCTGAATTCCAGAAATCAATGATGTGTGCTTGATGAATCACAGGCTCTGCTGATAAAGCATAGAAAAGCCTGGATCGTCGTAGGTATCTGATGATATCTCGACATCCTTCTGCTACAGGGTCGTCAAGATTTAAGAATGCATATACATTGTGCTCTCTTGCAAAACGATTAGCCATCTGCTTATAAGAATGAAGAAAATTGTGTTAGAGCAAAATCATCACACTTAAGAATACGAAGAGTTTAGACACAGAAATGATGAATCAATCAGTTCATAATTTTGGATTATGATATATTTTACCTTGATAGTATTGAACTTGTAATGAACAGAGATCAAGAATCAAGCAAGGTTTAAAGGTTATTGGTAATTTTGAATATTGTCGGACGGGGGTTTATCTGAACGTTTTTCTAGGTTGAAAAAGGTGTTCTGAAAAAGTGAATGGAAATGACAAGTCAAAAACATCATTTATACTCCCTCGGATATATTAATTTCATTTATTAAATGAGGAGGGACCCCCTATCCTTATTACCAATTTTATTGTTTCCGCAGATTTTAGTTCTTCCGTAGATCATCTACGGATGACTTAGAATTAAAAACTGATTTTTGATGAAGTATAATTGAATTTCCATAGATTACCAGTCTATGGAACTATTATACTTTTAAATACTACCACATCCGTAGGTTACCAATCTACGGATGGTCATATTCCTTTTTCGCACTGTAGCATCTACTGAACAGGAAAATGTACTGTAGCTTTACTGATGCTGCAAATGCAAAGTTGAAACTTCTTTGATTGTATGGTCCTAATCAACTGATAGAACCATTTATTGCTATTGGACCTTGTTGACTTTGTTTTCATGACAATTTGTGCACACGAAATATAATTTGAAAAACTTCATGTATCCTTCAGCCAAATTAGTGCTCAAGTTCCAATTCCTTCATTTGATTTTTGTTTGGAAATTCAGATTTTATGTTTTCATGCATTAATTACTCCCCCTAAATTTGTGATTAATGATAAGATGTTGCATTCATCATAAATTTATGAAGTAAATAGCATGAAAGGCACATGACTGTCCAAAGATTACACACAATAAATAAACTAAAAGTAACAAAATTGAATTAAATATATGTACATGCATATAAACACATATAATGGGATCATACTATGACACTAAACTTCTTCCTGATTGAGTTGATTGTTGAATTGTGACCTGATTCTAGTCCTGATTGCAAGTATGTTTGTCCACTTAAATCCAAACAAGAGTATGGAATCAACTAGACATGCTGTTTATCATGTTTTCATGTTTATTAGAGATAAACTGTTATGGGCTCCACATTCAATTCACATTAGAGTTTGTCCTCCGTTTGTGAGTCAATTCATCACTTTTTCACACTTAGAAACTATGTACATTAAGTTATAAATTCTATCTTGAGACATATGAGTTGTCTCATAAATGCTTTGCTACAAAAGCTCTTATGTAAATATACAGTTGATCACAAGGATTCTTTTGAGAGCTTAGATATGATCATCATCAGGTCACCAGGTCTTTACTTACGTAAAACAGAGGTGCCTTTAACCCAGGTCTTTGTTTACACAAAACAGAGGGATGATGAGGATCATGATCTTTTCATCAGTTGAATACATATGTATCTCATGGTGTTCATAACCCAGGTCTTTGTTCACACAAAACAGAGGGAATATGATTTGCAAAGATAGAAGTTATAAAGTGTTTTACATAGTGTGCTTAGGTGAAAGAATTGATCACATCAGGATAAGACTTACTTGCTTGATCCTCAAAATGAAGCTTCTCATAACAGTCACCTTTTCATTATGTTAAGCATGCTCTTAGTATAATCTTCACTCAAGTTGAATCTACTTACATATCAAAGAACTTTTGATCAGTTTTTAAAGAAATTTAAGAACTCAGGAAGCAAGCAAAGGCACAGTGTACTATCATTTCCCAACATATGTCATGCAGAAATAGAAGACACAATAAATAAAGACAATATTTTGAATTTTGTATGTTTTTCTGAATGTTTTATTTATTATTATAACTATTTACAAGGACAGACACATGCTTTTCTTTGTTAATGATGATTAATCTAAGTTAATCATGCCCAAAGACTCAATTAGAAAATTAAATCTAACTGAATCAAAGGCCTTAGTGAATAGATCAGCAAGCTGATTTGTTGTATCCACTTTGACTAACTTGATTAAACCTTTTTCTGAGCAATCTCTCAGAAAATGATAGCTGATTTCAATATGCTTTGTTTTACTGTGTTGAACTGGATTAGCAGTGATAAACATAGTAGCTGAATTGTCAATATAAATTGGAGTTTGAAGGAAATTGTAACCATAATCAAGTAATTGGTTTTGCAACCAAAGGACTTGAGAGCAACCAGCTGAAGCAGCTATGAACTCAGCCTCAGCTGTGGATACAGATACATTTGTTTGCTTTTTGCACTTCCATGAAACAAGTCTTGGTCCTAAAAATTGACATCCACCAGTTGTAGATTTTCTATTGTTGTTGCATCCTCCATAGTCACTGTCTGAATAAGAGTAGAGAGAGAAGTCTCCATCTTTTGGATACCATAGACCAAGGGTGGTTCCCTTTGAGATATCTGAAAATCCTCTTCACAGCATTCAGATGGGACTCTTTTGGATCTGCTTGGTACCTAGCACACGCACATACAGCAAACATTATGTCAGGTCTGCTGGCAGTTAAATACATAAGAGATCCTATCATTGATCTATATAATCTTTGATCAATAGATTTTCCTGTAGGATCAGGTACATTTTGTCAATTGTTGAAGCAGGTGTTTTGCATGAAGATGTATTAGCAAGATTGTACTTCTTCAATATTTGATGAATATACTTTTCTTGATTGATGAATATGCCATCTGTTTTCTGATGAACTTGTAGTCCAAGAAAGAAAGTTAATTCTCCCATTGAGCTCATTTGAAACTGAGATTTCATCAACTCTTCAAAGCTTTCACACAGTCTCTTGTTTGTTGATCCAAATATAATGTCATCTACATATATTTGAACAACTAAGAGGTCTTGATGTTCATGTTTGAGAAAGAGAGTCTGATCAATAGTTCCCCTTTTGTATCCATGCTTGAACAAGAAAGATGATAATGTTTCATACCACTTTCTTGGTGCCTGATGAAGACCATACAAAGCTTTGTCAAGCTTGTATACTCTATGTGGTAATCAGGATCTTCAAAACCTGGAGGTTGAGCTACATAGACTTCTTCATCAATTTTCCCATATAAAAAGGCACACTTCACATCCATTTGATAAATAGTGAACTTCTTATATGATGCATAGTCTAGGAATACTCTAGTGGCTTCAATTCTTGCAACTGGTGCAAAAACTTCATCATAGTCTATCCCTTCTTCTTGAGTATATCCTTGAGCAATCAGCCTAGCTTTGTTTCTCACAATGATACCTCTGTCATCTAGTTTATTTTTGAATAACCACCTTGTGCCAATTGGATGTTGGCCTTCAGGAAGATCAACTAGATTCCAGACCTTTTGCTTTCTGAATTGTTGAAGTTCTTCTTGCATGGCTTCAATCCAGCTATTATCTTTTAGTGCAGCTGTAATGTTTGGAGGACCATTTGTGAAAGAAAACAAGTGAAAAGACAGATGTTTGCAGCTCCCCCTTGGCTTCTTGTGGTTCTTTCATTGAGATCTCCAATGATGTTGTTTATTGGATGAGTCTTATGAATTCTTGTTGTTGGAATGGACTCAACTGGAATAGATGATTCCAAGTTAGTCATATGCATTGATGCAGATATATCCAGCTGAGATGATGAATTTATGAAGTAATCAAATTGATCATCATTGGAAGCTGAATGATTTTCATTTTGTACATCAGCTGCATTGTGAGTGCCATCCGAGGAGTTACAGGAACATCTACGGATGTATTTGTGCTTCTCAGGAGTTACAGTAACATCTACGGATGTATTTTGTTGACTTGCTGACAATGACTCTTTGGAATGCAATGGACCATCTCCAATATGTGGACTATCTACTGATGTGAATGGAACATCAGCTGATCCAATAATCACATCTCCGGATGTAGGACACTCATCTGGGATGCAGAGTCAGCAGCTGCTGATGAAGTGTTTGCATCTGAGGATGTAGATCCATTTGCTTGGTCTTGTGCTGCATTATTGACATTATTTGGTGTTCCTTGTTCCATGATACTTGAAGTTTGTATTCTTGGAGGATCAGCAGATAATGACACTTCATTCATGTTTGGAGGAACAAATGGATAGCATGTATCCTCAGTACCTGCAGCATTCAAATAACTAGAGTTAAATGAGTTTGTGAGTGCATCTATATCAAACAACCATGATGATCCTTTTACAGATTTAGGAAATAAGGATTCATCAAAAGACACATTAGGAGTTTCTTCCACAATGTTTTGTTGTGGAATGTAGATCCTATATGATTTAGATGTTGAAGAATATCCAACGAAACCATCATAGGCTTTCTCTGAAAATTTTCCCAATTGTTCTTTTGTGTTTAAAATAGATACATGACACCCAAAAGCTCTAAGATATCCTATGTAAGGTTTTCTTTTAAATAAAAGCTCATAAGGTGTTTTATTGTGTTCTTTGACAATTAATGTCCTGTTTTGAACATTGCATGCTGTGTTCACTGCTTCAGCCCAAAAGGTGATTGGCAATTATGAATCAGCTAGCATTGTTCTTGCTGCTTCAATGAGAGTTCTGTTTCTTCTTTCAGCAACTCCATTTTGTTATGGAGTTCTTGGTGCACTGAATTGCCTTGCTATGCCTTTATTCCTGCAAAATGAATCTAAGACAGTATTAACAAATTCAGTCCCATTGTCACTCCTAAAAATTTTAACTTTTAAATCAAGTTGATTCTCAATCTTTGTGATAAACTCCATTAATGTTTCTGATGTTTCACTTTTTGTTTTAAGAAAAAGACCCATGTGAATCTAGTGAAGTCATCCACAACCACTAAACAATATTGCCTTTTTCCAATGCTCATCACATTAGTTGGACCAAAAAGATCCATGTGAAGCAATTTGAGTGGTGTAGTGTTTGTGTTTATTATTTTGGATTTATGTGACACTCTATATTGTTTTCCTTTATAACATGAGGAACAATGGTTTGAACAAGAAAATTCTTTCTTTGGTAATCCAATGACTAAGTCATTTTTCACCAATTTATTCATGTTCTTCAAGTTGGAATGAACAAGCCTTCTATGCCACAACTGAGATTCATCTTCTGATGACTTAGATAGCAGGCATGTTTCATTGTTTGTGAGTGTGTATTATTCATATCCAAAACATATGTGTTTCCTTTTCTTGATGCTTTAAAAGGATCCAATCTTCTGAAACTGCAAACCTGGCTTAAGAATGTAACAATTAGTGTTATCAAATAATGTGGTATAATTTTGATCACAAATTTGAGACACACTCAATAAATTATATTGCAAATTTTCACAATAATTTACTTTCTCAAATTTGAGCACACCATTAGTTACCATTCCTTCACCAACTATTTTACCTCCCTTCTTATCCCCACCAAATGCCACATAAGAAGCATTTTTATGTTTGAAGTCATGGAGAAGAGAACAGTTTCCTATCATATGTCTGGAACAACCACTGTCAACATACCACTTGTTGTCAGCTCTCCAAGATTGTTCCTGCATAATTAAAGAAATCAATTAGATTTGGAAACCCAAGTCTTAATGATCTTGGGTGATCCTGTGGAGTCTAAAATTTTAACTTCCTCATGAATGAGTCTTGAAGATTCAGTATTAATTTTAGATTCAATTGATTCATTGTGTGTTGTTTGTGGTGAGGATGATTCTGTTGATGATGAACTTGTGGAATTTTGTTCTGATTGTTCAAACTCTTCCTCAAGGATCTTCTCTTTCTTTGTTTGCTGTTTTGACTTTGATGATGATCCTTGATTGTTGAAAGTTCATCATCCTTTGATTTTGAATGTGAAACATGAGTTCCTTTTTCAAAATTATCAAAGAAAGTATCTTTAGCATTTGACTTCTTATTGTTCAAATCCACCTTTTTGTGAGGTGTCTTTGATTGTTGAGGAGTCTTTGATTTCTGTTCAGGTTGTCTTTTCTTCAAAGGTTCACTATCAACTGATGGTTTCTCTTGTGATTTTGTCACCTTTTGTTTTTGTTTTTGTTGTTTCTTTAATCTTGAATCTTTTTGATCTTCGCTTGATTGAGATTCTGATTCATCCTTCTCAGGTTGTTTCTTCTTTGTGCTCTTTGTCTTGTTCTTTTTGTTAAAATAACATTCCTGAGTGGAATGGTTATTTTTGTTACAAATAGCACAATGTTTGTTGAAGTAACAGTCTGAAGTCATGTGATTGTTCATATTGCAGATGGAGCAATAGCTGCTGAAGTAACAGTCTTCAGTGTTGTGATTTTTCATATCACACCATTTGCAATACTTTTCTTCTGACTCATTATCAGACTCAATTAATTTCTTCTTCTTTTGCTGTTTTGAGTCTTCAACTCCTTCTCAAACTTTACTGAAGCTGACTCCTTTCCTTTTCCTGACATGATGTCAAAAGGTTCATGTTTATCAGCTGAAGTTTGTTGCTTTGAGCTCACACCTTTTTGAGTTGTTTTCTTTTTGGTCGTTTCTTTTGCCTTCCGCAGATCATCTACTGATTCAGTAGATTTGTTTTTTCCGCAGATCTGCTACTGAAGAATGTTTCTTCTTCCGGAGAAGTTCTACTGATACTCGCTTCTTTTCAGTTTCTAAGGAAGATTTGTGAAATTTAGTAGATGTACACTTATCAATCACTTCAGTTGAAGGTTTTTGTTGCTGATGAAGTACTTAAAGACCTTCATTTAGCTGAGCTATTCTCTTGCAAATAGTCTTCAACATGTTTCTTTTCTTAGGAGGATATGGCAACTTTGTTTGCTCAAGTACTTTGGGAATGATTGTTTCAACTGAAACATTCTTACCAATGTTCAGTTGATCCGCACAGTTATCATCATGTTCATCAGAATCATCCAAGTCATCACATCCATTAAAGTCAAATTCTGATTCATTTTGTTTGATTTTATCTGATTCAGAAGACTCAGTTTCACTCACCTCAGATTCATTGTTATTAACTTGTTCAGTACAGTTTTGTTTCAAACTTGGTGCATGGCACAAAATGATTTGACAAGCTATTTGTCATTGATTCAGGTAAAGTTGTATAGTTATCATTCAAAGGAGGTGCAACAGCGTTATATCCCAACCCATACCTATTCTTTGATTCAATATGAGAATTCAATAATTTCTCATATTGCTGAGATGAAAGTTGAAATTTCTGAAGTTTCACTTCAGTTGATGCATGATCAGCCATGGATTTAGTTAAGGAAGTGGTCAGATGCTCAACTTGGGCTTTTAAGCTGTAATTTTTTGAAACAAATTTATCTAAATCTTTTTGTAAAGAGTTAATTTTGAATTGATATAATTTATGTTCTCTTACATGAGATTTTACACTTAGCATATTTCTGATGAGTACAAGCTTCCAAGCTTTTACCTTTGTTCCGAAGTGCATGTTGGAGACTGGTTTTTTGGTATCATTTGGTTGCATCAGCCTTTTAACTTCAGAGGTTTCCTACACTTGATAAGTGACTGATGTGGTGGGTGACACTCCATTGCCAAATCTGAATTCTCTAATCTAGATCTTTCAAATCAACTTGCTGTGATCCCTCAACTCAGGATCCACAAGTCACACCCCACCACAAACATCATTGGAATATTGATACAGGGAAGAACTAGAGGACAAACCCATGACAAAAATGTTTGTCTATATTCTTGCTTCTTGTCCCAAGTAGAGCCAAAGAAAGTTGATGAGGCTTTGAAAGATGGAAGCTGGGTTGAAGCAATGCAAGAGAAGACAAAAGGTTTGGAACCTTTGTCCTCTTCCTCATGAGAAGACTATCATAGGAACCAAGTGGGTTTTTAGGAACAAGAAGGATGATAGAGGACTTGTCATCAAGAACAAGGCAAGAATAGTTGTTCAATGGTACACAAAAGAAGAGGGAATTGATTACACAGATGTTTTTGCTCCTATGGCAAGACTTAAAGCTATAAGAATATTCCCGGCTTTTGCTGCATCCAAGGATTTCAAGGTCTATCAACTTGATGTCAAGTGTGCTTTTCTGTATGGGGTGATTGATGAAGAGGTGTATGTCAAACAACCACTTAGCTTTGCAGACCTGGATCATCCTGATTATGTCTGCAAGCTTGATAAAGCTCTTTATGGGCTGCACCAAGCTCCAAGAAAGTGGTATGAAGCACTATCTCAGTATCTCTGTCAACATGGTTACAAGCGGGTACTATAGATGGAACTCTCTTCATCAAAGGAACAGGAAATGACTTAATGCTGGTTCAAGTATATATGGATGACATTATCTTCGGGTCAACTAATCCAAAGCTCTGCAAAGACTTTTGAGAGGCTGATGAAGAACAGATTTGAAATGAGTGCCATGGGGGAATTAAATTTCTTTCTGGGAATTCAAGTGAAGTAAGTTGACAATGACATCTTCATAAGTCAATCAAAGTATGTACAAGACATACTTACAAGATTCAACATGACTGAATGTAAGGTTGCTAAGACACGCATAGCAAGAAACCACTCCCTAGGACCTGATCTTGAGGGGGAGTGTATGGATGAACATCTTTACAGGGCTATGATTGGGTCTCTTACGTACCTAACAGCCAGCTGGCCTGATATCATGTTTGCCACATGCATCTGTGCAAGATATCAAGCCAACCCCAAGATGTCATACCTGGTTGCTATCAAGAGGATTCTTAGATATCTCAAAGGTGCTCCCAAGCTTGGCCTTTGGTATCCAAAGAGTTCTAACTTCAATCTGTATGCTTATACAGATAGTGACTATGGTGGTTGCAATATGACTACAAAGTCTATATCTAGGGGATGTCAATTCCTTGGTGGAAGGATTGTCTCATGGCAATGCAAGAAACAATCATGTGTCTCTACATCAATTGCTGAGGCTGAATACATTGTTTTGTATGTTGCTATGCTCAAGTGCTTTGGATTTAGAATCAGTTGCTGGACTATGGATTCAACTTCAAAGAGACTCCCATCCACATACACAACAACAGTGCTATCTCCATTACAGTAAATCCTATGCAGCACTCAAGGACCAAACACATCAACATCAGGTATCATTTGATTAGAGATAATTTTGAGAAGGGATTAATCAAATTAGTCAAAGTTAACACAACTGAACAATATGCTGATTTAGTTCACTAAAGCTTTTGATGAACAGAGATTCAAATATCTTGTATCAACTATTAGGATGATTAACTTTGAGTAGATTTTCTTAAAACTTAAATCAACTTTATTTCTAAAACATGTGTGTCCTAAGTTGTCTATTTTATCACCTTCTTAAGCCCAGTTTATTTTGGAAGAAATTTTTTTATGATATTCCTTAGATTTTTGATAATTTTTCAAACATGTTTTCCTTCGGAAGATTTCAAGTTGACTTCAGAAGAAATTTATGTCTTTAAATCAACTAACTACTTATAAGAAATTTAACTTCGGAAGAAATTCTGAGGATATCTTCCGAAGCTTAAATATGCTTCTAAGTACTTACATGTATTTGAAGGACAAATATCTTCCGAAAGTAATTAAGTCTCGGAAGATTTTTTCTCTTTAGAATAAAACTCCCAATTCTTATATCTTTCGAAACCAAATATGTGTCGGAAGAAAAAAAATTTTAAATATTTTTCTTTCGAAGCCAAATTTTCACAACTCTTAAGAATATCTTCCGAAGCCAAATTGACTTCGGAAGCTTTTTCTTAAAACTTCCGAAGCTAAGTTACCTTCAAAAGATTTTCAACTTCCAAATAACTACCTTTTTGGGCACTTTTTCAGAGGTGGGACCTACTTTCGGATTTCAAAGTTTATCCTTTTTCATTAACTTTGTTTCAAATCCATTTCATATATATTCTCAACGGTTCCCCCTCTTCTCACTCTCCTCTTCATCTATATTGTTCTCTAACCTAATTTCACCCACAAACCGCCTTCGTTCTTATCTTTCTTCACTGAAAAGCTACTTCAAATGGCCAACCTTGACCGCAAAATAAGCAAGATTTTCCATGCATCTTCACAGGCAACATAATCAAGTTTCTCTGTTAGACTCTGAGAAAGATCCAAGTTTCTCAGAGGTTTGTCATTACCTTTCTTTGACTAACTACTTCACCTCCCTCACCATTGATCCTCCTCTCTATGAGGAT
Organism: Flaveria sonorensis; assembly: GCA_025506505.1. Classification (NCBI taxonomy): domain Eukaryota; kingdom Viridiplantae; phylum Streptophyta; class Magnoliopsida; order Asterales; family Asteraceae; genus Flaveria; species Flaveria sonorensis. Next base: position 38,301,195 of record CM046434.1, read on the forward strand.
CATTTGTTTGAGTTCTGGCGGACCTGCGAAGAGGTCACCATGGACGGGAGAAGGCACTATCTGTCACAGTGCAGGGGAGGACAATCTTCATCACTCCGGCCACCATAAACACACATCTTTAGCTGGATGATGTAGAAGGTGACTTGTCCTTCCCCAAAGCTACAGTCAACCACTCCTATGCGTAGATGGGCTATGAGGGTGACTTCTCAGTCAAACCTTCAGGAAGGGGAAGGTCTCATCCCAATGGAAGTACCTCCTCCATGTTGTCATACACAACTTGTCAAACAAGCATGGAGGATGGGATCAGATTCCAGAAGACCTCTCCTTTATAGTCCATGGTATGGTTCAGGGGGTCAAGTTCAGGTATTTACAATTTGTATATACCAATTTACTTGCTAACTTAGACTCCCTAGAGTATTATATGTTCCCTAGATATGTCCAGCACATTCTCAACTATGAACTGGGCTCAAAGTTGAAGGGAACAGGTAATATTCTTAAATTGGGACAAATGAAGCCCGCATCTTCAAATAATGAGGAAGCTAACTGTTGGCTTCTCTGTGGTAGAAACAGCCCTTGCCCTAAAAATGTTTGAGCTCATTGCTTAAGGTGGCAACCTAGCAGCACCAGCTAGTGTTGAACCCACACCTTCTATCTCTCAACCACACATACAGCCCATAATAACCATCACCTACTAGAGAAAAACCAAACGAACCCTGCACATGCTATTCAGCTTGTGCAGGCCCCATATCACCAACCTTACAGGAGGAAGTGAACACTCGAGCTCCCACTTCTCCTAAGGAGCAAACCACTCCCATCTCTCATATGATCAGTGCTGAGGTTCCTCATGCTCAGCCTGATGAGCTCACACCCCAAACAGCCTTAAGCCTTGACTCAGAGTCTTAACACTCTAGTGAACAACCTTCCAGGGACAGTTACCATCCCCAGCCGCTGGATCTAAACCAACCGATTCCCAGCCTTGACTTCTATGATGATGAAGACATGGCATTCAGCGAGTACCATGAGTCTCTCTTCTGACACCTACTCAAGGAGAGATGAGTACTCCTGTCTCACCTAGGTCTATCCCACATCATTCACCTATCACTGAGGTGGATCTCCCTGAACCTGTTCAAGAGATCCATATGGAAGAGGCTCTCACTTCAGCAAGTGATTACATCTTAAAGACCTCAACCATGGCAACCAGGCCTTTTGACACTTCTCTTGAAGCTATCATAAGGCATGGGAAATCCAGCAGCAAAGAACAATATGCTGGTGATGAGGAGGAGGATCTTGTTCCAATTCTCTTATCCCCCCATGATTCTTATGATGAAGATGAGGGGAATTTGAAACTAAAGGTGCAAAAACTAACTCAAACATGCACCTATTTAGTCTCAAAGATAAGTCACCTGGAATCTCAGGTGACTGTCTTAGAAAGAAGGGTTAATGACCAGCAACTTGAGATCACCGATCTCAAGGGCCAGCTAGCTGAGAGACTACCAAGAGGAACTCAACCAGGTCCACAAGAACCTAAGAATGTGACATACTCAACCCCAGCTCACTTATGCATGAAGGTGATGCTACCAAAAAGGGGGAGAAAGTCCAAACAGTCACAGAACCTGGGATCTCTTCTTAGAGTATGGACATAGAGGATTCACCACCCTCTCTTGCAATAGTCCATACGTAGCAACCTCCTCAAGTCTACATGGATGTAGACTCTCTCATTCAAAGTCTATTTGAGGAGGGTATACCTAGAGCCATGTCTACCCTATCTCCTCACTCTGAGAACCCAATCATGGGATGGAGGTATGACATAGAAAGAAGAGCTCTCATCATCTCTAGAACTCAGGTCAACCTGAGTTTCTATGAGTGCGTAAATCTGGTTGATCTTCCACTTGTCAACCCAAGCCAACACAGACAAGCTGGAAGACTAGCAGACTGGATACAAGAAAGGGTACTAGAAGAGTTCAAGATGAGATCTAGATTATATAGACAGAGGATAGCAGGTGAGATCTTTGGTCAACTGGATGTTGAGGTGGACCCCAAGTTAGCTTCAAAGGGAAAACCTTGACTGAAGGCCCAGAGGTTGAAACTATGAACCTTGAGATAGGATCTCATTCTACACCCAGTACCCTCAGTGATGCACCAGCTGGTGATGGTGCTCCACAACCTCTCTCTGGCCAGAGCTTGACTGTTCAACCAAGCAATGAAGGCCAAAGCTCTCTCCACCCTGAGTCACCAAGGCCTGTGCATGACAAAGGGAAGTGGAAAATGACCTCTGAGGAGTTAGAGGAGGAGAAAAGAGAGAGGAAGGGGAAGCTAAAGGGAGAGTTCAGGAGGGTCCTCAAGCTTCATGCAAGCTACTATCTGAGCTGCCCCTAGGCCAAACACTCAAGATGATGAGTTGAGGGCAGCCAGGCTAATCTACCTGGGGACCAGGAACTATAATGTTGATGAACTCATATCTCTCCCCTCAAAAGAGTTGAATGAGCTGGCTGACACTAAGCTGTCAAAGGAGGAGGGGGAGGCAGAGGATGCACCATTGCTCCTCAAGATTAAGGAAGAAAGGAGACTGAAAAGGCTCCACAAACATGCTCCTATCCTCTCCCCAGTTCAAGAAAGTCCTGAGATAGAGACTGTGGCAGATGCACAACCTCAGGCAGATAGGTTAGCTGAAAGAATGAATATGATCAACTACCTGAGTGCCATAGGACTCTATCAGTCAGCTACACTTCTTCCCTTATCCTTTGAGTACATAGAGTTTGAATATCTCAAGCAGCTGGAGGAACAAGCCACAAAAGAAAGAAAAGTTGCTAAGAGAAAGTTAAGAGAAGAAGCTGCAAGGTCAAGGGCCATCATCCACAAAAGCCAAAAGAAGTCTGAAGATAGACAAAGGATGATGAGCTTCTTGAAGATGTACGGATTCTCCTAAAGGAGGCTTGGTCCTATGTCTCTATCCACCATGGATGAGCATATAAGAGTGATCAAGTAGAAGATCAAAAGGGGAGAGCTTGTGGATTTGCATTCTCTACCAAGTCCAGCTCAACCTGAAGTTAAGGTGAAGGTTGAACCCCTGAGACAACATAACCTGATCCTAGAGCTACATCTCAGCCAACTTCATCTTCTGATCTGCAGCAGGGTTCTCCTCTCTCTCCATCTAAATCTATGAGAGAAGAGATCCTAACTGAGAGGGACACAAAAAAAAATCTGGTGCTGAAGACCAGTCATCTCAGTTGAAACTTTAAAGAGGTGGAAAAGGATGGCCAGGAAAAGTGTTCAAAGAAGAAGAAAACCAAAGAATCCACCTCCACACCTCAGGATGAGTCAGAGCATCCTAAGAAGTGCATGAAGAGGCTGTTCAACTAACTCCTATTCAAGTAGAGCCTCTTGCCATTGGATGACCCATCTTGTACTAAAGTTTTGCTGCCAATTCGGACAGATGGTATGTCATTAGAGATCAAGGAGGTCAAGTTATCTACTTCTGGCAAGACATGCTTGATCTTTCTCTACATGATCTCTATGACATGAGAAGATACTATGAAAGTCTGAAGGATCCTGACCAGATGATGAAGAGAGGCTTGGTCTTGATCCTAATGAGGACTATCAACATCTGAAGTACTTCTCTGTTTTGGTAGCATCAGCCTAGGAAGAGTTTTAAGGTAATATCAGAAGATTATAACGCTGATGCAACCAAAGAAGCCAAAAAACCAAAGATCTTCCTGCATGCATGCACTGGATGTACAAAGGTAGAAGTGCTTCGGAAGTTTTACACACTACATCAAAAAATACTCTAAGTGTAAAATCTTTCAAAGCCAAAGATGAAGTCTTTCGAAGCTTCAAAGACAAAGTCTTCCGAAGCCATTTTGCTGTGAAGACTGATTTCTTTCGAAGATAGAGAAAGCATGTCTTCTCTGATCTACTTTACATAAAGCTGACAGACTTTCCGCTGCAACTCGGAAGACTCACCAACTTGTATGAGTTGGTGAAAAGTCCATGCTTTTGTAAACAGTAGATTAAGCTTTTTGTCTGTAACTTCCTACTTTTGTACCTATAAACCTTTTTGTAATAGAAAAGGATATGAGCTATGGCATGTCATAGTCACTAGTCAAAAGGCAATATGCCTTTTGACTTTAGATTGATCTTGTTGTCTAGATTAGTCAATTCCAATTGTCTTTCTAAGTATTGACAGTTGTAGGATGTAGTATTGTAAGGCCCCGTTCCCGGGACGCTTACAGTCGGTAAATCATCGCATAATACATTTAAAACACATTCATTTGCAGCGGAATTAAAACTTTTCATTCATGATTAAAATCGTGTTAATACGCCAAATCATTCATTTACATCTCAAAATTTTGTTAACACGATAATCATTCCCAAAAATGTGGATGCCAGACTTATATCATTCCCGGTAGCTTATGCATCCATGCCTGCACCTCCACAGCATCAAACGAACCTGCCAACTATTATGCATACAAAAAGTCAGCGACGCTGAATGAGTTCTAGTTTATAAATAAAATACTTCATTTATATAATCATATCCTTTACATCCCTTGTCATCACACATCATACGTACATTCAGATAATAGTTAATTATTATCTTTATCATCCTTCATCATCATTCGTTACTTCGTTCATCATTATATAGATTTTGTCTCATGCAATACCCCCGCATCATGCTTTAAAAAGCTAATACTGTGCCGGGGTTTATAAATAAACCCCCACGTCTTGCTGAAGCTGACACAGTACCGGGGTACGCGACAAGAATCCCATCACATCATGGCCAATCTCAAGGATTAGACCCCTGCGCGCATCATCAAGGGTTAGCTAAACTGCACACAGTTAGAGCATACAACTAACTCATGAGTCGTGAACCTCCTTTATTTTTCTTGCAAGACTTTTCATTCATTCATTATGTTCGTCATGACTCACCTTCGTTATCTTTCACTTCATTACATAATACTTTACTTACAATATGTACATAGCATGTAAAGCCACATCATAAAACGTATACTATTAAAAATCGTTTAATGTGAAAAGATAACGCATCACACAAAACAGCATCAAATGCGAAAAGTTAACATACAACAGCAACATCTCGCACGAGAACTACCCCTTTGAGCGAGAACCAACCTATCGCGCGAGAACTTACAAATCGCACGAGAACTAACTGTCGCCTAAAAAAACATGCATATCGCACGAAAACTACACCTTTCACGCGAAAAACATCCAGAGTTCAAGATCTTAAAGTACATCAAAACTGCTCGTGCGAAAACTACAGGGTTTTCCCGCCCAATCACAACTTATCGCGTCTAAGGCTGTTCTAACACGCTAACATCTTAAACATCATCGAACCAAGCATAGACAAACATTTTAAAACATTCTTGTATTCATAATAGCCCCAAAACATAAAACTTGCATAAAAAGGGGACAAGAAACTCACCTATTAAATTTCTAGCACAAACACAACCTTCCCGAAGCCTTTGCTGAATGAAAACTACATAACCATGCATTACATTCATCAATAATCCATTCTTAGTACATAACACGAGTTACTACACGAGTTACATACCTTAAACACTTGGATTCTTCACTTTCTCTCTCTACGCAGCCGATTTCTCTCTCTATCAGCTCAACTTCTCAAGCGAAATGGAGTCAGACTGGGTGTTCTCAGCTATTTATACCCAGCTCCACTTTTTGATTGGACTTCTCGCATGAGGTTCTCACGCGAGAACTTTCCTTCATGCTAGAACTTCATCCTTGCTTCTTTTCTTTGAAATTTTCAGGCGTTACAAGTCCACCCCCCTTATTGAGGTTTCGTCCCTGAAACCTGTCAGCTCTCGAATAGCTGCGGGTAATGCTACCTCATCGCTTCCTCGGTCTCCCATGTAGACTCAGACCCTTTTTGGTGTTTCCACTGTACACGCACAAGTGGAACCACTTTGTTCCTTAACCTCTTCTCATTTCTATCAATGATGGCCACTAGGTGCTCCACATAATTAAGCAGTTCATCTACCTTAATATCCCCCAGTGGCACAATCATATCCTCATCGGCTAAGCACTTTCTCAGATGAGATACATGGAACGTTGGGTGAATTCCACTTAACATATCGGGTAGCTCCAATCGATAGGCCACCTCTCCTACCCAGGCAATAATTCAGAAAGCCCCTATATACCTCGGGCTTAGCTTTTCTCGCTTTCTGAACCGGATGATCACTTCCAAGGCGAGACCTTCAACATAACTCTATCCCCCACCTTGAATTCAATCGGTCTACGCCTTTTGTCGGCATACGACTTTTGTCTATCCTTTGATGCCTTCATAAAGGCCTTAATCTTCTCCAACTTCTCAGTCGTAGCCTCGATCACCTCAATGCTTCCCAACTCCTTCTGCCCAATGTCACCCCAACATACGGGCGTTCTACACTTTCTACCGTATAGCATCTCATATGGAGGCATACCAATACTGGCATGATAACTGTTGTTATATGAGAACTCGGCTAACGGTAAGTGTTCATCCCAACTTCCTCCAAAATCAATAACACATGCTCGGAGCATATCCTCAAGCATCTAAATGGTCCTCTCTGACTGACCATCGGTCTGAGGATGATAAGTTTACTGATGTGTAGCCTCGTACCCATCGCATCATGGAATCTCTACCAAAATTTAGATGTAAACTGAGTGTCACGGTCTGACACTATAGACACCGGTACACCATGATGAGACATGATCTCCTTAATGAATAGATCGCTAACCTCTCAGATGAATATGTCTCACGGATTGGCAAGAAATCAGCACTCTTCATCAGACGGTCTACTATCACCCATATGGCATCATACCCTCTTACCGTACGCGGCAACTTCGTAATGAAGTCCATGGTGACATGCTCCCATTTCCACTCGGGTATATCCAAAGGTGTATCTTCCCGTATGGCTTCTGATGCTCCACCTTCACTTGCAGCCAAGTAAGGCACTTACTCACATACTCCGCTATGTCGCTCTTCATTCCTGGCCACCAGTATCTTTCTTCATATCCTGATACATCTTCGTGGCACCGGGGTGAATCGAGTATCGAGTCTATGAGCCTCATCCATGATCTTTCCCCATATATCCCCATAACGAGGAATCCTCATCCGCCCAAATCGGGTTCTAACACCGAGAGTGTTCTCACCCAACTCCGTGACTAGGCCTTTCATCCTTTCGGAGTTGATTCGACTCTCTTTCAATGCCTCATCCTAAAATTCCTTGACCTGCTTCATCACGTCAGAGGTCATTACCAACTGAGAGTGTTCTCACCCAAATCGGCTTGGTTCTTTCTTTTCGGCTAAGGGCATCCGCCACTACATTGGCCTTTCCCGGATGGTAGTGGATCTCATAATCATAATCCTTGATCAGTTCTAACCACCTTCTTTGCCTCATATTGAGATCCCTTTGCTCGAAGAAGTACTTCAAGCTTTTATGGTCAATGAAGATGGTGCACTTCGTCCCGTACAAGTAGTGCCTCTAAATATTCAATGCAAAGACCACAGCCGCCAACTCCAAATCATGAGTAGGGTAGTTAGCCTCATGGATATTCAACTATCAGGACGCATAGGCTATAACCCTCCCCTGTTGCATTAACACACAACCCCAATCCTGAATAAGATGAATAGACCACCAGATCTTCACTCCTTTCAGGTAACTTCAAGATAGGAGCTTGAGTCAATCTTGTCTTTAGCTCTTAGAAAGCATTATACTGCTCTACTCCCCATATAAACTTCGCATCCTTCGGGTCAACTTAGTCAATGGTGAAGCTATCTTGGAGAAGTCTTGGATGAATCTTCTGTAGTAGCCCGCCAAACCTAAGAAACAATGAATCTCGATGGCGTCTTTGGAGGCTTCCATTGCATCACCACCTCAACCTTTGTCGGGTCTACCATGATCCCTTCTAGGTTGACCACATGACCCAGAAACTGAACCTCGCGCAACCAGAATGCACATTTTAAGAACTTGGCATACAGCTTCTCCCTTCTAAGCGTTTCCAGCACCTCCCGAATGTGATTGGAATGTTTTTCTTTGCTCTTCGAGTAAATCAGGATATCATCAATAAACACAATCACTGATTTATCCAACATTGGCCGACACACCCTATTCATCAAATCCATAAAAGCAGCTGGCACGTTGGTTAAACCAAAGGACATAACAAGAAACTCGTAGTGTCCATAACGTGTGCGAAAAGCTATTTTAGGTATATCCTGCTCCTTCACTTTCAACTGATGACAACCAGATCGGAGATCTATCCTTGAGACCAACTGGCACCTTGAAGCTGATCAAATAAGTCATCAATACTCAGTAACGGATACGGTTCTTCATAGTCAACTTGTTCACTCACGGTAGTCGATGAACATCATCATGCTACCGTCCTTCTTCTTTACAAACAAAACTGGAGCACCCCATGGAGAGATACTTGGTCGAATGTATCCCTTATCCAACAGCTCTTGTAGCTGAGTCATCAACTCTTTCATCTTGAAGAGAGCTAGACGATACGGCGCCTTAGCAACAAGTTGGGCACCAGGCATCAGCTCAATCTGGAACTCGATCTCATGGTCGGGTGGCACACCTGATAAGTCTTCCAGAAATACGTCAGGGAAGTCGCACACTACCGGCACGTCCGATAATCATGGTACCGACGCCTCCACATCCTTCACATAGGCTAGCTAGGCAACACATCCACGCCTCACACAATTCTCAACCACAACCATAGAAATCACCTTCAGAATCATAGTAACCCTATTGCCATAGATCGTCACTGAACTCCCATCTAATGCAGTCAATCGAATCATCTTCTTGCGACACACAATATTTGCCTCATAGGATGCTAACCAATCCATCCCTAGGACTACATCGAATTCGCCTAAAGGCATCATGAATAATTTAGCAGAGAACCTATGGCCTTCCAATTCTATGTCACAATCCTCTACGACATCAAAAATCCTGGTAGACTTACCAATAGCAGTTTCTACATCGAAGGGCTCGTCAATCTTTCTACTCCTAGCGGGCAACTTATCATAAAAGGTAGCAGAAATAAAACTCCTACTTGCACCGGAATCAAAAAGTATAGAGGCACAAGTTTGGTTAACTAGGAATGTACCTGACACAACATCAGCGTCCACTCTAGCCTCCTCCCGAGTCATAGTGAATGCCCTGGCCTTCGCCTTCTGCCCCTCCTCCTCAGTCCCCTTCTTTGCCTCGAAGTTCTTGGCCCTAAGCTTCTTGCAATCCCTACTCATATGGCCCCTTTCACCACAGTTGTAATACTTCGCCATACGATAATCCCTTGCCATGTGGCCCTCCTTCGCACACTAAAAGCAGAGATTCAATCCCTACTTGCATTCCCCTATATGCTCCTTCCCATATTTTCTTGCAGCCTTCTCTCCCCCTGTTAACATCCTCCGGTCATCCACCCTCACCTTCTTACCACCAGCCACGAAACCACCTCCATTGTTCTGCTTCCCATTCCTACTCTTATAACTGCCCCACTTCCTCTTCACATCCAACACCACCGTCGTCTCCCGCTCATCATATAATCTACCTGCCAGATCGACCACCGACATAAACATACTTGGCTAGGCGGCGATCAGATGTCTGTGGATATTCGCCGGCAGACCCTGGATGTACCTCTTGATCTTTCGTGACATAGGCGTCACCTGATCCGGCACCAACCTCGCCATCTCGTTAAACTTCGTTGTGTACTGTTGGTGCGTCATAGTGCCCGCCTCCAACTATAGGAACTCTCTCTCGACCTTATTGAGCTCCCTATGAGGACAGAACTCCTCGATCACCAACTTCTTCAGCTCACTCCATCTCATCCTTCTGGTTACCCTACTACCCTCGGCCTGGACAATATTGTCCCACCAGTACAAGGCCGAATCCATAAACGAGTGGGTAGCAAACTTTACCTTCTGATCTTCTTTGCACTCGCTAATATCAAGTACCGCCTCCATCTCTCTCACCCATCGGTGAGCGGCCGCAGCACTCCTATTTCCATCAAACATAGGGGGCCTGCATCTTTGTAATGCCCTATAGTTGCACCCCTTTTCATTTTCCTGCACCGCCTCCTCCTCCTCATCATCACTGGAGACAACCATCTCGGTATTCGGTTGCTCTGTTGCCCCTGAACCTCTTTCTTCACCCCCTTGCCTAGTAGTTCTCCTCCTCTCCTCCTTCTCCTTCTTTTCATCCTCCCTTACCACACGAATAACCTCGGTCACTACAGACGACAGAATCATCTGCATGACCTGATGAACCTCCTCAACCACCGCCTCCTTCACTGAGGACCTCAGAGTAGCACTCATGGTGATTAATCTCCTTCTCCTTCTTTTCATCCTCCCTTACCACACGAATAACCTCTCCTCCTTCTCCTTCTTTTCATCCCCGCTCTCATGGTGATTAATCTCGAGATCTGCAGGTGCCATCTCGGTAGTTCTAGCCTTATTCCTCGTGGCACGTGTTCTAGCACCACGTCCTCCACGCACTCCACCTTGGGAAGCCTTCAAAGATTTACCACCAGCCATCTAAGCGCTATAAGATTCAAACACCAACACATTCATTCAAGGTAATAGCTCAGATCACGTCAAGTATAGTAAGTCCCTAATTACAATGGCTATTTGTGATTAGCCACTTACTTTACTCTTCCTTTTCCAAGCATTCCCTATCCTGACAACATCAGTATCCAAATCTACTAAGGGCATATAAACCATATAACACACACACATAATTCCTTTTTATTATCCTACATAAAACATTTACATAAAACCTTTACCTGCAGGCATGTAGTTACTAGGACTGGCATCCCTTCCTTTTTTCGTCCCATTATCAGTTTAAGTTTTAGGTTTTTGAAATATTTTACCCAATTCTCTTAAACTTTGGCTCTGATACCAACTTGTATGTCCCCGTTTCCAGGACGCTTACAGTCGGTCAATCATCGCATAATACATTTAAAACACATCATTTGCAACGGAATTAAAACTTTTCATTCATGATTAAAATCGTGTCAATACATCAAATCATTCATTTACATCTCAAAATTTTATTAACATGATAATCATTCCAAAAATGTAGATGCCAGACTTAAATCATTCTCGGTAGCTTATGAATCCATGTTTGCACCTCCACAGCATCAAACGATCACCTGCCAACTATTATGCATACAAAAAGTCAGCAACGCTGAGTGAGTTCTAGTTTTATAATAAAATACTTCATTTATATAAACATATCCTTTACATCCCTTGCCATCACACATCATACATACATTCAGATAATAGTTAATTATTATCTTCATCATCGTTCATCGTTATTTGTTACTTCGTCCATCATTATATAGATTTTGTCTCATGCAATACCCCCGCGTCATGCTTTAAAAAGCTGATACTGTGCCAGCGTTTATAAATGAACCCCCACGTCATGCCAAAGCTGACACAGTACCAGGGTACGTGACAAGAATCCCATCACATCATGGCTAATCTCAAGGATTAGACCCCTGTGCGCATCATCAAGAGTTAGCTAAACCGCACATAGTTGGAGCATATAAGTACCCCATGAGTCGTGAACCTCCCTTATTTTGCTTGCAAGACTTTTCATTCATTCATTATGTTTGTCATGACTCGCCTTCGTTATCTTTCACTTCTTTACATAATACTTTACTTACAATACATACATAGCAAGTAAAGCCACATCATAAACGTATAGTTTTAAAAATTGTTTAACGTGAAAAGATGACACATCATAAAAAACATCATCACATGTGAAAACTTAACATACAACAGCAGCATCTCGCGTGAGAACTACCCCATCGCGTGAGAACCAACCTATCAGGGGAGAACTTACAAATCGTGCGAGAATTACCTGTCACACGAAAACATGCATATCGCGCGAAAACTACACCTTTCGCACGAAAACATCCCAGAGTTCAAAATCTTAATGTACATCAAAACTGCTCGCTCGAAAACTACAGGGTTTTCCCGCCCAATCACAACTTATCGTGTCTAAGGTTGTTTTAACACGCTAACATCTTAAACATCATCAAACCAAGCATAGACAAGCATTTTAAAATGTTCTAGTATGCATAATAGCCCCAAAACATAAAACTTGCGTAAAAAGGGACTAGAAACTCACCTCTTGAATTTCTAGCACAAAAAAAAACCTTCTCGAAGCCTTTGCCGAGCGAAAACTACATAACCATGCATTACATTCATCAATAATCCATTCTTAGTACATAACACGAGTTACTACACGAGTTACATACCTTAAACACTTGGATTCTTCACTTTCTCTCTCTACGCAGCCGATTTCTCTCTCTAGCAGCTGAACTTCTCGTGTGAAATGGAGTCAGACTGGCTTTTCTCAGCTATTTATACCCAACTCCACTTTCTCTTGGACTTCTCGCATGAGGTTCTCGCGTGAGAACTTTCCTTCACGCGAGAACTTCATCCTGGCTTCTTTTCTTCGAAATTTTCGGGTGTTACAAGTATAAGAGTCTCAGGTTCTTGTAAATTAGGATATGCTTTGTAACACTTGTAATAGAACTTGAGAGCAATATACAACACTCCTTGAAAACCATATTTCTGTGTTATTGTTGCTTGTTTTCTCTCATTACTTACTTGTGTTCTTAGTATACTCATAATCAAACTCGGTTTCCTATTTGAACTATTAAGTGTTCCAAGTCTCTCCTCATTTTGAAACTGATTGTATTAGGCACCCTTACCCATTCCTGCAAGGAGGATATTCCTAAAACAGCTTTTCGTACGTGTTATGGACACTACGAGTTTCTCGTGATGTCTTTTGGTTTGACCAATGCGTCAGCTGCTTTTATGGATCTGATGAATCGGGTGTGTCAACCTATGCTAAATAAATCAATGATTGTGTTTATTGATGACATCCTGATTTATTCAAAGATCAAAGAAGAGCATGCTAGTCACATCCGCGAAGTGTTGAAGACGCATAGAAGAGAGAAGCTGCAGGATTAGGTAAGGGTGCTTAAGTTTGCAATTAGCTTCACAAGAGGAGAGAACTTTAGATCACTTAATAATTAAAATAGGGAACTGGTAACTATTTTGAAGATACTAAGCACACACAAGTAATGCAAGTGAAACAAGAACAAAATCACAAGAACACAAGATAAAGTTTTCAAGGAAGTTGTATATTGATTCTCTAGTTCAATTACAAGTGTGTTCAAGTATGTCTAGTTACAAGAACTTGAGACGCTTATATACTACAACCTACAACCGTCAATATACAAAAAGACATTTGGGATTTGACTAATCTAAACAACAAGATCAATCTGCAGTAAAAAGGCAGATTGCCTTTGAATAATGACTATGACATGCCATAGCTCACTGACTTTATCTAATAAGACAAGTCTATAGGAACAATTATGGGAAGTTACAGGCAAAGACCTTTTTCTACAGTTTGATAAAGTATTGAAGTTTCACCCACTAATGAAAAGCAGGTGAGTCTTCAGAGCAGCAGCGGAAGGTACAGCAGCTTTATCAAAATGTAACTCAGAGAAAGCATATTTTCTCTGTCTTCAGAAGAAATCAGTCTTCACATCAAAATAGCTTCGGAAGACTTTATCATGTGAAGCTTCGGAAGACTTCATCTTTGGCTTCGAAAGAAAAGGGTCTTTGGCTTCGGAAGATTTCACACTTGTAATATTTTCTGATAAGTGTGAAACTTCCAAAGCAACTTCTTCTGAACTGTTGGCTTCGAAGATCTTGCACTTAGACTTATTTATGAGTGTAAGACTTTCGAAGCTAGTTCATCCTTGTTCCTTAGTGCATGCTGGAAGACTTGGTTGTTCTGGTATCCTTTGGTTGCATCAGCCTTTAATCTTTAGATGTTCCTTACAAACTCTCCCTAGGCTGATGCTACCAAAACAGAGAAGTTCTTCAGATTTTGATAGTCCACATCAGGATCTTCAGCATTCCTTTCTTCATTATAAGATCTGGGTCCTTCAGACTGACATAGAACCTTCTCATGTCAAAGAGATCATGCAAAGGCAGTTCAACCATGTCATTTGTGAAGTAGACTTGTTGTTCTCCTTGATCTCTTGTGACATACCATCTGTCTGGATCTTCAGCAAAAGTCCATGATAGAATTTGTCTTCCAGTAGCAAGAGGCTCTACTATGATTGGAGTTTGTTGAGAGACCTCTTCATGCACTCCCTCAGGATGCTCTGACTCATCCTGAGGTTGGGAGATGGATGCCTTTCTTCTCTTTTCTTTGAAGTGGATTTTATTCTGGCCATCCTTTTTCTCCTCCCAGATTTCTTCAACTGAGAGGACTGGTCTTGAATACCAGTTGGTTCTGTTATGTCTCTCTCAGTTAGGTTCTCTTCTCTCATAGTTCAGAAGGAGAGAGAGGAGGATCCTACTATGGTTAGAAGATGAAGTTGGCTTAGATGCAGCTCCAGGTTCAGTTTGTGTTGTTTTAGTAGGTTCAACCTTCACCTCAACTTCAGGTTGAGCTGGACTTGGTGGAGAATGCAAGTCCACCAGCTCTCCCCTTTTTATCTTTTGCTTGATCACCCTAATATGTTCATCCATTATGGATAGAGACATAGGACCAAGCCTCTTCCGGAGAACCCATACAGCTTCAAGAAGCTCATCATCCTTTGTCTGTCAGCGGACTTCTTTTGGCTTTTATGGATGATGGCCCTTGACTTTGCAGCTTCTTCCCTTAATCTTTTCTTTGCAGCTTGCCTTTCCTTTTTGGCTTGTTCTTCCAGCTGCTTGTTGTATTCAAACATTATGTACTCATATGATAAGGGAAGAAGTGCAGCTACCTGATAGAGACCTGTGGCACTCAGGTAGTTGATCATCTTTAGTCTTTCTTCTTCATTAACTACCTGAGGTTGTTTAGTGGCCACAATCTCTGGCTCAGGACTTTCTTGAACTGGAGAGAGGACAGGAGCATCTTTGTAGAGTCTTTTAAGTCTCCTTTCTTCTTTGTTTTTGGGGAGCAATTTTGCATCCTCTGCTTCCTTCCTCTCTTTTGACAATTCAATGTCAGCCAGTTTATTCAGCTCCTCTAAGGGGAGAGAGATGAGTTCATCAACATTGTAGTTTCTGGTTCCCAGGTAATTCAGTCTGCCTACCCTTAACTCATCTTCCTGAGTGTTTAGCATGGGGGCAGCCCTGATTGCATATTCCATGAATCCTGGGGAACCACTTGAACTCTCTCCCCTCAACTTCCTCTTCCTTTTTCTCTTCTCCTCCTTAATCTTTTCAGGATACATTTTCCTTTTGCCTTTGTCAACCACAGGCCTTGGTGACTCAGGCTGGAGAGAGCTTTGGCCTTCATTGCTTGGTTCAACTATCAAGCTTTGGCCAGAGAGAGGTTGTGAATCACCATCACCAGCTGGTGTTTCACTGAGGGTAATGGGTGCAGAGGGAGATCCTTTCTCAAGGTTCACAGGTTCAACCTCTGGGCCTTCAGTCAAGGCTTTCCCTTCGAAGCTAATCTCTGGGTCCACCTCAACATCCAGTTGACCAAAGATCTCACTTCCTAGCCATCTGTCTATATAGTTTTGATCTTAATTTGAATTTCTCTAGCACCCTGTCTTCGATCCTTTCTGCCAATCTTACAGCTTGTCTGTTGTTGCTTCGGTTGACAAGTGGCAGATCTACCAAATTTATACTCTCATAGTAGCTCAGTCTTGAAATGTTAAAACTTCTAGTTGACCCTTATCTCTAAATATCACAAGAGCTCTCCTGTTACTGTCATACCCCTAACCCCTGATTGGGTTCTCAGTGGGGGCAGACATTGCTCTTGGTATTCCCTCCTCAAACAGTTGTTGGATGAGCAAGTCTAGATCACTGTCATGAGGAGGTTGCTGAGTATGGACAAGTTCAAGAGAGGGTGGTGAATCCTCAATGTCTATACTCTAGGAAGAACTCCCAGGTTTTGTGGCTATCAAGACTTTCTCCCCCTTTTTGGTAGCATCACCCTCTTGACTAGGTGAGCTGGGGAATTGGTGCAAGACATCCACAGGTTCTTGTGGACCTGGTTGAGTTGTCCTCCTTGGTCTCTCGCTAACTAGCCCTTAAGATTGGTGATCTCAAGTTGTTGGTCATTGACCCTCTTCTGTAAGATAGTCACCAGAGATTCCAGGTGAGCTATCTTTGAAACTAAGTACGTGCATGTTTTTGTCAATTTGTGCACCTTTTGTTTCAGACTCCCCTCATCTTCAGTTGAAGAATCACTGGAGGATGAGAGAATTGGACCTAAGTATTCTTTCTCATCACCAGCATGGTGTTCTTGGCTGCTGGATTTTCCCTGCCTAATGATAGCTTCCAGAGAAGTGTCAAGAGGCTGGGTTGCCATGGTTGAGGTCCTATTGATGTTATCACTTGCAAAAGTAAGAGCCTCTTCCATATGGATCTCCTGAACAAGTTAGGAACATCCGCCTCGTGGAGGGTAGATGATGTGGGCTAGACCTGGGTGAGTCAGAAATACTCATCTCTCTTTGAGCAAGGGTCGAGAAGAGAGACTCATGGTATTCACTGACATCCAAGTCCTCATTATCATAAAAGTCTAAGCTGGGAATCGGTTGGTTGAGATCTAGAGGTTGGGGATGGTAGTTGTCCCCTTAAGGTTGATCACTTGAGTTTAGAGACTCAGAGTGAAGGCTAGAGGCTGTTTGGGTAATGAGCTCATCAGCCTGAGCATAAGGAACCTCAGAACTGATTATTGGAAAGATGGGAGTGGTCTGCTCCTTAGGGTAAGTGGGAGCTCGAGATTCCACTTCCTCATGTATGGGTTGTGATATGGGAGCCTGCACATGCTTAGTAGCAAGTGCAGGGTTCCTTTGGATTTTCTTTTGTAGGTGATGGTGATGGTAGACTATGTTTAAGGTGGTTGAGAAGTGGAGGGTGTGGGATCAATACTAGCTGGTGCTGCTAGGTTGTCACCCTGAGCAATGAGCTCAAACATTTATGGGACAAGGGCTGTTTCTACCCCTAAAAGCCAACAGTTGGCTTCTTTAAGATTTTGAAAATACTGGGCCTCATGTGTCCTAATTTAAGAATATTTCCTGTTCCCCTCAACTGTGGCCCCAATTCATAGTTGAGAATGTGTTGAACATAATTGGGGAACATGTAATATTCTAAGGAGTCCAAGTTAGCAAGTAAATTTGTGTAAACAAACTGAGAGTACCTGAACTTGACCCCTTGTACCATCCCATGGACTATGAAGGAGAGGTCTTCTGGAACTTGATCCCATCCTCCATGTTTTTAGATAAGCTATGTATGATGACATGGAGGAGGTACTTCCACTGGGATGAGACCTTCCCCTTCCTGAAGGTTTTGACTGAGAAGTCACCTTCATAGCCCATCTGCTGGAAGGAATGGTTGATAGTAGATTTTGGAAAGGACGGTTCACCTGCTTCATCATCCAGCTTCAAATGGGTGTTTATGATGGCCGGAGTGATGAAAATTGTCCTCCCCTGCACCATAGCAGACAGTGCCTTCTCCCATCCATGGTGACCTCTTGACAGGTCTGCCAGAATTCAAGCAACTGATCCTCATAGAGAGGAGGGTCGATTGTAAGGGAGATGAAGTAGTGAGACGAAGAAAGGTACCTACAAACATCTGAGAAGCTTGGATCCTTCTCAGAGTTCAACAAGGCAACTTGATTGTGTTGCCTGTGTAGGTGCATGGTGAAATCAGGGTTGTTTCTTCGATCGATGTTGGCCATTTGGTGAAGCTTATCAGTGAAGAAAGGAAGAAGAAAGTGAGTTTGGGGTGAAATTAGGTTAAAGATTGTGAGAGTAGAGAGAAGAAATGGAACCATTGAGAAGATATATGCAGTGGAGTTGAGACAAAGTTAGAATAAAAAGATAAACTTCGAAATCCGCAAGTGGGTCCCACTTCCGAAAAAGCGCCCAAAAAGTTAGTTTTCTTGGAAGTTGAGAATCTTCCGAATGTATTTTTGCTTCAGAAGTTTTTTAAGAAAAGCTTTCGAAGGCAACTTTGCTTCAGAAGATATTTCAAAGAGTTGTGAAAATTTGGCTTCGAAAGGAATATATCTAAAGAAATTTCTTCCGACAAAAATTTTGCTTTGGAAGAACTAAGTCAGAAAATTATTATCCGTAGAAAATAAATCTTCCGAGAAGAAATTGCTTTCGGAAGATATGTGTTCTTTGAATGCATTTAAGTACTTATAAGCACATTTAAGCTTCGGAAGATATTGTAAGAATTTCTTCCGAAGTTAATATCTTATGAGTAGTTAAATGATTTAAAGACATAAATTTCTTCCGAAGGTAATTTGAGTTCTTCTGAGACAAAATAATAAATTTTCACAATCTAAGGAATATCTTAAAAAAAATTGATTTACTTCCAAAGAGAACTGGGCTAATGATGGTGATAATATAGACAACTTTGGACACACAAATTTTAGAAATAATGTTGATTAAGTGTTTAAAGAAAAATCTATTCAAAGTTAATCATCCCAATAGCTGATATAAGATATTTAAACCTCTGTTCATCAAAAGCTTTAGTGAACAGAACAGCATATTATTCATTTGAGTTAACCTTGATTAGTTTGATTAATCCATTCTCAAAATTATCTCTAATCAACTGATACTTGATGTTGATGTGTTTGGTCCTAGAGTGCTGCACAGGATTCTCTGTAATAGAGATAGCACTGTTGTTGTCTATATGGATAGGAGTCTCCTTGAAATTGAATCCATAGTCCAGCATCTGATTCTCAATCCAAAGCACAGTAGCTTGCAGCAGCATTGTATTCAGCTTCAGCAGTTGATACAGACACACAGGATTGCTTCTTGCATTGCCAAGAGACTATCCTTCCACCAGGAATTGACATCCCCTAGATGTAGACTTTGCAGTCATGTTGTAGCCACCATAGTCACTATCTGTATAAGCATACAGATTAAAGTCTGAATTCTTTGGATACCAAAGGCCTAGTTTAGGAGCACCTTTGAGGTATCTGAGAATTCTTTTCACAGTAACAAGGTGTGACATCTTGGGGTTGGCTTCATATCTTGCACATATGCATGTGGCAAACATAATATCAGGCCTGCTAGTAGTGAGGTACATAAGAGACCCAATCATAGCCCTGTAGAGATGTTCATCAACACACTCCCCCTCAAGATCAGGACCAAGGGAGTGTTCTGGCTATGGGTGTCTTTGCAACCTTACAATCAGTCATTTTGAATCTTGTAAGTATGTCTTGTACATACATTGACTAACTAATGAAGATGCCATTTTCAACCTGCTTCACTTGAATTTCTAGAAAGAAGTTGAGTTCCCCCATGGCACTCATTTCAAATCTATCCTTCATCAGCTTCTCAAAGTCTTTACAGAGCTTTAGATTAGTTGAACCAAAGATGATGTCATCTATATATATCTGAACTAGCATTATGTCATTCCTGTTTCTTTGATGAAGAGAGTCCCATCAATAGTACCTCTTTTGTATCCATGTTGACAAAGATACTTTGATAGTGTCTCATACCACTTTCTTGGAGCCTGATGCAATCCATATAGAGCTTTATAATCTTGCAGACATAATCAGGATGATCTGCGTCTGCAAAGCCAGGTGGTTGTTTGACATAAACTTCTTTATCTATCACCCCATAGAGAAAGGCACACTTTACATCAAGCTGGTAAACCTTGAAATCCTTGGATGCAGCATAAGCCAGGAATATTCTTACAGCTTCAAGTCTTGCTACAGGAGCAAAGACATCAGTGTAGGCAATTCCTTCTTCTTGAGTGTACCCCTGGACAACCAGTCTAGCCTTGTTCTTGATGACAATCCCTCTATCATCAGTCTTGTTCCTAAATACCCATTTGGTTCCTATGATACTTTTCCTTTGAGGAAGAGGACATAAGTTCCACACCTTTCGTCTTCTGATTTGAAGCAACTCTTCTTGCATTGCCTCAATCCAGCTTCCATCCTTCAAAGCCTCATCAACTTTCTTCGGCTCAATCTGGGATAAGAAACACGAATGCAGACAAACATTGCTCTCATATGTTTGTCCTCTTGTTCTCACCCCTGTGTCAATATTTCCAATGATGTTTGTAGTGGGGTGTGACTTGTGGATCCTAAGTTGAGGGATCACAGCAAGTTGATTTGATAGATCTAAGTTAGAGAAATTTAGATTTGGCGAAGAAGTGCTACCCACCACATCAACACACTTATCAAGAGAAGCTTGATCCCATGAGTGTGTTACATCATTAATGTTGTCTTCTATGGAGTGGTTATCAGCATTAAGAAATTCCTAATCATTGTCACCACCTCTATCTCCTTTTGCATTTGAAGTTCCTTCACCTGGATTTGGAGCCTCTGAGCTGGAATTTGAAGGCATCTCAGATGAATCAGTCGTATTTGTCATGCTTGTGCTGATAGGAGCTTCACTTGCAGGGTTAGTTACCATTGGACCTGAAGTAGTATTCTTGTTTGGTCTACTCAGCTCAAATCTTAGGTCAGGATCACCTGTTGATATATTATCTGTAGATCCTGAAACATTCTTACAATTCTTGTTATAACAGCTGGTAACTAAATCAAGATCAAACAGCCAATCTGTACCAGAACCTTTAACACTAGAAGTGTTTTCATTGAAGGTCACATTGGCTAACTCCTCAATTACTCTAGTTTTGAGGTTGTATACTCTATAAGCCTTAGCTTGAGAGGAATATCCAACAAAGTTCCATCATCTGATTTCTCAGCAAACTTGGCTACTTGATCTTTGGTATTCAAGATGGTGCATGGACATCCAAATGACCTAGGGAAACCAATGAATGGTCTCATTTTATGCGATAGCTCATAAGGAGTCTTACCATGAGTCTTAACTACTAA
Organism: Flaveria sonorensis; assembly: GCA_025506505.1. Lineage (NCBI taxonomy): Eukaryota > Viridiplantae > Streptophyta > Magnoliopsida > Asterales > Asteraceae > Flaveria > Flaveria sonorensis. Next base: position 38,322,035 of record CM046434.1, read on the forward strand.
AACTCTGTTCTGCACCTAGCAAGCTGTGTTGACAGCCTCTGCCCAAAAGGTGATAGGCAGTTTAGAGTCAGACAACATGGTTTAGCAGCCTCAATAAGTGTCCTGTTTCTCCTCTCAGCAACACCATTTTGCTGAGGAGTCCTAGGAGCACTATATTGTCTTGAAATACCCTTTTCATCACAAAATGTATCAAGGATTTGGTTTTTAAATTATGTTCTCTGATCACATCTTATGGTTTTAACCTTGTGATCATATTGATTCTCAATTTTCAGAATGAAGTTCTTCAACATCTCAGGAGTTGCATCCTTAGTTCTAAGGAAGAAGACCCAAGTGAATCTTATGAAGTCATCTGTGATCACAAAACAATAAGAGGTCCTTCCTAGACTCATTACACTAGTGGGGCCAAACAGATCCATATGTAACAAGTGTAGGGGAGCAGTGATGGAGTTGGTTTCCTTTGGCTTGTGAGACACTTTGTGTTGCTTCCCTTTCAGGCATGCAACATAATGGTCATCACTTGTAAACTCTTTCTTTGGCATTCCAGTTACCAAATCATTTTAATCAATTTATTCATATTTTAAAGTTTACATAGCACATTCTTTTATGCTAGAGGAAAGACTCATCATTATTTGCTTTAGATAAAAGCAAGACACTTCTCCAGAGGGAGTTGTTTCTTGTAGATCCATCTTGTACATGTTTCCCTTCCGGGGACTCTGAGCAGGATGTACTCCTGAGGAATAACCACTCCAGACTTAAGAACAATGCACTCATGCTCAGTGAAGAGCATGTGATTTTTTTGGTCACAAAATTAGGACACACTCAAAAGATTGTATCCAAGCTCCTTGAGAAAGTTTACCTTCTTAATGCTGAGCATACCATTTGAGACCATGCCCTGCTAGTGATGTAACCTCCTGCATCTCCTCTAAAAGCAACTAGCCCTCCATCAAACTTCTCAAAGTTTTGAAGCAAGGAGTCATTACCTGTCATGTGTCTTGAGCAGCTACTATCAATGATCCATATATTTGTTGGTTTTCAGCTGCCCCTGCACAAAAAGAGATGATTTAGTTACATTTGGGAACCCAAGCCTCATTGGTCTTGGGCTTGTCAAAGCGAATAGAAAACAATGAAACAGTAAGTGATCCTATGTTCAGGCTTTGAGGATCATTTGCTGTTGCTGATGATGAACTTTCAGTCACATGGTCTTCCTTCATCTTCCATACCACCTTGAAAGATTGGGCTTGACCTTCAAAGCTTCCAAAGTTTTAAAAACTTTGGAAGATTTGGAGACTGGGCCTTCAGAAGATCTAGCTTTCACTGCAGCTGGCTTTGGTGCTTCGGAAGCATTCCTTTCTTCCGAGACCATTTTTCTTTCTGAAGGCAATTTAACACCTGTTTTCCTTTTCACTTTGGAGCTTCCGAACGAAACAGATTTTCCTTCCAAAGCTAGCTTTTCCTTCTTCTTCCGGAAGCTTTCTCTTTGATCATGTGGATAGTGCTTTTGGGATTATAGATGCAATCCTTAGCTAGATGAGAAGTACTACCACACATGATGCAGTCTATTTGCTTCCTTCTGGGAGTCTTCTTCTAAGAGCAAGACTGAGCTTAAACACTTTCTTTCTCCAGCTTCTTCTTCACAGATGATGCAGCAAGCTTCTTAGGAGAGACTTGCTCTTGGAGGAGGATGGTTCAGACTGTGTAGCAGTGGTACATAGCAATTCAGCCTTCTCTTTGCTGGAATGAGTTGGAACTGTACTAAAACTCCTAGTACTAGAGTTTGTAGTTGATTCCTCGGCATTTACCACTTCAAACCCTGTAGAGATGAACACTTGTTTCTGCTTGGAGTCAAATGTGGCCTTGATCTCTTGAGCCTTCTTTGATCTTCTCTTTGCTTTTCTGATCAAGTTCTTCCTTTTTGTCTTTGTTATACCAGCCTTCTTACTCTCCTCAGGAGCATGGTGACCCTTTTTGGATTGACTCTCTTCACTCATTTCAAAGTCATCCCTCACCATCTCCTCTTCATCCTCTTCACCACTAAGGTCTATAAGGGGAAGCTCATCTTCACTAGTTCCACACCTTGGAGATCTTACAGATAATAGAGTGTGTGGAGGAGCTATCTCAGTAGATCCCAGTCCCTGCTTATTCTGATAACAAACTTTTGCATGTAGAGATGAGGATATGATGTTCTTGAAGGTCTCTCCTTCAAGAACACATTTTTTAGCCCGGGCTTTGCAGATCACAAGCTCAGCCTGGCATTCAGTCAACTTGGTAATGAGATCTTTAATTCGAGTCCTGTAATTTGTTTGCTCATGTTTAAGAGTTGAAATTGTTTTCTCTAGATCTTCTATCTTAAGTTTATAGTCATTTTTAGCTCTTTTAAAATCAGTTTTTAGGATACTAAAGGACTCAATATCAGATCTCATTTCCAAGTTGTAGGACCTGTATCTATTCACTTTAGCAATACATTCAGGAGAGCAAAGATGTTCTAGTACCTTAGCCTCATCATGGTCAGCAATGAGTGCTTGATTTGGTGAAACATCCTCAGCCTGAAAGCTCCAGTCAAAGCCTCCTTCTTCAACAGCAATAGCAGCTTGCTGCCTTGGCTTCTCATTCTGGTGCCCTCCTCAGTGTAGTTTGGCCTGGATGATGCTTGGCTACCATTTGACTTAGGTACCTTGCATTCTCTAGCAAAGTGACCCATCTGATTATAGTTGTAACACTTCATTTTTCTCTTGTCCAGTCCAAACTTGCCACTGGCAGCATTACTGGGAAACCTTCTTCCTGTCCTCTTGTAGAACTTCCGGGCTCTATGAGGGAGAAGAGCCATCGCTAGACTATCTCCATGTATTCCAGATCATCTGGACGGATTCAATCCTGGTCTTCAAGAGTGAAAAGAAAGTTGCCTGAACTTTCATCAGCAGAGACAAAGGCTTGAGAGGTGCTTGTCTCTTGGAATGGAGTTCCTTGGATGTAGCACTCTCTGGGTGTCTCTAGGAAGGTGATGAAAGGACCCTTTTATGAAGTTTCAGGGTAGCAGATAAGATGGTGCTGTGGTTCTCTGCTATCCATTTCACCCACATGAAGGGCAGAACTCTGGTGAGTGTTGGAGTTACCAGATGGGTTTTGCATGTTCATCTCCATCTGGTATCCACTGAGTATTCCATATAACTCAGTGAGAGTCAGGGTCTTGAGGTTTTCAGTCCTCTTAATGACCATACAATAGTGTGTCCATTGTCTGGGAAGAGAGGACATGAACTTCCTAACAATATCCCTATTCTCAATAGTTACTCCAACATCAGCCAGAGTATCCAAATCTCAACATATTTAAATACTATTGAGTCATGGTTTCACCTGTCTTGAAGGTGAAGTTTTCAAACTGCTGCTTCAAGAGGTCCTTCTTGTTTTCCTTGGCTTCATTGGACCCCTCATATATCAGTTTTGGTGCATCCCACAGTTGTTTAGCGGTCTTGCACTTCTTGAAACCTCTGTAGATGGAATTTGGAAGAGCAGTCTGAAGGGCTGTCATGCCTTTCTGATCAATGTCAATCTTCTTCCAGTCTTCTTCATAGAAGTCAACCCTTTCTTTGAGTATCATACAACCACCAGTAGCAGCTAAAGTGGTGGATGGTACATGAGGTCCATGGACAACAAACTCCCATATCCTAGAATCCTGAGACTTCATGAAGCCTTCCATTCTTTGGCACCAAGTGTCAAAATCCTCAGGAGTGATCAGTGGGGACTTTGTCATAGTTCCAGTTTCCATATTAGCCTTAGAGATAGCTTCCATTGAAGAGTTAAGTGATGTGTGAAGCTAAGAGGATTAAAGATGGTGAGATCTTACAATCAAGAGCCTGTAATGCTCTGATATCAATTGCAGGATTGGGTAAGGGTGCTTAAGTTTGCAATTAGCTTCACAGGAGGAGAGAACTTTAGATCACTTAACAATATCAAATAGGGAACTAGTAACTATTTAAAGATACTAAGCCCACACAAGTAATGCAAGTGAAACAAGAACAAAATCACAAGACACAAGATAAAGTTTCAAGGAAGTTGTATATTGATTCTCTAGTTCTATTACAAGTGTGTTCAAGTATGTCTAGTTACAAGAACTTGAAACTCTTATATAATACAACCTACAACCATCAATATACAAAAAGACAGTTGGGATTTGACTAATCTAAACAACAAGATCAATCTACAGTCAAAAGGCAGATTGCCTTTTGACTAGTGACTATGACATGCAATAGCTCACTGACTTTATCTAATAAGACAAGTCTACAGAAACAATTATGGGAAGTTACAGGCAAAGACCTTTTTCTATAGTTTGATAAAGTATGGAAGTTTCACCAACTAATGAAAAGCAGGTGAGTCTTCAGAGCAGCAGCGGAAGGTACAGCAGCTTTATCAAAAAGTAACTCAGAGAAAGCATATTTTCTCTGTCTTCTGAAGAAATTAGTCTTCACATCAAAATAGCTTTGGAAGACTTTGTCTTGTGAAGCTTCGGAAGACTTCATCTTTGGCTTCGAAAGAAAAGGGTCTTTGGCTTCGAAAGATTTCACACTTGTAATATTTTTGATAAATATGAAACTTCTGAAGCAACTTCTTTTGAACTGTTGGCTTCAGAAGATCTTACACTTAGACTTATTTGTGAGTGTAAGACTTCCGAAGCTAGTTCTTCCTTGTTTCTTAGTGCATGCTTGAAGACTTGGTTGTTCTGGTATCCTTTGGTTGCATCGGCCTTTAATCTTTAGATGTTCCTTACAAAAGCTGTATTCCAAGTTCTCCAAGTGTGCATTCCGGTTACACGAGATTCAGTTTTGGGTCATGTGGTTAATCTTGAAGGGATTAATGTAGACCTGATGAAGGTTGAGGTGGTGATGCAATGGAAGTCTCCAAAGACGCCATCCGAGATTTGTAGTTTCTTAGGTTTGGCGGGTACTATAGGAGATTTATCCAAAACTTTTCTAAAGTGGCGGCTGTGGTCTTTGCATTGAAGAGTTGGAGGCCACTTGGGAGTCAGAGGAAGAAATGAGATGGCACTACCCTGATCTCTTTAAGGAGTGACAGGTTTCGAGGACGAAACCTATATAAGGGGGGTGAACTTGTAACACCTGGAAATTTTAGAAAAAGAAAAGAAAAGAAAAGTAAGGGTGCAAACAGGAAGTTATTTCAAAAGCAAGGGGTTAAAAGCATGCAAGGGCCAAACCTGCCCATAACGGGGTTTAAAAAAAGAAAGGTTGCCCATACCCAAGCTTAACTTTTGGTTTCAGTGAGAGAAGAAACTCTCATCCGAACTTAGTGAGAGAAAGTGGAAGAGATCTTCAAAAGTTAAGAATTTAAGGTATTTCTTCTCGGTTTTGCAGTTGGGTTCCAGCTTCTGGACTGAGTTCTAGGTGTTTAGTGCTCGTTTTTGTGTGTTTTAGGTGCTAGAACTCCAAGTTGGATCTCGGGTTTATGGAGTTTTGCTTGAAAACTATTAAGGTGAGTTCTAGATCCCCTCTTTTACTAGTTTTCTGCTTGTTTGGGACTGTTATGCATACTGAGAAGAATGTTTCTTCACCAAACTATGTTTTCTGTTTAAAAAAACGACTGTGTATGGTTGATATATGTGTTTTAAAGATTTCTATGATGTTGTATGGTTGTTTATGGTGTTCTAAGTGTATAACTGATAGATCTAAGCTAAGAATACGATTAAAATGATATTTGAGGCTAGAAACTGCATAAGTTGATCGCAGGTGATGGACTTGGTATCCGTTGCGGACTTTTCATGTCCGCTGTGGACACTTAGAAATTATTATGTTACTGTCCGCTGTGGGCTTTGTACGTCCGCTGTGGTCACTTAGAGAATTTTGCATGCTGACTGTTATGGACATAAACTGTTCGCTGTGGACTTTGCATGTCCGCTGTGGACACTTAGAAATTATTATATTGTTGTCCGTTATGGAGTTTATGTTCGTTGTGGAACCTTAGAAATTATTATGTTGTTGTCCGCTGTGGACTTTGCATGTCTGCTGTGGACTTTGCATGTCCGATGTGGCACTTAGACAATTTTGCATGCTGTCCACTGTGGACATTAGACTATCCGTTGTGGACACTTAGAAGGATTTTATGATTGTCCGCTGTGGATTTGTTCATCCGCTGTGGAGTTTTTCATCCGCTGTGGACTTGTTCATCCGCTGTTGACTTTTTTCATCCGCTGTGGATACTTAAATTGTTTTAGTCATGCGTTGTGGACTTTGGCTGTCCGCTGTGGACACTTAAGAAATTTTAAGTTGTCCGTTGTACACTTGTTCATGCGTTGTAGACACTTAGTTTATTTCTGAAATTTTGGGAAATAGGAATTAAGTGCTAAGTACTGATATTTATGGTGTCCTATGCTTGTTTATGTTATGTATGCTTGTGGGCTGCTGTTATGATGATAAGGTTCCATGTTATGTATTATGATGTGACTTTACGTTGCTTGATATGTATATGTACGTCAAGTATTATGTAATGAAAGTGAAAGATAACGTTAACGTGAAGTGGAACATAATGAATGAATGTAAAGTCTTGCAAGTAAAATGACGGAGGTTCACAACTCACGAGGTAGTTGTTTGCTCAACCGTGTGCGGTTTAGCTAACCCTTGCTAATGCGCACAGGAGTCTAATCCTTGAGATTGACCGAAAAGTATGAAACGGGATCCTTATCGCTCCACCCCGATACTGTGTCAGCTTCGGCATAACGTAGGGGTTTACTGGTAAGCCCTGACACAGTACCAGCTTCGGCATAACGTGGGGGTATAGCATATGGCAGGATCTAGATAAAGGTGAAAGATAATAAAGAAAGAAAGTATGAAACGAACGATTATGAACGATGATGAATGATGACAAATGATGATGAATGATGATGGAAGATAATAATGATATTATCTAGATGTATGTATAATGTATGATCACGTACAAAAGTAAAGAAAATGTTTTTATATGCATATCAGTTGGCGGGTAATCGATGATGCTAAGGTGGTGCAGGCATGGATGCATAAGCTACTAGGGATGATTCGAGTCTGGCATCCATATTTGAGAATGTTATTATATTAATACGATTTTTGGGTTGTAAAGGAAATGATATGATAATTTGACATGTTTTTATTTATTAATGAAAAGTTATATTTTCGCTGCAAAATGAGGTGTTTTATATTATTTATGCGATATTAATCAACTGTAAGCGTCCCGGGAACGGGGTCTGATGTGGTCTAAAGTATACATATTATATATAAATATTTCCTATGCTTTTGAGTAATTTTTGAGTAATTTTAGATAATTTTACTCAGATTTGATTCAGATTCTTATTTTATAAGTTTACCACATCATAAGTTTTAAAAATTTTAAAAACAAAAAAAAATAAGACCGTGAGGTAGATGTGACGTACTTTAATTAAATTAAAACCAATGAGCGGTTAAATTTTAATTTTAAAATCAAAATATGAATTTTAGATAGAAAACATTAAACCAAATAATTAAAGAGTTAATATTAAATTTGAAATAGATCATGAAGTAGTATTTAGATTTAATTATTTAAATTTCAATAGATATTAAAGTTTAAAAATGAACCTTCTGTTGACCACGTAATGATACAAATTAACATTATATGTAATTAAAATAAAACAATTGCAATAATTAATTTAATTTACTTTTCCATATGATTGCAATAGGAAAAATAACAAGCATACAAAAAAATTACGAGAGAATAAAAAGGGTGGCTAGTGAATCAAGAGGATGAAAAAAGTCAATGTAAACCTTTATATATAAGGGAGAGCGTACGCAAAAGAGGAGGGAATCAAGCGACGGCAGGAACCTACGGAAGAAAAGAAAAAAAAAAACAAAAAAGGTATTTTGGTTCATTCAACGGGGGAGCTTTTGAGTACGAGTAGAGAGCAATCTTAAAGCAAAGAACAAGATCTGAAGGAAAGATTGAATCATTCAAGCATTGAAGATCATTCGGTTCATATCGTTATATACTAGTTTTTTTTCATTGATTATCTTATTTAGTTTATTAAGTTTGCAACTTTATTATTGTTCTTGATGTTTTTGAACGTTATGAGTAGCTAACTTTTTAATACTACCTAGGTTGGGTTGAAAACTATTCATGTTTTAATTAAATATTTGGTTTTAATTTTGTATATTTGTTTATTAATCTTAGAACTTGATTTTTTAATTAAATATGAATATGTGTATTGTTTTATGCTTGAAAGTTATTTTCATGCTCGTGTATGGTTGATCTTGATTGATTGTGTGACATCTAGATTAGGTTTATACGTTAAAATTAATTACTTTGTGTTTTTAATTTTTTACTTTGATTAGAGATAATCTTTGGAGCATTGGTTGTGACTTGATGGTATTTTTCAATGTGCTACCTTATCTAAAACCTAAGGATGATAGATATTGCTTAAAACCTCCTACCCGTTGCTTGTTAGGTTTAGATTTCGCGAGAGCATGTTTTGCCTTTCATTCGTGGTGTTAGTGTTTTAGAGTATGTAATTAGATTTAATTAAGTTGTCCTTTGTCTTAGGGTTGGAAAATATAATCTTAAAGACATTGTGGTAGAAAACCTAGGGGTGATCTTTCATTAGACATTTTAATAAACCTATCTAGTGCTTACACGTGTCTTTGGTTTTCTTAGGAGTAGCAACATACCTAGTTAATCATAGATCGTATTTTTAGAGATAGCCATACAAGTTATTACCTTTGTGTCATTACATGTTAGTTCGATTCCTACCTAGATAGTTATTTAAAATATCTGATCGTATTCAAGTTTCCACATTTGAATTATCATTTGTTTATTCATTCATCGTGTTTAGATTAAATAATTTTATTTAAATAGTTTATTTTTTAATAATAATTACTTAATATATTCAGTTAATTAGGTTAGAAGTCGATAGAGGTTTAGTAACGAAAGCCGCCAAAGTGTCCCTAAGGTTCGATATCCGGACTTACCTAAACTTTACTATACCATGACCGGTACACTTGTCGTTTGTGTGAGGTTTAGTTAGGAATTTCCAATTTTTCAAAACTAATTTTGAAAAACGTTTTCTTAATAAAATAATATATATACTTTCACACATCAAGTTTTGACGCCATTGCCGGGGACTCTATTTTGGCGATTTCGAGAACGATCCAAGTCGAGGATCTTGTCATTTGCGTTTATTTTAATTCTTGAGTTTTGTTTTTTTTATAGGGTTTGTTTTTATTTAGGTTATTTTATTTTATTTTTCGTATTATCTTTGTTATTATCTCACATATTACTTTGAGCACAATGTAAAGACAACAGGTTAACGGGTACATAGAGCCTTGGTGCGAGCTCTGTAGCGGACACCACTGGTCATATGAGTGTTGTTTAAAAGACGGTCCACACATTGGGTTAAGTGGATGCTGAAACAGAGGAAGAGAGAAATAAAGACAATGATCGCTCACATAGAATCTACGCGTAAGAAAAACCAAACTCGTAGGGTTTATGATTTAATGGGAAATTTTTAGGTTATAAAGATTCATTTGGAAATATGAGAGAGAGAATCCCATAATCGTTGACAATGATGGATGATGTAAACAGTCATTTGACCCCTACTGGACAATAAACTATGAGCAAATGTCGAGGGAGTGTATCTATCTAGCCTTAGGTCGGTTCCACGTTGTATGTCACACTTGTTTTGTAATGATGACATGATGCAAGATTCAATCGTAGAGGACACCCATGAGGATGATCTTAGTAAAGAGATAGAAGTGGTTTTCCCAAGCCACACCAAGGGGGAAGCTGTGGGTCATGCTATTCCATCGTGGGAAGATGAATTTGGTGATGAGTTGTGGATTTACCAGCAACTACAGAAGGAAAATTTAACCCACTTGGTGATCTTGAGGAGTTAGAAGCACTATTACATAGAGAGCCAATCATGGGAATCAAAGAAGAACTACACCATGAGGTTGACGAGAAAGTGGTTGTGGCGTTAGAGATAATCAACCTGCCACATAAGAGTTGTGATAACAAACCTATAGGAGAGAGTGATGGTGGATCACCACCCCAATCAAAAACACCACCGGAGAGGGCAAGAAAACATGTGAACCAACGCGTGGTAAGAATGCAAAGACTATCCATTAGTGAGCATGTAAGTATATCATATTGGAAAAACAACCTCGACCATCAGTACATGCCTCAACTCAAGTTTGATCCAGGTAAATTAGATCTTGGTGGCCTGACTCGAGTATATATTTTAGAGCTTTGATGAGTTCTACCGATGGATTCTTTCCAACCAATAGAAATGAAAGATATTAAACGGAACAAGTGGCAAGAGGATAAAGGAGAAGCCACCTGATTGAGAATACATATAGGGTTCGAGTCAGGCTGAAGACTCGTAAATAAATTAAGCACTTCTGGGAGGCAACCCGAGGTTGTTTTTATGTTTTGCATTTTGGTTTACTTTTATTGTTAATTCTTCATACGGATGCTTCGGTGTTTGTCTTTGATTTTAGGTTATTGCTCGGAGCTGAATGATCATCTGCCTGAGATTCTTAGTCAAGTTAAAGTGTGAGGATGACACGTACATTTTCAGTGGACTTTCTGCCAGTTCACGTTACATATCAGGGGAGTTTTAGTTTTCCCATTTCTTGCACTTTTATATTTTAATTGCTTATATATATTTTTCGAACATTAGGGACAATGTTCGATTTAAGTGTGGAGTTGGGTTAGTTGGCAAGTTGAAACATTTTGCATTCTGGTTTGAATCATGGTGTGATGCCAATTAACGTTTATTAGTTAAACCTAGAGCATGATCTAATTATTAAGTCATATGATTAAGTTAACTTATCAAGCGGTTTTCAAAATAAAATGGTATAGACGTCTAATTAAGTGAGGTAAATAAAGAGATAATAAGCGTGCAATTGTCTACAACTTATACCCTAATTACCTCCGTTTTCATGTGAGATTGAGCCTTTAGTTCTTGATTATTTGCATTTCACATGCATTTCTTTTTTGAGAATTTATATCACACGATCACGTACACTTTAGAACTTGTCTAGGTTATACACGTCAAGACCAATAACTTTGAATTTGCACAAAGTGATAGAGGCACCTAGCATTTAGCCTTGTGTTTAGACTGTGATTATCTTACCCTGAATATTATCTAGTTAGCCATGTTGAGCCGTTTATTTACTGTTTCCTTTTGTTTACACCATGTTAAACCTAGCCTTTGTTTAATTAAGCCCTTTTGTGTTAACCTGTGTGTTTTAGAAAATCCGGCCAAGTTAGTGTTTAAATAGTGTGATTCAATTGTTATGTTTGATTAGTTAATCTCAAAGAAAAAAAATTAAAAAAAATATATAAAAAGAGGGTGAAAAAAAAAATTTTACCCAAAAAAAAATGGTCTATTAGTAGTTAGTTTGTTAAAGGATTCAAGTTTGGTTCTTTGTTTTTGTTTATCATTTGCGTATTATGTTCGCGTTTACGCTAGCGAAGTCGGATTTCTCTAAACACCTTAGCCTTGTTTTTCCACTTGTTTATTCGTACCCGTCACCCTAGCCACGTTAAAACCTACTTGATTTGTGCAAAGTTTAATTGTTTGTTGGTGTAGATGTGATACCTCTACAAGATTATGATAATGTCATGTCGTGATAACATCGAGAGTACCACAGATATAAACTGGTACATCTTATACTAGTCCACTAAACAAACTGAGAGGAGAGAACATTGTGAGACGTTGTGGATTATTGTGTGTTTTGAGTCTTTGAATGAACTTAGTTTAGTTAGTATGTCTATTTTTCAAATCAGTATCATTTGCTTGTTAAGTTGTAATTCTATTTATTGTGACTAGATAGTTGATTGTATCTTTAGGGAAACGGGTTGTGCTAATTTGTTTACATTTATGTTTTCAAACTTGTGACGATAGATATGTTGTGAGATGAGTTTTTCTTAGGGACAAGCAAAGTTCAAGTGTGGAGATATTTGATGTGGTCTAAAGTATACATATTATATATAAATATTTCCTATGCTTTTAAGTAACTTTTGAGTAATTTTAGATAATTTTACTCAGATTTGATTCAGATTCGATTCAGATTCTTATTTTATAAGTTTTACCACATCATAAGTTTTAAAAAATTTAAAAACAAAAAAAAATTGAGACCGCGAGGTAGATATGACGTACTTTAATTAAATTAAAACCAATGAGCGGTTAAATTTTAATTTTAAAATCAAAATATGAATTTTAGATTGAAAACATTAAACCAAATAAATAAAGAGTTAATATTAAATTAGAAATAGATCATGAAGTAGTATTTAGATTTAATTGTTTAAATTTCATTAGATGTTAAAGTTCAAAAATAAATCTTCTGTTGGCCACGTAATGATACAAAATTAACATTATAAGTAATTAAAATAAAAACAATTGCAATAATTAATTTAATTTTACTTTATTCATGTAACGACCCAAAAAATTAAGGTTTGATACTTTTTATACCAAGGTTTCATATAAGTTCACCTTATATTTGTATGTGTGCTTTAATAAATTAAAATCTTAAGGTGACTTTATGTGATATAATTTTTATGTATATGTGTGTTAGCATATAAAATATGTGTATAAATTGCATGTATACATGATCCTTTACGTGTGCATGTAGGTATACATTTGTGATATTTGTAAAATGTTAAGAATGCTAAACTATATGATTATATGCTTAGTTATTTAAATTACTTATCATACATCTAATTAATGTATAATAACTAAGTTTACAACAAAGTTAATCAAATATCAACTAAGTTAAACTTTTTGAAAGATTCATAATAAACCTTAACTAACCTAATTAATGACTCCTTTAAGAACACCTACGGCTGATAACTAAACATCACCACCACCTTAGCCACTAATCTTCATTAATTGCATAACACCTAGCAACCGAACCCATGATAAATCTAGTCATCATGCTTGGCCGGTTCATGTATCATCATCTTGCTTAAGACACTAAGACCTTTCTAATTGTGCCACTTAATCCACCATCATTGCTTGTGAAATGTGGCAACTTCTTGTCTCACTTAGTGTCCACAATCGGCCAACTTACAATGACTATAGTTACATTAGACACTAAGCTTGCTCCATGTTTTCACACTTCACTAAATGGACATTAATACCATGGTGATTAGGTGTCAAGTTCTCGGCTAATGCAAGTGTGAAACCGCCACCTTCACCACCCTTTAAACCCCTCAACCTTCGGCTATTAATACAACCGAAACCATTGCATCATTTCTTTTTAGACACTTAAACACCATCACATCTTCTTCAAAATTCTCTCAATACAACACACACAAACCGCCTTCAAAACCATTGAAACTCTTGGTTCTTCTCTTCATCCAAACACCATCTTTGAAGTCCTACACATCAAGATTTTAGGAAGACTCTTTCAAGAACAAGGATACTTTGGGATCCAAGAACCAAAAGCTATCTTCTCAGCCATTTGCAAAGGTTTTGATACTTACAAACTATAGGAACCTCTGAAGTTAAGAAGCTAATGCAACCAAAAGATACCAAAACAACCAAGTCTTCCAACATGCACTTTGGAACAAAGGTTAACTAGCTTCAGAAGTTTTACACACCCAAGAAAAATGCTAAGTGTAAAATATTCCGAAGCCGAAGTTCAGAAGAACTGCTACTGAAGCTTTACACTGAACTTGGAAAATATTCTAAGTGTAAAGTCTTCCAAAGCCAAAGACTCAACTCTTCCGAAAGTAAAAGATGAAGTCTTTCGAAGCTCTCAAGACAAAGTCTTCCGAAGCTGTTTAAAGACAAGACTGATTTTCCTCAGGAGAGAGAAAAAAGATACCTTTTCCATCAACTTTATCATAAAGTAAACTACTATCCGCTACATGCTCTGGTTGTTCACCTGCTATCACTAGTTGGTGAAACTTCATACTTTATGATAAAGTAGATAAGGTCTTCGCCTGCAAGTTTTTGTTTTGGTCCTTCTTGGCTTTTTGTAATAGGAAAGTCAGTGAGCTATGGCTTGTCATAATCACTAGTCAAAAAGCAATCTGCCTTTTGACTTTAGGCTGATCTTGTTGTCTAGATTAGTCACTTCCAACTGTCTTTTTGCATATTGACGGTTGTTGGATGTAGTATAACTAGTATCCAGTCTTGTATTTAAAATATACTTGTACAACACTTGTAATAGAACTAGAGAAGCAATATACAACTTCCTTGAAATTTTATCTTGTGTTTTGCGCTCTTACTTTTACTTGTGTTCGTCTTGTATCTTCGGTAAAAGATTCATAGTTCTCTATTTGAATTGTTAAGTGATCTTAAGATCCTCCTAAGTGTGTTAACTAGTGCAAGCTTAAGTACCCTTAACGTCCTGCAACTGGTATCAGCAGCATTCCGGCTCTTGATTGGAAGATCTCACCATCTTCAAATCCTCTTAGTTACACACATCACTTAACTCTTCAAATGGCAGCTATCTCCAAAGCTGATATGGAACTAGAACCATGAAAAAGTCCCCACTGATCACTCCTGAGGATTTTGACACTTGGTGTCAAAGAATAGAAGGCTTTATCAAGTCTTAAGATTCCAGGATGTAGGAGTCTGTTGTTAATGGACTCATGTACCATGCAGCTCTTCAGCTGCTACTGGTGGTGGCATGATACCAAAGGAGAAGGCTGACTTTTCTGATGAAGACTAGAAAAAGAATTGATGTTGATCAAAAAGCATGAGAGCTCTCCAAACTGCTCTTCCAAACTCCATCTACAGAGGTTTCAAGAAGTGCAAGACCGCTAAAAAGCTATGGGATGCACTGAAACTAATGTATGAGGGTTCAAACGAAGCCAAGGAGAACAAGAAGGATCTCCTGAAGTAGCAGTTTGAAAATTTCACCTTCAAGACAGGTGAAACCATGACTCAACAATACTTCAGGTATGTTGAGATTGTGGATACTCTGGCTGATGTGGGGTAATTATTGAGAAAAGGGATATTGTGAGGAAGTTCATGTCCTCTCTTCCCGACAATGGACACACTACTGTGTGGTCATTAAGAGGACTAAAAATCTCAAAACCCTTACTCTCACTGAGTTGTATAAGATACTCAGTGGATACCAGATGGAGATGAATATGCAAAATTCATCTAGTAACTCCAACACTCACTAGAGTTCAGCCCTTCATGTGGTTGAAAGGGATAGCAGAGAACCACAGCGTCATCTCATCTGCTACCCTAAAAACTCATAAAAGGGTCCTTTCATCACATTTCCAGAGACACCCAGAGAGAGCTACATCCAAGGAAGTCTCTTCCAAGAGACAAGTTCTTCTCAAGCTTTTGTCTCCATTGATGAAAGTACAGGCAACTTTCTTTTCACTCTTGAAGACCTGGACTGTATCCATCCAGATGATCTGGAGTACATGAAGATAGTCCAGCAAATGGCTCTTCTCACTCACAGAGCGCAGACATTCTACAAGAGGACTAGGAGAAGGTTTCCTAGCAATGCTGGCAGTGGCAAGTTTGGGCTGGACAAGAGCAAAGTCAAGTGTTACAACTGTAACCAGATGGGACACATTTCTAGAGAATGCAAGGCACCTAAGTCAAAGGTGGCCAGCTTCATCCAGGCCAATCTACACTGAAAGAGGGAACTAGAGTGAGAAGCCAAGACAGCAGCTGCAGTGGCTGTTGAAGAAGGAGGCTTTGATGGAGCTTTCAAGCTGAAGATGCATCTCCAAACCAAGCAATCATGGCTGATCATGATGAAGCCAAGGTACTTGAACATCTTGCTCTCCTGAATGTATGCTAAAGTAAATAGATACAGGTCCTACAACTGGAAATGAGATTTGATATTGAGTCTTTAAATATTTTAAAAGCTGATTTTAAAAGAGCTGAAAATGACTATAAACTTAAGATAGAAGATCTAGAGAAAACCGTTTCAACTCTTAAACATGAGCAGACAAAACAGGACTCAAATTAAGGATCTCATTACCAAGTTGACTGAATGCCAGGCTGAGCTTGTGATCAGCAAAGCCAGGGCAGAAAAATGTGTTCTTGAAGAAGAGACCTTCAAGAACATGATATCCTCATCTCTGCATGCAAAGTGTGTTATCAGAATAAGCAGGGACTGGGATCTAGTGAGATAGCTCCTCCACACACTCTACTATCATCAGATCTCCTAGGTGTGGAACTGGTCAAGATGAGCTGCCATCCATAGACCCCAGTGATGAAGAGGATGAAGAGGAGAAGGTGAGGGTGACTCTGAGATGAGTGAAAGAGTCAATCCAAAAAGGGTCACCTGCTCCTAAGGAGGAAAAAGAAGCTGGTTTGAGCAAAACCAAGAGAAAGAACTTGATCAGAAGAGCAAAGAGAAGATCTAGAAAAGCTCAAGAGATCAAGACCACCTATGATCCCAAACAGAAACAAGTATTTATCTCTGTAGGGTTCAAGGTGATGAAAGCTGAAGATCCTGTCAAGAATTCTAGTACCAAGAGTTCTACTTCAGCTTCAACTCACTCCAGCAACAACAAGAAGACTGATATCAGTGTGTCACTGCTACACAGCCTAAACCATCCACTTCAAAAGGCAAGCTTCACCCTAAGAGGCCTGCTGCATCATCTGAAAAGATGGAGAAAGAAAAGGAAAGTGTTCAAGTTCAGTCTTCTTTGGGAAAGAAGACTCTCGGAAGGAAAGATTTGGATTGTGTTATGTGTGGTAGTACTTCACATCTGGCTAAGGATTGTCAATACAATCCTAATCCCAGAAGAAAGCTTCTGAGAAGAAGAAGAAACAACAGCTTCGGAAGGAAAATCTGTTTCTTTGGAAGCTCCAAAATGAAGAAGAAGGCAAGTAGGAAATTGCCTTTGGAAGAAAAGTTGGTCTCGAAGAAAGGAATGCTTCCGAAGCACTGAAGCTTACTGCAGTAAAAGCAAGAGATTCTAAAGGATCCGTCTCCAAAGCTTCTGAAGCTACAAAAGCTTCCTATGTAATAAGGTAAAGCCCAATCTTCAAAGATGGTGTGGAAGATGAAGGAAGACCTTGAGACTGAAAGCTCCTCTTCAAAAACAGCAAATGATCCTCAAAGCCTGAACATAGATCACTTACTGTTTCATTGCCTTCATCTGAACTTTATAAGCCCAAGACCAATGAGGCTTGGGTTTCACAATATAACTAAATCATCTCTTTTGTGTAGGACAGCCAAAGGCAAACGAAATGTGTGGATCATTGATAGTGGCTGCTCCAGGCACATGACAGGCAATGATTCCCTACTTCAAAACTTTGAAAGAATTGATGGAGGACCAGTTGCTTTTGGAGGAGATGCGGAGGTCACATTACTGGTAGGGGCATGGTCTCAAATGGTAAGCTCAGCATTGAGAAGGTAAACTTTGTCAAGGAGCTTGATACAATCTTTTGAGTGTGTCCTAATTTTGTGACCAAAAACATCACATGCTCTTTACTGAGCATGAGTGCATTGTTCTCAAGCCGCGGGGTCGGTGTTCCTCAAGAGCATATTTGGCTCAGAGCCCCCGGAAAGAGAACATGTACAAGATGGACTTGCAGGAAACATCTCCCTTTGGAGAGATTTCTTGCTTTCTATCTAAAGCAAATAGTGATGAATCTTCCTTTGGCATAAAAGAATGTGCCATGTAATTTTAAGAACATGAATAAACTAATTAAGAATGATTTGTTAACTGGAATGCCAAAGAAAGAGTTTACAAGTGATGACCACTGTGTTGCATGCCTAAATGGGAAGTAAACACAAAGTGTCTCACAAGCAAAGGAAATGAACTCTATCACTACTCCCTACACTTGTTACATATGGATTTGTTTGGCCCTACCAGTGTAATGAGTTTAGGAAGAACCTCATACTATTTGGTGATCACAGATGACTTCACAAGATTTACTTGGGTGTTTTTCCTTAGAACTAAGGATGAAACTCCTCAAATCTTAAAGAATTTCATTCTGAAAATTGAGAATCAATCTGATCACAAGGTCAAAATCATAAGATGTGATCAAGGAACCGAATTCAAAAACCAAATCCTGGATAATTTTGTGATGAAAAGGGTATTTCAAGACAATACAGTGCTCCCAGACTCCTCAGCAAAATGGTGTTGCTGAGAGGAGAAACAGGACACTTACTGAACTGCTGCAACCATGTTGTCTGACTCTAAGCTGCCATCACCTTCTGGTTAGAGGCTGTCAACACAGCCTGCTATGTGCAAAACAGAGTTTTGGTAGTTAAGACATATGGTAAGACTCTTATGAACTGTGGCACAAAAGAAGACCATTCATTGGTTTTCTCAAAACATTTGGATGTCCTGCACCATCTTGAATACCAAAGATCAAATAGCCAAGTTTGTGAGAAATCAGATGATGGACACTTTGTTGGGTACTCTTCTCAAGCTAAGGCTTATAGAGTATACAATCTCAGAACTAGAATCATTGAGGAGTCAGCCAATGTGACTTTCAATGAACACACACCCTGTGTAAAAGGTTCTGGTCGGATTGGTTGTTTGATCTTGACTTAGTTACACAACTGTTTTAACAAATCTTATGAGAATGTTTCAGGATCTACAGATAACAGGTCAACAGAAGATCCTGATCCCAAGATTTGAGCTGAGAAGACCAAACAAGAAGACTACTTCAGTCTTGTGGTGACTAACCCTACAACTGAAAGCTCCCATCAGTACTAGCATGACAAATACTGCTGATTCAAATGAATTGCCTTCAAATTCAGCTCAGAGGCTCAGAATTCAGGAGAAGGAACTTCAAATGCAGGAGGAGGAACTGGAGGTGGTGACAGTGATCAAGAATTTCTTGATGCTAAAAACCACTCCATTAAAGACAACATGAATGATGTTACACACTCATTGGATCAAGTCTTCTTGATAAGTGTGCTGATGTGGTGGGAGACACCTCATTGCCAGATCAGAATTTCTCAAATTTAGATCTGTCTAACCAACTTGCTATGATCCTCAACTTCAGATCCACAAGTCACATCCCACCCAAACATCATTGGAAATGTTGACTCAGGGGTAAAACAAGAGGACAAGCTCATGACAGCCATGTTTGTCTACATTCTTGTTTCTTATCCCAGATAGAGCCGAAGAAGGTTGATGAGGCTTTGAAGGATGGAAGCTGGATTGAAGCTATGCAAGATGAGCTGCTTCAAATCAGAAGACAGAAGGTTTTGAACTTATGTCCTCTTCCTCAAGGGAAGAGTGTCATAGGAACCAAATAGGTATTCAGGAACAAAAAGATGATAGAGGGATCATCATCAAGAACAAGGCTAGACTGGTTGTCCAAGGATACACTTAAGAAGAAGGAATTGATTACACTGATGTCTTTGCTCCAGTTGCAAGACTTGAAGCTGTAAGAATATTTCTGGCTTATGCTGCATCCAAGGATTTCAAGGTCTACCAGCTTGATGTGAAGTGCGCTTTTCTCTATGGGGTGATTGATGAAGAAGTTTATATTAAACAACCACCTAGCTTTACAGACCCAGATCATCCTGATTATGTCTGCAAGCTTGATAAAGCCCTTTATGGACTACATCAAGCTCCAAGAAAGTGGTATGAGACACTATCAACATACCTCTGTCAACATGGATACAGAAGAGGTACTATTGATGGGACTCTCTTCATCAAAGAAATAGGAAATGACACATCGCTAGTTCAGATATATGGGATGATGTCATCTTTGGTTCAACTAATCCAAAGCTCTGTAAAGACTTTGAGATGCTGATGAAGAATAGATTTGAAATGAGTGCCATGGGGGAACTCAATTTCTTCTAGGAATTCAGGTGAAGCAGGTTGAAGATGGCATCTTCATCAGTCAGTCAAAGTATGTACAGGACATACTTACAAGATTCAAGATGACTGACTGTAAGTTTGAAAAGACACCCATAGCCAGAAACCACTCCTTGGTCCTGATCTTGATAGGGTGTGTTTTATGAAGAACATCTCTAGAGGGCTATGATTGGGTCACTTATGTATCTTACTGCTAGCAGGCCTGATATCATGTTTGCCACATGCATATGTGCAAGATATCAAGCCAACCCCAAGATGTCACACCTAATCACTGTCAAAAGGATCCTTAGATATCTCAAAGGTGCTCCAAATCTAGGCCTTTGGTATCCAAAGAATTCAGACTCAATCTGTATGCCTATATAGATAGTGATTATGGTGGCTGCAACATGACTGCAAAGTCCACATCTGGGGGGTGTCAGTTCCTGGGTGGAAGGATAGTCTCTTGGCAATGCAAGAAGCAATCCTGTATGTCTGCATCAACTGCTGAAGCTGAATACATTGCTGCTGCCAGCTGCTGTGCTCAAGTGCTTGGATTCAGAATCATGATGCTAGACTATGGGTTCAATTTCAAAGAGACTCCATACACATAGACAACAATAGTGCCATCTCTATTACAGAGAATCCTATGCAGCATTCAAGGACCAAACACATCAAATCAGGTATCATGATTAGGGATAATTTTGAAAAGGGATTGATAAAACTAATCAAAGTTAACACAAATGAACAATATGCCGATCTGTTCACAAATCATTTGATGAACAGAGATTTAAATCTTGTATCAGCTATTGGGATGATTAACTTTGAGTAGATTTTTTTTAATCTTAATCAATATTTTTCTTAAAACTGTGTCCTAGGTTGTCTATTAGATCACTTCATAAGCCCAGTTCTCTTTGGAAGAAAAAAAACTTTTAGAATGATATTTCTTAGAATGATGAAAATTTACCTTCGGAAGAAGCAAAAGTTGCCTTTGAAGAAATTTATGTCTAAATCGTTTAAGCAGCTTATCTGAGATTACCTTCGGAAGAAATTCTCGAAGTATCTTCCGAAGCTTAAATTTTGGTATAAGTACTTGAATGCTTTTAGGAACAAATTCTTCCGAAAGCAATTAGTCTCGAAGACTCATTTATTTCTTCCGAAGCCAAAATTTTCAAAACTCTTTGAAATATCTTCCGAAGAAAAAATGCTTTCGGAAGCTTTGATTGCACAGCTTCCGAAACCAAATTGTCTTTGGAAGCTTTTTACTTCCAAGAAAACTAACCTTTTGGGCGCCTTTTTCTGAAGTAGGACCCACTTGCGGATTTCAAAGTTTATCTTTTTGTCATAACTTTGTCTCAAATCCAGAGTATATCTTTCCAAATGGTTCTATTTCATCTCACCTCTCTCATTGTTCCTTAACCTAAAATTACCCCCAAATTTCATCATCTTCTCTTCTTTTCTTCACTACCAAGCTTCTTCAAATGGCCAATCTTGATCATCGTAACGACCCTAATTTACCATGCACCTACACAACACACATCAGTTGCTCTGTTAAACTCTGAGAAGGATCCAAGCTTCTCAGACTTGTGTAGGTATCTTTCGTTGTCTCACTACTTCACCTCCCTTACAATCGATCCTCCTCTCTATAAGGATCAGTTGCTTGAGTTCTGGCGGACTTGTCAAGAGGTCACATGGACAGGAGAAGGCACTGTCTGCCACAGTGCAGGGGAGGACGGTTTTCATCACTCCACCATTATCAACACCCATCTTAGCTGGATGATGAAGCAGGTGAACTGTCTTTCCCAAAAACTATGTCAACCAATCCTTTGAGCAGATAGGATATGAAGGTGACTCTCAGTCAAGACCTTCAGGAAGGGAAGGTCTCATTCCAATGGAAATACCTCCTCCATGTCGTCATTCACAGCTTATCCACAAACATGGAGGATGGGACCAGATTCCAGAAGACCTCTCCTTCATTGTCCATGGGATGGTTCAAGGGTTCAAATTCAGGTACTCTCAGTTTGTATTTACAAATTACTTGCGAATTTGGATTCCTTAGAATATTACATGTTCCCCCGATATGTTCAACACATTCTCAACTGTGAATTGGACTACAGTTGAGGGGAATAGGTAATGTTTCTTAAACTTGCACACATGAGACCCGCATTTTTCAAGATATTGAAAAAGCCAACTGTTGGGTTTCTCCGGGGTAGAAACAGCCCTTGTCCTAAAATTGTTTGAGCTCATTGCTCAGGGTGACATCCTAGCTGCACCATCTATGATGAACCAACACCCTCTACTTCTCAAACACCATCAAGGCCATACATTACCTCACCTACACTAGAAAATCCAAATAAACCCCTGCACTTGCTATTGAGCATGTGCAGGCCCCCATATCACAACCCACACAGGAGGAAGTGGACACTCGAGCTCCCTGCTTCTCCTGAGGAGGCAACCACTCCCATTTTTCAAACATCAGTGCTGAGGTTCCTCATGCTCACCTGATGAGCTCACCACTCCACAAACAGCCTTAAGCCATCACTCTGAGTCTCAACTCTAGTGATCAACCTTCAGGGGAAAGCTACCATCCCCAGCCTCTTGATCTTAACCAACCCATTCCCAGCCTTGACTTCTATTCTGATGAAGATTTGGGTTTCAGTGAGTATCATGACTCTCCCCTCTCTACCCATACTCAAGGGGAGATGAGTACTCCTGCTTCACCCATGTCTAGCCCATCAGACACCCCAAACTGAGGTGGATCTTCCTATGTTGTCCAGGAGATCCATGTGGAGAGGCTCTCTACTGTTTCCAGTGATTACATCCTTAAGACCTCAAACCACGGTAACCCAGCCTCTTGACACTATCATTTGGGCGGGGAAATCCAGCAGCCAAGAACCCCATGCTGGTGGTGAAAGAGCAGACCTCGGTTCACCTCCTTCATCCTAATGATTCTTCAACTGAAGATGAGGGGAGTCTGAAACTAAGGGTGCACCAACTAGAAGACATCTGCACCCTAAGTGGTTTCACAGATAGCTCACCTTGAATCACAGGTGACTATCTTGCAAAGAAGGGTCCATGACCAGCAACTTGAGATCACCGATCTCAAGGGCTAGTTAGCTGAGAGACCTATAGGACAAACTCATCCAGGTTCACAAGAACTGTGGATTTATGGATCACTTCCCCAGCTCACCTATGCATGAGGGTGATGCTACCAAAAAGGGGGAGGAAGTTCTGATAGCCACGAACTGGGAGTTCTCTTCCTCAGTATGGACATACAGGACTCACCATACTATGTTACAGTTGTCCATGCTCAGCAACCTCCTCTAGACAGTGATCTGGAACTGCTTATTCAACAACTGTTTGAGGGGAGAGTACCAAGAGCAATGTCCGCCCCATCTGAGAACCCAATCTGGGGTTGGGGGTATGACAATGATAGGAAAGCTCTTGTGATCTCTAGAAGCTCAGGGTCAACAGAAATTCTCAACATCTCCACCCTGAGTTTATGAGAGTATAAACTTGGTAGATCTGGCACTTGTCAACCCAAGCAATAACAGACAAGCTGTCAGATTAGCCAATCAAATTCAAGACTGGGTGCTGGA
>CM046434.1:38345488-38350488 GCA_025506505.1 Flaveria sonorensis
TTTGTACAGATGGGTTCGGCCAATATTGCTTCTTACTTCAAGGTTGCATTTAGGGTATATGTGGGGAGTGTATATCATTATAGGTTCCAAAGAATTAAACCTACACCTGTCTTGGTTGCTAACAACCTTTGGGAGTTTTCAGAAAGCAAGCAAATTTTCAAACTTTTCAGTTTAAACATTGTATTTATTAGCATAGGTTTTAGCAATGGCTAAATCACTTTGTGCTGATTTTATTCTTCTCAAGAGAACATCAATTTGGGTCTCTAAATTGGTATGTTCATGTTTAATTATGAACAATCTTTTCCAGCTCCATTATTTTATCTTTTAAGCTTGGTTAGTTTTCTTAAAATCAGTTTTAAAAAGATTAACTGATTTAACATATTTCATGAGATCCAAATTATGACTTCCAGCTATCAGCACATTATTGATGGGAGTGACATCTTCCACTTGGAAGCCTAGTCAATCACCTTTTCTTCTGAGGCTACTGCTGCCATATTCCTGGCTTAAAGATGAGGGAGTGCTTGATTAGTTGAGTGTAGTTGCTGGGTTGATGAGCTTGGAGGAGATGGTTTAGACTTTGGGCTTTGTATTCCTTGGAAAAGTGTCCCAGCTGGTTGCAGTTGAGACACTTTAACTTGATTTTGTCAAATTCAAATCCAGATCTTCCCTGCCTCAAGAACTTTCTTCCGGTCCTTTGTTGAAACGCTTGGCCCTGAAGGATATCATTTCTATCTGCTAGTTGATATCCATTTCTTTAAGGGTATCTGGATGAATGCACTCCAAATTATTTTCAAGAGTTGAAAGAAGTTGGCTTGAACACTGATAAGGCAGAGTTTGTGGGATATGATTGTGAAAAGGATGTTAAGGGTGGTGATTCCATCTACTGAATGATGGTGTTGATTGAGATTCAGCAGTTGGAGATGAGGGTAGGTGAGCATAGGTGCTTGATGAGTCACCATGGGAGTATGATAGACTTAGGAGGGAATGATTAGAACTGGCTCATGAATAGGGCCATGAAAGATGATGAAATTAAGGGGTTTAAAGATTTCCCAGTGAATCTTCATCTGCATCTATCTCCATTTGATAAACACTGAGGATGCCATATAACTTCAAGAGTCATTTCTTTAGATTCTCAGTTCTTCTTATGGACACAGTATAGACTGTCCATGTCTTTGGTAAGGATCTTAAGAACTTTTCATGAACATCATTATTTCCATCTTCATTCCAGCTTTATTAAGAGAGTCTAGAAGTTCTACATATCTAAGATATGTAGCAGTGATGGTTTCACCCTTATGAAACCAATGTTTTCGAACATCGTTTCAAGACATCTCTTTTTGGTTTTTTTCATGTCTTCAGTAACTTCAAATCTGGCCTTCAACGGTTCCACAACTTTTAAGTAGTTGTGAATTCTTGAAGCCATACATGATATGTTGGGTGCTCATTCTAATAAGCCATAGAGACTCTGAATCCACGTCAATCTTCTTTAGATCTTCATTTGAATACTTGTAGGATCTTTTGGGATCATTACCCATCTTTATCATGGCTTAAACCATGGGGACATGTGGTCCATTCAGAATTGAGAGCCACAATCTATGTCTTGGTTCTTATGAAAACTTCTATTCAAATTTTCCAGTATCATAATCATGTGGAGTAAGCATGGGAGATTTGGTCTGAGTCCCATTCTCCGAATCATTTTACTCGAAATGGCTACAGTAGTCATCTTGAGAGGGTGAGGAAATATGAGGAAAGGGTGGTGTTTAATAGGTGATCAAACAAAGAAACAAATGATTTGTTGAAAAATGAATTCAAGCAAATCAAGAGCCTAAGCTCTAATATCACTTATTGGATCGGGGTCGGTTAAGACAAATAAAAACTTCTTCTAAGATCAGTAACTAACGAATACGGAATTTAAGTTAGTTACTTACTATCACAACACAAATACGTTGATTAAATATAAACACAATAAGTTCTTTCAAATTATTCACTTGATAAATTTGTTTTGTACAAGATTGCAATTTGGCAGATACAATCAAATGGCTTAGAAAGCTTGCCTCAACTATACAAGTATGAGGACTTTTATACTAAAAAATAAGAATAAACTATCCATGTTCTATGCTATAGTTGAATAGGTAATCTGTGTATCGGAGTTGGCAGCTTCAGTACTATGTTATCTCCTGAAGGTGAAACACAGTAGTCGTCGACACAGACATGCATGTCTCTCAGCAGTCGATCGGCAGATCAGGAGTTATCTGCTGATCGGTAGTTAAACTGATTTGCTGATATGTAGTCTTTCAACACATGTAGTTTGGCAGTTGTTGGCATATACTGATCAGCAGTCATTCAGCATATGCCTTTTGCACTTGATTCAAAACTTGGCATGATTCAGCAGTTGAAGGACAATGCTGAAATCTAGAGTTTTCAGTAGATTACCCTTAATGATTCAACAGATAATCTTTGCTACAGTGATGTACACCAACCTAATGTTTATACAATAAATAAAGCAAAAGGTACAAAACTTTATTGCACAGTTAGATACATTGGTGTACACAATCCTAATGCCTGGACAATAACTAAAGCAAAGGTATATAAACTTAATTGTAGAGTCAACTATGCTTTAATTCAATAACTAAAGCAAAATGTATAGACCTTAATTGTAGAGTCAACTATGGTTTAATTCTCCTCCAAATCTTTTGCATGGTGTATTCTTTCACCCATCTATTTTATCTTAGTTTCATCTTATATCTCTTGAATAATACTTCCGTCACAATCCACCCACATCATGTTGACGACCACTTAGCCCCGGCCAGCTATCATAAAGCTTCCGTCGATCACTGCCCTACTCTAGCTACACAATCACCATCATCACGATGGCTTCATTTTCTTCTCCGTCGAAACGCACAATAAACCACCGTCAACTTGGATGTGGTGGGGCTAGTTTGTTATGGTGGTGTAGGGTCGTCAGAATATTAGTGATATGGTTCATGGGTGTTCTATAGTAGTTTAGGAAGAGGAAATGGTGACTAGTATATTGATTTTAAATTTGGTCCAATGAAAAGGAAGCAATGCTATGGGCTCACAATGTTCTGCAGTAATCATCATGGCAAGAACACCGGTGGCGGGGTTCGTTTGTTGGATGAAGACGGTCAACAGAGGATTGTCTTAGGGTTGGCTAGAAAATAAAAGTAGGCAAGGAGCCTTATATCAATTAGTTTCAGAGAAGATAACTTTTTAAAGTAAAGATCATAGATTCGAGTCTCACAGTATGTTTCAAGTGGGTCATAGGTTATACTCATTGGGTAGATTTTCCATAAAATTATGGTTGTGCCGGAGGCTTAAAGTCTTCAATGGATTTTTTAAGAGAAAAAAGAAAATTGAGAGAAAGTAGTTATGTGTATTGAAGGGATTCACAGGTAAGACTAATAGCAACGATTAAAGAGAGTTGTTGAAGGAGAGTGGTGGAAGAGTGAATATGAACTTATACTTTGTGTGTTCTAAAATATTTTGGAAATGTGACGATTAAAGATATTCGTTGGATACTTGGTATAGATGGTGACGCTGATCGAAAATCTCAAGGAAATTTTCCAAAATGTCTTTTCATACACTTTCTCAAATTGTCCCTTCAACAATTTCTTTTCAAAATATCCCCGCGGACAAGACGTCCACGCTTCTATAGACAGTCGTGGGCGCCTGGGCCTACTAAATTAGACACGTAGTGTAGTAAGCCATCATGACCTATAAAATAGAGTCGTCTGACTCCAAAGAAGAGGCGGACGCCTATGCACCATATCTATGCCAACCTTAATCACTTTTATTTTGAATTTAATATTTATATTATTAATTTACTTATATTTTATTTTTCTCATAATTATAAAATAGAACATTTTATAAAATTTCAAATATACCATTCCGACGTGCTTATTTTATTACATGCTTGCGTAATTTTTATTTAGAACCGATTCGGGTCAAATTTTATATCCAATGTTCGATGTAAATTTGACCTGAAAACCGGTTTTGAATAAAATTTACGCGCTATGTAGATAACAATAAGCAGATCCAAATGGTATATTTGAAATTTTATAAAATATTATATTTAAAAGTTATAAGAGAAAAACTATATGAGTAAACTTATTATAATAATATAATTCTAATCAATTCAAATCACATTGGTGTATTGGTGGCCGACAATCTTTAGAGTCGCCGCCTCTATTTTGCAAGCGGCGACCCTGTTAGCCACGTGACACTTTTTAAGAGGATGGCTACGTGGGCATTCGCGTCCTACCAAGGAAGGCGCCGACGCCTTGTAAACGGGGAACATTTAAAAAGAAATTTTTAAGAGGATATTTTAGAATTTTCCTTAAATCTCAAAATGCTACTATATGTGTTTGTGAAATACTTTTTGAATTGTGAAACTGAAGAGCAAATATTAATTTTACTTTGATTTCAACAATAGTGAATTTATCATAACGTAACTGATTTTTTATTTAACTTAATTTCTTTTATATTTTTCCTACACATTTTTTCTTTTTCTTATTTCTTATTTTTTTAACATAATAGTGAATTTATCATAATATTTTGATATCTAGACACAAATATTGTTGTTGTGTTTGATTACAAGAAGGTGATGTAGCATAGTTGGTATGTACTTTGGGGTTTTCGGTAGACGGAAGTTCGAGTCCTTACTTAACCGACTTTATGTTTTTCTTTTTGTTGAAAAATTATTTTTCCTTTCTTACATAAATTTTTTTGCTATTTTTTGTTAGAAAAAACAAAAAACACACATATATTGAGTAGTTTCGCTAATTAGACACCATTACTAGGTATTATTATTTCGTTGGATTGAAATAATAGCCATTACGATATGTTTTTGTCTGTGTGTTTAATATTCGGGTCCGTTGCAAAGTTCTCCGCGCAACACGAATGTAGAACCTTTCTAGTTTTTATAAATTTTGCGTTTTATATGTGCTTCCTAAATTGGTAATAACTATTTTTATAATGAAAAT
>CM046434.1:38355488-38491058 GCA_025506505.1 Flaveria sonorensis
ATCAGAGCATTTTAGGCTCTTGATTGTGAGATCTCACCATCTTAAATCTCTTCAGTTTTACGTAACACTTACCGGCTCAAATGGCAGCTCTCACTAAGGCTGAAATGGAAATCGGTAACATGACCAAATCTCCATTAATCACTCCTGATGAATTTGATACTTGGTGCCAAAGAATGGAAGGCTTCAT
Organism: Flaveria sonorensis; assembly: GCA_025506505.1. Classification (NCBI taxonomy): domain Eukaryota; kingdom Viridiplantae; phylum Streptophyta; class Magnoliopsida; order Asterales; family Asteraceae; genus Flaveria; species Flaveria sonorensis. The sequence continues at coordinate 38,355,676 of CM046434.1, forward strand.
CAAGTCTCAAGATAGTAGGATGTGGAGATCTGTTGTCTCAGGACCTCACATCCCAAGCACCACTTCAGCACCTGCTGGTGGTGAGATGATTCCAAAGGAAGTGGTTGACTATTCTGAGGAAAATTAGAAGAAGATTGTTATAGATCAGAAGGCCATAACCGCTCTACAAACTGCTCTTTCCAACTCTATCTATAGAGGCTGCAAGAAGTCCGAAACTACAAAGCAGCTATGGGATGCACTAAAGCTTATGTATGAAGGGTCCGATGAAGCTAAAGAAAACAAGAAGGACCTCATGAAGTAGAAGTTTGAGAATTTCACCTACAAATCAGGTGAAACTATGACTTAAAACTACTTTAGGTTGTTGAGATTGTAGATACTCCAATGGATATTGGAGTTAAACTTAAGAATAGGGACATTATGAGGAAGTTCATGTTCTCTCTTCCCAAACAATGGACACACTACTGTGTAGCTAGTAAAAGAACTGAAAACCTCTCCACCCTTACTCTCATAAAGTTGTATGATATCCAGAGTGGTTACTAGATGGAGATAAACATGCAGAATCCATCCAGAAGCTCTTCCAGCAATCAACAGAGTTCAGCCCTCCATGTGGGTGAAAGGGATAGTAGAGAACCACAACATCATCTTATCTACTACCTTGATAACTCACAAAAGAGCCCTTTCATCAACTTCCTGGAGACACCAAGGGAGAGCTACATCGAGGAAGCCCATTCCAAGAGACAAGCTTATCTCAAGCCTTTGTGTCTCTGATGAAAGTTGTGGCAACTTCCTCTTCACTCTTGAAGACTTGGATTGTATCCATCCAGATGACCTAGAGTATATGGAGATAGTCCAGTAAATGGCTCTTCTCACTCATAGAGCCAAGAAGTTCTACAAGACAACCGGAAGAAAGTTTCCAAGCAATGTAGCCAGTGGAAAGTTTGGACCGGATAAAAGTAAAATGAAATGTTACAACTGTAACCAGATGGGACACTTTGCTATGGAGTGCAAGGCACCAAGGACTAATGGTGGCCAAGCACAATCCATGCCTAACTACACTGATGTAGCTCCTAGATATAAGAAGCCAAGCCAACCTAAACAAGAAGTTGTTATTGCTATGGAAGAGGGAGGCTTTGACTAAAGCTTTCAGGTAGTGGATATTTCTCCAAATCAAGCACTGATGGTTGACCATAACGAAGCCAAGGTATTAGAACATCTCTCTACGCCTGAATGCATTGCTAAAGTAAACATGTATAGGTCCCACTTGGAAGTGAGATTGACCTTGAGTCTTTGAATATTTTGTTGGGTCTGAAAAATAGTCTAATATTATCAACGTAGTCAAAGTCAACAAAAGTTAACATTAAAGTTAAAGTCAACGCAAAAGTCAAAACGACACTTTCGGAACGAAGATTAATAATGAGTCGTTGAAGATACAAAGAACACGGGTTTTAGAGTTAATATATATTTTGTTGTCAACAAAATATATATTTAACCTTTATTTGTCTAGTTTGTGTCTTAATTGTAATTTCATAATTATCATGTTTTAATGATAATCTAGGGGACTAATTGTCATTAAGTCTAATTGTCATTAGACTATATATAGCTAGAGTTATTAGAGTGTTGGAGATCTTGAATGAGCTAGATTTGAGGGTTTCTATGTAAACAATATCTTATGCAAATCAATATAGATCAAACAAGGGTTTATTGAGTGTTCTTAAGGTGTTCATCATTGTTCATTAATATTTTATTGTGTTTGATCTATATTTTACACAAATATCATTGATATTTGTGTTTTCAGTGGAATTTGTTTGTGTTTATTAATCAATTGCACTGTTATATCGATCGAGAGGACCAACAATTTGGTATCAGAGCCTTTGTGCTCTTGATTGATTGAGTATTTTGGGCATTTTCAAACAATTCACTGTTACATTCATTTTCGATCTGATTTGCATGTTTTGGACATGGAAATTGATTGAGGATTGCTCGATTTTGGTGTGGGAAGCTTTAGAAATCATCAGATCTCAAATTCATTGAGATTTGGACGAATTTCAGTTGATTTCGTGCTGAAAAAGCTGTCCAGATACGTCGAGCGAATTTACATATCGTCCAGCGAAACTACAGCATCATTCAGCGAAAGTACATGGCGAAACTAGGGATCCTTCAGTGAAATTACACAGTTCTTGGTTCTGGATCTGATTTCTTTGTCCTAGCGAATGTACATTCGTTGAATGAAAGTTCATTGTGTTTGTGTGCCAAACCCAGCGAAATTGCTACCAAACAATCTAGCGAAACTAGCATCTGTGTGCCATTACTAGGCGATACTACTGCTGAAATTACCAGCGAAATTAGAAGAGAAATTACCAGCGAACTTGCCAGCGAAATTAGTGAAAATTCAGCAAATTTGTAAGCGAATTTAATGAAATTTCAGCGAAATTAGCCTCTGATCTTTTCTAAGCAGCTTGACCCCAGTTGCTTAGAAACCATTTAGTTGACATTAAAAGTATTTTTCGGGGGGAGAATATAATTCAACAATTTTTGGAAAAATAATTTTAGTTTTGGGTGTTAAAGTGAATTTTAATATTTTAAAAGAAAATGTCGTTTTCTGCCGATTTCGAATGAGACAACGCCAAAATGGCACAAAGTCGGTTTGATTCTTTTGCAGCCATGAAAGATGAAAATATATCTGATGTTGTTGATCGATTTCTGATGGTGGCAAACAACCTTAAGAAGTATGATGACCAGTTGGGAAACCATGAACAAGTCACAAAACTTTTGGACTCTCTTCCTCCACAGTGGAGTCCACAAGTTAGGTTGTTAAAGCATGAAAAAAATTTTGCTGACTACAAACTCATGGAAGTTATCAACAAGTTGAAGTCATTTGATTTAGATATGAAAAGAAAAGAGTACAGTCAATTCATGTATGGTGGTGTACTTCAAGTGTTGAGATCAAAGAAACTAAAGAAAAAGTCAACCATGTATTGATGGCTGAGATGGTAAACAGTGATGAGGATTCAATTAAGGATTTTGATCCTTTCAAAGAACTCAAGTGTGATACTCAAGGTGAGAGTTTTGGTGATGTTGGTGATTGTACAAGTCGTAGTAAAGTTCAGGATGAAGGAAAGCAAGAGGAAGGTGAAGCTGAAGAAGCTAAGAAGAGAGCTACTGAGGAGGAAGAATACAAAAAGAACACTCCCGTATGTCAATGTGACAAAGCCCTAGCTGTTGAAAAGATAGTTATGGGACTCCTCTATGAGATAGTTCAAGACATGTGTTCTCCTCCCTGCAAAATTCGTTTATTCGGGGTTTATAAAGCTAACAAATTATTGATCCTATCATAGATCTATATAATCTTTGATCAATAGACTTCCCTGTTGGATCTGGCATAATTTTGTCTATAGTAGATGCTGGTGTTTTACAAAAGGAGGATTCTACAAAGTTGTATTTCTTAAGTGTTTGAAGGACATATTTTTCTTGATTGATGAAAATGCCATCTGTTTTCTGATGAACTTGTAATCCGAGAAAGAATGTTAATTCTCCCACTGAACTCATCTGAAACTCAGATTGCATTAATTCTCCCACTTGTATTAGAAAATGAAAAGAATTAAAACGAATAAACAAAGAACTTAAAATCAATGAGTCCAAATATTTATTAAAATAAAAGAAGCTTTAAAAGAAAATAATCTTTTAAAAAGAAATCTTTTAGAAAAGAATGTCGAGATTAATGTTTTGAGCGAACGAGTCACATTAGCAGAAATTGAGACTAGCAAGCTTAAAACTAAACTTGATAAATGGACGATATCAGGGATGAAACAGGAAGAACTATTCTCTAAGCAAAGGGGAGCTAGAATCAAAATGGGTGTGGGATGTGGTGAAACTTCATATGTTTATCCTTCTCCTAGCACTTACTGTTACTCTCCTATGCTTCAACCTCATCCATCTAATGATTTAATTGAAGCTGCAGATACTAATAGTTTACATGCAAGTTTAAGCAGCGTTAATCACAAAGAGGTTCGAGATGAATATGATTTTCCTGCAGGTTTGGGGCTCGTCAAGCAAGGATCTGATCTGCAAAATGATAATTCCACCTCTGATGATTCAAAACCAGTATCAGTTGTTTCCAGTAACTTCTTTAACAAATTCAAGACAGGTAACATCCCTTCATTTGTTCCTGTCAAGTTTGTCAAAGAAGGAACTGCTGTGGAATCATCAAGCAATCAGAACTCTACAACACAAACCGACACAACAAGAGTCATCAATCAAGATCCATTGAAAGCTGACTTATGTATACAAGACTGGACAAGTTTTGATGATGAACCAGAGATCATCAAGTCACCTGAAGTTATCAAGTGTCAAAAGCTTCCAACAGTTGAATCAAGACCTATACGGATCTCATCTCCAACTGCTAAGCAAATCAGCAGTTCCTCCAAAGCTCAGCAGAAGCACTCACCATCTTCATCTGCTATCCATCAAGCTCGCCACAAATCTGCCTCCAAGTCTACCAAATCACCAGTCATACAAAAGTGTACTCAGAAGAATGTTCAGATCTCAGCTCCCGGAACATCACAAATCAAATCACAACCTAGTTCGAAATCCACATTGACAAACCTCAAAAGGTTCAATTTCCATATATCCAAAAGAAGAAGCATCAAGGTTGTCAACAAGCTGCATCAAACTCAAAGCAGGCTCCACCCTCTCCTATTATCCACGGGACTACAAAGAACCAAAAGCCTTTCAAGGCTTGCTTCAGATGTGGAAAAGAAGGTCATGTGCTAAAGAAGTGCCCTCATGTTCAAAGGCAAGCTTTGGGAGGTAAAGATAACACAGGTTGCTTCTTGGGTTCAAAAGGTAAAAAGCACATATCTTTGAATGGTTGGATAAAGAACAATCTATCCAAACCTTCTCATGTGAAGCCGGTTTCACATGATTCAAAGATGAAAAAGTCCAATGTTTCAAAATTTAAATCTCTTCCTTCGGGTCTTAAACAGAAAATGATTTTCAAATTCAATTCTTTCAAATCAAAAGTAATTGAACAGAAACAAATTTGGAAAGTAAAACAAAAAGAAAATAATAAAGAAATAAATGATTTTTCAAAAGAGTTTGTGCTTAAACAGGTTACATACACTAATGAAAAAGGAACTCCTAGGACCACGATGGCCTGGGTCCCCCTCTCTAATTAATCTGTTTATGAGTGCAGGAACAATTCAGGAGGCCTATCAGTAATCTGGTTTACTGACAGAGATTGTTCCTAATTCTAATTTGAGGTGGAACAAACAGGTTATGATTATGGTATCTCATCCACATTTTGGATTCTTATCTACCATTCACAATCACCGCATTTTTCTTGGTACTTCATTTCTCATATTTTTGCCAGTATAATTTGGAAGACTTTCTTTAGTAAAATTCTATTTTTCACGGGAACTAAGAACTTGATTTGGGATGACTGAGAAATGATAGTATGTCTTCTTGGTATGCTTATTTGCATGACTTGTACTTTGTGAGAAATGATAGGAACTGATGTAGATGTCTGTATCACTTAAAATTCTAAAATCAAAAAAAGACAGTTTGATTATATGATATGCTTGGTAGGCTCAGCCTGAAAACAAAGTAAACAGTGATTCTGTAGCCTAACTAAAGCTTTAGAACTCGATGATAAGGATCATTTCCATGACATCTCGGCCTGCATAAAGTTACAAGTCCTTTCAAAAATGGGTTGAGAGTTTAAAACCTCTGCTTTGACATTTTCAAAATCTCCCTTTCCCCAAGTCCTGAATGTAGCTTCTCGTTAGCTCTTCAGATGTATATCTCGTGCTTATCTCCTCTGCTATGCGGAAGCATTGACCTGGAGCGATGATCTTCTCTGTTATACGTGAGTATAGACCTGAAGCTCTCATCAGCACACTTATATGATCATCTCCTCTGTTATACATAAGTATAGACCTGGAGCTCTCATCATCTGTTCCCAATAAAGGCATAGTCATTCTTAAATTAAGATCATTGTTGAAAACTTAAAAGAAAATCAAGCAGAGTTAATCATATTACTCAATAAGCCCTGATGATGGGATAAGTTCTTTGCCGGATGTCTATGGGAACCAAATCACCTGAGCTCCTCTAATTGAATCTAAAACATGATAAAATCAGTTGCAGATCACTTGTTGAAAAGGATAAGGCATGGGTTTAAATTGGACAAATATACCAACAATCATTTTTGAACTGTTTTGGCTTTCAAAAACTTAAAATTGTGACCAGACTTTGTATCAGTGTGATCTCACTAACTTGTTGATGTTTAAATACATCCTTGTGCTTAAGTATATCTTAAGGATGTGATCTCATGATCAAATTAGTTCTTGGTGTAAGGTGATTAAAAAATATATATATAAAAAATGGGGTTTTTCATTTCAAATTATTTCAAGTCTTCTACATTATGATATTAAAATATTATTATTTTCACATGCATTTCACGGGAAATTGCACACACAGATAAACACGGGTTTATTTGTTAACTGAAATGATCTGACAGGAAATTGCGAGATTGTGGTAGTGATTGTGTTACAGATTTTTGCTTCAAATGATGGCCGATCATCAGCTGAGCAAAGTACCATACCAGAGAACCTGTTCCTCAAGTTTGCAGAAGATACCGAGCTAGGATTCCTCCTCCTACATCTTCTGAAACACTCAAGAATAGAAAGTTGGAAAAGTTGTTCCTGATCATTCACATAGAAAGCATACAAAAAGGGGGAGCCTGAAAGATGAAAAATCTTCAATACCAGATCACCAATCTAGGGGGAGATTGAAGATCATTATATAGTTGACTTATCGGTGCTGATCACGATGAAAGACGTTGATAATAATAAACTAAGGGGGAGTATTATTGGGTCTGAAAAATAGTCTAATATTATCAACGCAGTGAAAGTCAGTAAAAGTCAACATTAAAGTCAAAGTCAACGCAAAAGTCAAAACGACACGTTCGGAACGAAGATTAGTAGTGAGTCATTGAAGATACAAAGAACATGGGTTTTAGAGTTAATATATATTTTGTTGTCAACAAAATATATATTTAACCTTTATTTGTCTAGTTTGTGTCTTAGTTGTAATTTCATAATTATCATGTTTTAATTATAGTCTAGGGGGCTAATTGTCATTAAGTCTAATTGTCATTAGACTATATATAGCTAGAGTTATTAGAGTGTTGGAGAGCTTGAATGAGCTAGATTTGAGGGTTTCCATGTAAACAATATCTTATGCAAATCAATATAGATCAAACAAGGGTTTATTGAGTGTTCTTAAGGTGTTCATCATTGTTCATCAATATTTTATTGTGTTTGATCTATATTTTACACAAATATCATTGATATTTGTGTTTTCAGTGGGATTTGTTTGTGTTTATTAATCAATTGCACTGTTATATCGATCGAGAGGACCAACATATTTTAAAAGATGATTTCAAAAGAGCTAAAAATGATTATAAACTTAAAATAGAAGATTTAGAGAAAACAATTTCAACTCTTAAGAATGAGCACACAGTTTACAGGACTCAAATCAAAAGTCTCATTACTAAGTTAACTGAATGTCAGGCTGAGCTTATGATCAACAAAGCCAGGGCAAAAAATGTGTTATTGAAGAGAAAACCTTTAAGAACATCATATCCTCAGGCTTTCATGCAAACATTTGTTATCAAAACAGGAAGGAACTGGGATCAAGTGAGATAGCTCCTCCACACATATTACTATCTATAAGATCTCCAAGGTGTGGAACTATTCAAGATGAGCTGCCCCTCATTGACACTATCCAAGAAGATAATAAAGATGAATAGGAGATAGTAAAGGATGAACCAGAAGTAAGTGAGGAGGATCATCCTAAGAAGGGTCACTATACTCCTGGAGAGAAAAAAGAACCAATGATGGCCAAGTCAGCTAGGAAGAATGTAATCAGGGTTGCTAAAAGAAAATCAAAGAAATCCTAAGAGATCAAGCCCACTTTCAATCCCAAGCAAAAACAAGTCTTTATCTCTACTAGGTTTGAAGTGGTGAAGACTGAAGACTCAACTACGGACTCTAGTACAAGGAGTCCTAGATCAAGTTCAAAACATCCTGACCTAAAGAAGAAGGTTGAACAAACGTGCACCACTACTGCACAGCTAGAACCATCTAGCTCCAAGAGCAAGCTTCACCCTTAGAAGCTTGTTGCATCAGCTATGAAGATGAAGAAGGAAGTAGAAAGATATCAAGCTCAACCTTCTCCTCAGAAGAAGACCCTCAGAAGTATGCCTGTTGAATGCATCATGTGTGGTGATACTACTCACTTTGCTAAGGATTGCATCTACAATCCTAAGAGTACCATCCATATGAACAAAAAGGAGACTTCTGAGAGTAAGAAGAAAATAGCTTTGGAAGGAAAATAACTTTCCTTTGGAAGCTCGAAGGTGAACAAGAAGAAGATAGGTGGAAAACTGTCTTCGAAAGCAAATTTGGTCTTAGGAGAAAGGAATGCTTCCGGAGCACTAAAGTCTGCTGCAGTGGATGCAAAAGCTTCCGAAGGTTTAGACTCCAAAACTTCCGAGGTCATCAAACTCTCAAAGTTTTGAAAGCCAAGTCTAATCTTCCAAAGATGGTGTGGAAGATGAAGGAATGTGTTGGACCCTGAAAGGATCATACATGCTAATTCAAGAAGTGGTTGAAGGTTGTTCTGGTTGGAAAACACCAAAGACTAAGAAGAAATACAGAAGACCATTCATGAAGAAATGCAGAAAAAGAAACAGAAGAAAAGAACAATGGTTGAAGTATCCGCATTAGTTAATGTGGATGACCATTGAACAAATGCTTACAAGTATTTGTTCATCCGTATTAACTAATACGGACGAAGAAAAGAAATGCTTACAAGAACTTGTTCATCCGCATTAACTAATGCGGATGAGTTAAACTAATGTTGAAGACAAACAAGAACAAATACTGATGAAGACTTCTCATTCGCATTAACTAATGCAGATGAACACTTAGAAATGCTAATGATATTGTACACTTAGACTAGTATTTTGATGTATAGTTGTCAGTGTAGATTAGTCATTTTGTACAGGCAATGTGTATGCCTATAAATAGAATAGTATGACCTAAGTTTGTAAGTTCTTCTTTCAACATTGATAATATTACTCATTTCAACAGTAACCCCAACTGTCTTTGTATCTTGTTTACTCACATCATTATACAAGGCATTTATTATCATTTTCAGTATTAAATGTTCTGTGATTTAGTATTTCCACTACTTAATCACTGACTCAATCATCATATTCGATCCAAAGTTGAGTCATATCAACTGAGATTCTTATTCTCGAACCCAGTCAATTGGTATCAGAGCCTTGGCTCTTGAATGCGTCTCAAAATCAGTGCAGATCTTGAACGAAAATCGATTGATCAGGTGATTGAGTTGTTTATTAGAAAGTTTTATACTTCTAATAAATATACATATTAAACTCCAAAGAACTTCTTCAAATCAGACTAACCACAACCTCTCTGAGAACTGATAATCAAAAACACCAGGACGTTAGACTATTTAAACATTCCAGACATAAAATCAACTTAATCAATACTCGAAACATCTAACATTAGTAAATCAAAATGGATTCTACTAATTTTTCTAAACTTGGTCATGCTTCTAAACCTTTGATGCTTAAACATAAATCTGAGTTTAAGCAGTGGAAAATCAGGTTTAGAAACTACATTACAGGTGTGGATCCTGATTACTGGATCTCTATTTGCAAAAGGCCATACATTCCTCTGTCACTCACTACTGATCAAGCTACTCAGTACAAGACTGCTATAATCCCCATTGAGGATCCAAACTTAAATCTTGATGATGAAGAATATAAGAAAATCAAGATAGACCTTAAAGCCTACTCCATTCTAACTCAAGCTTTAAAAATGAATGTTCTCAAGAGGCTGGAAAAATATGGAACAACCAAAGAGGTTTGGGATGCACTGCAGATAATGTGTGAAGGAAGCAGTGAGGTTACTAAAATTAATAAGGGTAAATTAATAAACCAATATGAAACCTTTCACCATACCAAAGGAGAGTCAATCTCCAGGCAGCTGCATAGATTTGTACAATTGGTGAACGATCTTGAGATTATGGGGGTTACTTACAAAGAAAAAGAAATGAACAAGAAAATGATGTACAGTTTGCCAGAAAGTTGGAAATAGAATGTTACTATGTTAAAGAACACTCTTGATTTGGAGAGTACCAGCTTAGATATTATGATTGCCAAAATTGAAGCTCTAAAGTTGGATGAATGAAGCAGAAATCTCAGTGGACCTCAAGTCATTGAGGCATACAAGTTTCTATCTGAAACTCATTATGTTGAGAATGCTTTTGTGACTGAAGAAGATGATTTTCTCTCATCAGGAGATCAAGAAAAGACAACTGGATTCTATGCTGCTCCACAACAACATAAACCATCATCTTCTGCTCAACCCATAGTAACACCCACCAGTATGCCCAGTGAGCAAAGATCTGAAGAGCAAAAGGCAACTTACAATGCCTTTGTTGGTAGCTTTGAGGCTTATCTTGGGGGCAAACTCACTTCAGCTCATTTAATTCAGGAAGATCTGGAAGAAATGGTTCCTAATGATGTTGAAGAAATGGACTTGCAATGACAGATGGCCATGATTGCAATGAGAGCCAAGAAATTCTTCCAAAAAGGGAAGAAACTGAGTCTGAATATGAACACAAAGCTTGGATATGACAAATCCAAAGTTAAGTGTTTTAACTGTGGAATGACTGGCCATTACTCTAGGGAATGTAATGCTCCTAGAAGAAGCAACAACAACTATCAAAGAACCTCACATGGTCAGCATTCATCTCAACCCAATTCAAGCTTTCAGTCAAATACTCATCATCAAAATTAGCATCATAATCAGCAACAGCCAACTTATCAAAGACAACCTCAATTGGATCATCAAGCTCAAGGAAGTATCCAACAAACATCCAATGCACTTATCATTAAACAAAATGGAGTGTGTGATTGGAGCCTATATGCAGAGGATGTTCAACCTCAATTTCAGAACCATGCACTTATGGCTCACATTAATTATAGCCCAATTCCAATGCCATCTAAGGTAAAATCTAATTTATGTTCTGATAAATGTGTTCTTGAAGTACAGGGATATAGAGAACACAATCACAAATTGGCTAATAAAATAAAAGAAGAGAAAGTGAAAACTGAAATGCTGAAACAAGAAATGAGAATTTTTGAAGTCAAAATCAAATCCCTTCTTTCTGACATGAAAACACTCCATGGTGAAAAGTATACCCTTACAGCTGTAAATGAGAGGTTAACTGAATTGTTAACCAAAACAAAGGCTGAGTAATAACCTAATGAAGTGAAACTTGAAAAGTTTCAATTCTCATCTATCAAGCTGCAAGAGTTGCTTGATTCCTAAAAGGGGGCCAATGATATGACTGGGATAGGTTACAAAACTTGTCCTCCTCCTTATAATGACAACTACATGGTTATGCCCGAGTCACTCACCCAATTTGATTCAACTGAATCTAAAGTTAGTGAAACTAATACAATGATTTCATAAACAACTAATCCTCAAAACAAACCGAGTGTTTACATTGAAACTAATAAGGATAAAATCAAATTGGGTCATCCGATTAAGATCAAAGAGTGCTCCTACAAACCTGTAGTTGTCCAGAAAACTAACAACCCAGTCAAAGCCATTGTGCCATTTGTAAAGTTTGTTCCTGAAAAAATCAAGATGAATAAAACTGCTGAAAGTTCTATGAAATCCTCTGCTGAAAGCAGATCTGATAGTGAGATCAAATCTCCTAAAACTTCCAGCAAATTAGAAAAGGTTTTACTAAACTTCAAAGAGAAAGCTACAGTTCCCTCAGTGTCCAAAGGGAAATCCATGTTGATTCAAAAACCAAATGTAAAACCTGTTTCATTATCATCATCTAAAAATAAACAAGGGATAGGTTTTGACATTTGCAATAAACAACATGTGGAACAATTTGAAAGAGAGTTGAAAAAGAGCAAAAAGAAGCAAAATCAGTTAGCAAAACTTAAGCAAAGCAGAATTGTGAAACAATCTGCTGCCACCCAGAAAACTGATTTGGCTTCTTCATCAAAGTCAAAGGACAAACAAATGTATTGTGACATTTGTGACATGTCTAATCACAATACAGATGAGTGTTACTTTAATTAGTATTGCTCTATTTGTGACATGAACAATCATTCAACCAAAAACTGTTATTTTAACAAGTATTGTTCTGTATGTGATATGACTAATCATAACACATCTGATTGTTACTTCAACCAAAAAGACTTGAGAATTCCTCAAAACAAGCCTATTTCACCAAATTCATCTGGCAAGATCAAAATTAGAAGTCCAACAGACCTTAAACATTCACGGGTCTCAAACACTGACAAGGACTTCTATGATCAATGGCAGTCAAAGAGTACCAAAAGAAACCTTAATAATCATATGTAAAAATCACTGAGCTCTCATCCAAGATATAAAACTAAAGTGATTTCTGAAAAAAAAAAAAACATGCCCAAATTCTACATAGAAACCGGGATCAAAGATTTGCATACTCTTCTGACAGTTCAGTTGAAATTGATGAAATCAAACCAAAAAGAAATCCACAAAAATTGATCAAAGCGTCTTCCTCTAAAACACAACTTAGAGGAAAATATCAAGAGGTCACAGTGATGGATAGAAACGGACAACCCAAGACCATCATGGCTTGGGTTCCACAATCTATCTAGTTCGTCTATGCTTGTAGGGTCGTCCATACAGGTCCAATAGCTTATGGTATGTGGACAGTGGATGCTCCCGACACATGACTGGAGACAGTTCCCTCCTTCATGACTTCAAGCATATTCAAGGAACTACTCTGGCATTTGGTGGATATTTACAAGGGGGTAGAATTATAGGGGAAGGATCTGTGATAAATGGATTACTGAGTTTTGATAAAGTGAACTACTGTGAGCAACTGAACTTTAATCTACTTAGCATGTCTCAGATCTGTGACAAGAAATATTGCACTCACTTTATAGACACTTATTGGTACATTCTGAAACCAGGATTTTAAATTCCTGAAGAATGGATTGTCTTGAAGACTTCAAGAAAGAATAATACCTATGTCTTGAACCTTAATTCTGCTTATCCGTCAGAAGAGACATGTCTTTTGTCTAAAGTATCTTTTGATGAGTCACAGCTTTGGCATAGACGCTTAGGACACACGAATTTCAAAAACATGAACAGATTGGTCAAAGGAAATCATGTACTTGGTTTACCTCAAAAAGAATTTCATTTCGTTGACCACTGTTCTGCATGTCTTAAAGGAAAACAACATAAGTCCTCCCATAAGCCAAAGCTGATAAACACAAACAATCCTCCGTTGAAGTTGCTTCATATGGATCTCTTTGGTCCAAGTCATGTCATGAGTATTGGGAAGAAGCATTATTGTTTGGTGATCATAGATGACTTTACACGATTTACATGGGTCTTCTTTCTACTTCATAAAAATGAGACATCCCAATTAATAAAAGATTGTATCATAAAAATTGAAAATCAACTAGACTTAAAGGTAAAATCAATTAGAAGTGATAATGGAAAGAATTCAAAAATGAAAATCTAAGTTCATTTTGCACACAAAAAGGCATTGCTCATCAATTCAGTGCAGCTAGGACTCCTCAACAAAATGGAGTAGCTGAAAGAAGAAATAGAACACTGATTGAAGCAGCACGAACAACGCTAGCCGATGACAAACTGCCTATTACCTTTTGGGCAGAAGCTGTCAACACATCATGCTTTGTGCAAAATTGAACTTTGATAATTAAAGAAAGCAATAAAACTCCATATGAACTTCTTTTTCATAGAAAACCATTTATTGGATTTTTGAAGTCATTTGGTTGTCCTGTCTCAATATTAAACACCCGAGACCATTTAGGAAAGTTCGCTCCTATGTCTGATGAAGGATTCTTTGTAGGTTATTCCTCTGTTTCAAAGGCTTTTAGAGTGTTTAATCCTATATTAAATATTATTGATGAATCGAACAATGTTCAATTCAATGAGCATTCTTTTCCCAAGTCAATAAATGGTCCTGATTGGTTGTTTGATATTGACTCATTTACTAGATCTTTTGATCAGTTTCACTTGTCAAATGCAGGATCTCCTGGAACAGTGGAGAGAAGAACTGACCTTCCTATGATTCCTCCTTCTTCTGCTGATCAATTTAATGAAGAAGTCCCATTACAAGCCGATCTTGTCACACAAGTTGCGCAACATCAGAGTGTTTCAACTGAAGCTGGTCCTAGTTCAATGGCCACTACTTCAGCATAACCGTCCACTAAAGTGAGAAATCCAGAATCAGCATCTATGCCAGTTGAAAATGAAGGAAATACAAATGATGAAAGTCTTCAAAGTGATGCTGAAGCTGATGAAGCATCTGATTACTTTCACCATTCTCTTACATCATAACCTAAAGATGCCTATTACCAAGATGATCTGAATGTCTCCATCTTGATGTGTCCATTGCTGGTGATTTGATTCCAATTACCAAGACACATAAGAATCATCCAGTGTCTAACATCATTGGTGATCTAAATGAGTGGGTAACCAGAAGCAAATTAAGTATTGCAAACATCTGTTTGTTTTCTTGCTTTCTGTGTCAAATAGTACCCAAGAATATTAAAGAGGCTCCTCAAGACAACAGCTGGATTGAGGCAATGCAGGAAGAATTGCTACAGTTCAAGAAACAAGAAGTATGGCAACTGGTAGACCTTCCTGAAGGACAATACCCTATTGATACCAGATGGCTATATAGAAACAAGACAGATGACAGGGGCATTATCATCAAAAACAAAGCAAGATTAATTGCACAGGGATACACTCAAGAAGAAGGAATAGACTATGATGAAGTGTTTGCTCCTGTTGCTAGATTGGAAGCCATAAGACTCTTTCTTTCCTACTCTGCATTTATAAAATTCACTGTGTATCAAATGGATGTAAAGTGTGCATTTTTGAATGGAAAAATCTAAAAAGAAGTCTATGTGAGTCAACCACCAGGTTTTGAGGATCCTGATTTTCCTCATAGGGTGTACAAGCTTGACAAAGCTCTGTATGGTTTACATCAAGCCCCTTGGAAGTGGTATGAGACTCTATCATCTTTTCTCTTTGGTCATGGATATGAAAGAGGAAAGATTGATCAGACTTTATTCAGAAAGAAGAAGGGACATGAACTATTGCTTGTCAAGATCTATGTGGATGATATCATTTTTGGCTCAACAAACAAGCAACTCTGTAAAGACTTTGAAAACCTCATGCATTCTAAGTTTCAAATGAGCGCTATGGGAGAGCTCACTTTCTTCCTGGGTTTACAAGTAAAACAGACAACAAATGGAATTTTCATCAATCAATCAAAATATGTGGAATCTATGTTGAAGAAATTTCATTTAGCAGACTGTCAGTCCATCAGAACTCTTGTGGATACTAAAGTGAAGATTGGTCCAGACTCTGATGGCAAATCAGTGGATCAGACTCTGTATCGATCAATGATAGGTTCACTTATGTATCTTACAGCTAGTAGACCTGACATTATGTTTGGTGTTTGTGTTTGTGCCAGATATCAGGCTGATCCCAAGGAATCTCATGTGAATGCTGTAAAGAGGATATTCAGATATCTTAAGGGCAAACCTGCATTTGGATTATAATATCCTAAGGAAGGAGATTTCAATCTCTATGCATACATAGACAGTGACTACGGGTTATGTAACTTCAATCGGAAGTCCACTTCTAGAGGTTGTCAATTTCTTAGTCCCAGACTGGTCTCCTGGCAGTGCAAGAAACAGACAAATGTATCTGTTTCAACAGCAGAAGCTGAGTATATAGCAGCATCAGCCTGTTGCTCTCAAGTTCTCTGGATTCAAAACCAGATGCTTGATTATGGTTATAATTTCTTGCACACTCCAATTCATGTTGACAAAACAGCAGCCGTGTTCATAACAAATAATCCAGTTCAGCACTCAAAAACCAAACACATTGAAATTAGATATCATTTTTTGAGAGACTGTGCTGAAAAGGGGTTAATCAAGTTGATTCAGGTTCACACGGACGATCAGTTAGCTGATTTGTTCACTAAGGCATTTGACCCTAGTCGATTTGAATTCTTAGTCCAATCAATTGGCATGATTATCCTTGAGTAAAATCAAAATTTGCAAAAAAAAAAAAAAAGAAAAACCTTTCAAAAAAAATTTCCAAAAATTTTCAAAAATCATAAAAAATACAAAAAGAAGTCAGTTTTGTTACGGTACATGAAATGTACTCCTTGGGAAATGATATAATTACAGTCATTATATCATTCATTGTGCTTATTTCAATATCTTGAAAGACTGACATGACTTACCTGATATGCGGGTAGGCTCATCTTAGAAAAGAAGATAAATGCTTTTATAAACTAAAGATCATATTCAACTGTGAGGCCATCATCTCATGGTGTGTAAGTATTTCACTTATACGAATGTGTGTATGTGTAGTAATCTAAACACACCAGGTCATGATACCTTATGAATCTCATTCACCCACATCAGTTTCTCCTCTGTTTTGCTGAGCAAAGATCTGGAGAAACAAGCACATAGTACTGATGTCAAGATCCAAAAAGATTCCTAATGTGGAACACATCCAATCTGGATGAATTACATTCCTTGTGAATGAACAAAAAGAATCCCAAAGTAAAGAGCAAAAGAATCTCAATGTGGATCAAATAAATATAAGGATCAAAATAAAAGAATCCCAATGAGGATCCCCCTTACCCAAAAATAAATGAGATTTTATAATTTAAATACCTGGTCATGCAAGCTGTGAAAAAGTTCTACCATACATTTCATGAGGGTAGTTGATCTTGCTATGCTTCTAAGTGTGAGGTACATGTTGAATGTTTAAACCACTCAAAACATGATAATAATCACATGCTTTAAAATATTAACCAAGCATGAGTTTAAGAGGACAAACATACCTACAATCAATATGATCATGACTATTTGAACTTGTGAAAGGTATGTGTGACATCCGGTAATTTTCCGTTACCAAACTCCGTTTGTTCCGTTAAGTCTTGCATACACGTGTCGAGAGCACACACTAGTTGTCGTTGAACATTGGTGACTTAACAATAATCAGTAATGTTAAATTGATGATAATTAAGTTAACAATGTGATTATTAAGTTATGCTTATGTGATTTAAATGTTAACTGTAATTTTATCGCGTAACGTGAAAACGTGCATATTTATTTCGTGTGTTTTGTGATAAATGGGAATTATGCATGATTGTTATTAGTGATTAATAATAATTGTGTTTAGTAGTTAAAAACTATTTAAAAACTATTCAAAAAGCCTAATCTTTATAAAATACAAATTATAAGGGTTAAAAGGGTAAATATGATTAATTAAGTTACAAAATCAAAAACAAACCCTAATCCCCTAACCCATTCGGCCGCGACTAGCATCCCCTCACCCTCACCATCGCGAATTCAGCCAAGAACAAGCATTCACATTCGAATTTGGATCGATTTCAAGGCATACAACAAGTTAGAACCTTCAATTGCAAACTATTACACATCTAAAGGTTAGATTTTTGTATGATTTGATGATTGTTCATGATTGGCCGAAAGTTCCATGCGAATTCTGCAATTGATGGTCGATTGATGCTTGTTTGTTGTTGTGAATGTGTTTACTAGATAGATTACATGTTAATTAACATCAAGTATGCAATAAAGGTTGGATTTTTACAAGTTTTTATGGAAATTACATTAGGGCCGAAACCCTAATTCAAAACTTGCAATTGGGGATCGATTTGTTGATGTTGGTTAGTGTTATTATGTTAGTTGGATTGTATATATGCTAGTTAACGTCGATTATGCAAGAAAGTTATGATTTTGATACATTGTTCATAGGTTACTAATAATAGTAACTTTATTTTGCATGAATTGATGATTGGTTGATGTATGAATGTTATGGATGTGTTTGTAATGATGTTTAGATGCTAGATGGTTGATATGAATGTTAGGAATTCAAGAATGCATGTTGTAGTTCATACCTTACTAAAGATAGTAACTTTTGGGTATGAAAGTTGATGAATCATGATGATTAGGTGTTGTTGATCATGTTTAAATGTTGTCATGGACTTGAATTGGTATATAATTGATGAATTCATGAATGTAGTGTGAGTTTGATGAATTTGGGATGAACTTTCCTAAAAGGGAAACTTTAATTGTGCAAATCCTTGAATTGGATGATTTGAGCATGTTTGGGATATTAGGATCATGCTAGTGTGTTCATGGATGGTTTCTAAGGTGATGAAATGTGTTGTTTAGGTTATAAGGATGTTGATTTGGTTTGTTACCTGTTTTGGCCTGTTGTGATTCGCATGACTTGTATGATAATTGGTTGTATGATGATCTAGGTAGTACATGTGGTTAATGATGTGCTATATGTAATCAAGTTGTATGTTGATCATGTATGACATACTGTTGTGTTAGTATTAACGAATTATCACCTATAATGTCACCAACGGGTCAAACGGGTCAACTGGGTCAAATGTGTCTTGTCTTTCTAAAAACCTTGAGTTCCTTGGTTTGTAGAGCACTTAGGGTTTCATATTGATTCTGTGTACACGTACTTATGTACTCTTGTGTTCTAGGTGACCTTTGAAGGTTGTCTTTCCCTCTTTCTTTCAAGTTAAGCTCTAGGTTAATTCTTGCGCGCATCAGGTGAGTTCTTGCCCCACTTATTTTACATAATCTCTTTTGGGGGAGATAGCATACTGTTGATCACAAACGCTTTTATATATGAGTGTGTATAATATTGATATAGTGTTGTTTACCATGGAAAGTCCTCACACTTTCGGATTGTTAATATTGAATAGCGGGGAAATTTTGGGTAGTACTACTGGGTCTGACGAGCCCCACCTGTGCGACTCGAGGTCAAACGGGTGCAATTTTGTCCTAACACATATTCGTCACGACACGGTAAGTCGTGACGGGAGGCAACAAACGTAACACAGTCAGCTTCGATCGCGAAATCACTATGATTAATATTTTTATGTTAATAGACTAGCTATCTATTGCAATACACTACTTATGCTCTGGAAACTGTTGATTGGTTTATATTTTAACGCAAACTCTTGAACTCACCAACCATGTGTTGACTTGTTTAGTATGCTATTCTCAGGTTAAGGTTGCCAGTTGCCTAGGAGCACGCACACCAGCATCGTTGAGTTGTCTACATTGTTTGTTTACACATTTGGGTTTATTTTCCTATTAAACATTTGTGTTTGGGGCGCGTATGTTTTGCGCATTCTCTTTACATACTACTTGTTTTGGGTTTTCTAGTTTTAAAAACGCTTCCGCAGTATTTTAAACGTTAACTCTGGTTTTGTTTATTAATCATATAGAGTCGTTCTTGGTAACTAATGACTGAGATCCTGGTATGTCACGCGCCTCGCGGTAAAACCCCGCACGCGGATTTTGAGGGTGTGACAGATTGGTATCAGAGCCATTGGTTATAGGGAACTAGGTTGCATACACACACTAGACTATAACCGCACAGTTGTTAGTTACTTATCGTTTACTCTCCTTACTGTATACTCATTGGCATACGCAACACGTACTTCGCAGCATGGCATCGTCGTCCAGAAATTTAGGCAAGAGACCTGCACGATCTGAGTCACCTCCTACTTCTCCCGTACCGGATAGGGGATTTAACTGGCCTCGACATCCTTATCCTCCTAGCGAGATAGACTGGGATCAGCCTTTCATACCTCCTGAGCTCGATCCTCCGCGTAACTGGGATTTTACCCCACTTACATAAACCGTATGGCTTATAGAGAACGCGTACCACCAGTAGCACCTACACGACCTAGGACTAGGTCATCAACCGCCTCTACTTTGCCTACACTTCCTACCTTGAGCATCCCTCTGGAGCAGGCATTTGCAGCTTTGGTAGCCACACTGGACACAGAGCGACAGCGGATTAGAGGACTCACTGATGAGAACTCTGCATTACGATCTGAGATGCGTCAGCTGCGTTACCAGGTAGATACGCTTCAGGAGCGACTTTCGATGGCCATTGGTGGACATCATACGCTGGCAGGCAACGTGGTAGCACTTAGTGAGCGCATGGACGCACAAGATCACCATAACATAGTGGTTGATGATAGGTTTGCTGATTTAGAGGCACAGCTAGCAGCACTCCAGATTGCTGAAGCCCCTGCACCTTTGGTGGACCCTGATGAGGAAGACCCAGAAGAAGAACCCGAGGAAGCCCCCGAAGAAGAACCAGTAGAGATGGATGAGGACAGTGACGGATCTGACGTACTGGACTGATCCTACCTTTTAAATGACTTAGACTATGTAGTGTTTCTTTTCTTTGAAACCTATGTGGGAAGGGTTGTTTCCCACCCAACTGACAAACTTAAATTTTGACATTGATGGAATATTTTGTGACTCAATTGCAAATTATTTATCTTTGATTATTATTTCTGTTATAAATGTTGTGGTTGTGGTGAATGCATTATTTCTTATTGTTTACTGTACCTTGATGAGATTAATGTGTTGGATGTTACTCATTATTGTAATTGTGAATTTTAAAGTGAAATATGGACGCACGTGGACGAGGACGTGGGCGTGGTCGTGGACGTGGCGCCGGAGGCCGTGGAGCCGGAGCCATAAACATGACGCCTGCGGAATTGGCGGCATTAATTAATGAACATGTTCAGGCGGCAGTGGCTGCTGCCCAACCGGGACAACCAGCAGGTAAATGATAACAAGAGGTTAAACTGATTATCCTAGTTATTTGTCTAGGATATCTGACTAATGTTTGGGTTGTCAAAACAGGACCACCACCATGTACCTACAAGTCCTTCATGGACTGTAAACCCCATACCTACAGCGGGACGGAAGGAGCTGTAGGGCTTGTAAGGTGGTTTGAGAAGACAGAGTCTGTCTTCGCGAAATGCAACTGCCCGCCTGCTGATCAGGTGAAGTATGCCACCGGGACATTGGAAGGCGCAGCACTTTCCTGGTGGAATGCCCAGGTACAAATGCTGGGTCAAGCCATGGCCAATGAACTACCTTGGGATGAGTTTAAAGAAATCATGACTGAAGAATATTGCCCCCGGAATGAAGTGCAGAAACTGGAGATTGAGTTCTGGCAACTCAAAATGCAAGGCTCAGAAATTGAAGCCTACACGACTCGTACTCATGAGTTAGCCACTTTATGCCCAGGGATGGTGAATGAAATGCACAAGAGGGTGGAGCATTATATACGGGGATTGGTGCCCGAAATTCAAAGTATGGTAACTGCTTCTAACCCCACTACCATACAACAAGCTATCCGAACAGCCCACAGGCTGACTGACCAGGCAGTTGAGCAAGGACGGTTACCTAAACGGGGTGCGGTGGCAAGCGTGCCCGACCAGAAACGCAAGTGGGATGGTTCAAGCAACAAGGGATCGTCATCCAGCAGCCAATCTCAACCTCAACAACAGCAGCAAAGTCAGCAACAGCAACGGAAGTTTGATAACAACCGAAGCTTCAACCAGGCGACTCACTCAAATCAAGGACCCGGTGGGTATGGTGGAAGACTGCCGAAGTGCAACCGGTGTAACTACCACCATGTGGGTCGATGTGATAACTTCAAGTGTCAACGTTGTGGGAAGATTGGTCATGCAGCCAAAGACTGTCGGGGTGAACTGATGAAGAAGCCTCAACAATCACAAGAAACTCCGAAAGGTTGTTTTGAGTGCGGAAAAGAAGGCCATTACAAACGCAACTGTCCCCAGCTTAAGAGGAATGGTAATGGTAACAACAACAATGGGAACAACAACAATAATAACAATGGCAACAACAATAACAACAACAATGGTAATGGCAACAACAATGGTGGAAACAACAATGGAGCCAAAGGAAGAGCCTTCGTCATTGGCTCAGGTGAGGCTCTAAACGATCCTACAACAGTAACTGGTAAATTTTCGGTTAATGGTTGTTTTGCTACTGTATTATTCGATACCGGAGCCGATAGAAGTTTCGTGTCCACTAGGTTCTGTAGTCTTTTAAGTGATATGCCCTCAGCCTTAGAATCTAAATACACCGTGGAGTTAGCTAACGGCACACAGATTCACGTAACGCATATTCTTAGAGACTGCAAGATAGAGCTTGCTGGTCATACATTCACCATAGATCTCATGCCTGTTACGTTAGGAAGCTTTGATGTGGTAGTAGGCATGGATTGGCTTTCCGATAAACAAGCAGAAGTCATATGCCACGAGAAGATCATACGGATTCCCATTGGTGAAGAAGTCCTTACGGTCAGAGGTGATAGGAGTGGTGCGGTGATAGGCATCATCTCGTTTATGAAGGCACAAAAGTTGTTACGAAAGGGTCGACTAGCCATATTAGCACTCGTCACAGATAAACAGACTGAGGAAAAGAAGATAGAGGATATCCCCGTAGTTCGTGAGTTTCTCGAGGTGTTTCCGGAAGACCTTCCTGGATTACCGCCTCATCGTCAAGTTGAATTCCAGATTGAGTTGACTCCAGGAGCCGCTCCAATTGCGAGAGCACCGTACCGGTTAGCTCCGAACGAACTGCAGGAATTATCCGCTCAACTACAAGAGTTGTTGGATAAAGGGTTCATCCGACCGAGTTCGTCGCCCTGGGGAGCGCCAGTTCTATTTGTGAAGAAGAAGGATGGTACATTTCGAATGTGCATTGACTATAGGGAACTGAACAAGGTTACTATCAAGAATAGATATCCGTTACCTCGTATCGATGATTTGTTTGATCAACTGCAAGGATCAAGCTATTACTCTAAGATTGATCTGAGGTCTGGGTATCATCAGCTGAGAGTTCGAGAAGAGGACATCTCGAAGACTGCTTTCCGTACACGATATGGTCACTATGAATTTTTGGTCATGCCATTTGGGTTGACGAATGCACCAGCAGTATTCATGGACCTCATGAATCGCGTGTGCAAACCCTATCTTGATCAGTTTGTTATCGTCTTTATTGATGACATACTGATATACTCAAGGACCGAGGAAGAACATGAGAAGCACTTACGTTTAATCTTGGAATTACTTAGAAAGGAACAACTGTACGCAAAGTTTTCTAAGTGTGATTTCTGGATACGTGAGGTACAATTCTTGGGTCATATTGTCAACGAGAAGGGAATACATGTTGATCCTGCTAAGATTGAAGCGATAAAGAATTGGTCTGTTCCTAAGACACCAAGTGAGATACGACAATTCCTTGGATTAGCGGGATATTATCGACGATTCATTGAAGGATTCTCTAAGATTGCACAACCTCTCACAGCCTTGACTCACAAGGAACGACGTACAAATGGGGTGAGAGTCAGGAATCTGCTTTTCAGTTGCTGAAACATAAATTGTGTAGCGCACCAATATTAGCGTTACCGGATGGTAGTGATGACTTCGTAGTCTACTGCGATGCGTCTATTCAAGGACTTGGATGCGTCTGATGCAGCGGGATAAAGTGATAGCTTACGCCTCTAGACAATTGAAGATTCATGAGAAGAACTATACCACCCATGACTTGGAACTGGGTGCGGTAGTTTTTGCCTTAAAGATCTGGAGACATTACTTGTACGGTACCAAATGCACCATCTACACCGATCACAAGAGTCTTCAGCACATCTTTGAGCAAAAGGAGTTGAACATGAGGCAAAGACGCTGGGTGGAATTGTTAAACGACTATGATTGTGCTATTAAGTACCACCCGGGGAAAGCAAATGTAGTTGCTGATGCGTTGAGTAGAAAAGAGACTGCTAAACCTCGACGTGTGCGAGCTCTGCAACTAACGATTAGTACGCAATTACCTGAACAAATCCGTGATGCTCAAACTGAAGCTCTGAAGGTAGAAAACATGAGTTTAGAAGGGTTACGAGGAATGGAAAAGCAATTAGAAGTAAAAGCGGATGGGATTCGTTACTTCATGGATAGACTATGGGTACCTCTACATGGAAATCTGAGAGATTTGGTCATGAGTGAGGCTCATAAGTCCAAGTATTCTATACATCCTGGATCTGACAAGATGTACCACGATTTGAAGGCGCACTATTGGTGGCCTAACATGAAAGCAGATGTAGCTACTTATGTGAGTAAGTGTCTGACCTGCTCGAAGGTTAAAGTGGAGTATCAGAAACCATCTGGTCTACTACAACAACCCGAGATCCCTATGTGGAAGTGGGATCAAATATCAATGGATTTTATTACTAAGTTACCTCGCACTTCTACGGGTTGTGATACAATATGGGTTATCGTGGATCGATTAACAAAATCTGCTCATTTCCTAGCGATAAAGGAAACAGATAAGATGGAGAAGTTAACCCGACTTTATCTGAAGGAGATCGTTTCGAGGCATGGAGTACCGATCTCAATTATTTCTGATCGCGATTCTCGTTTCACATCACACTTCTGGCAGTCGTTGCAGAAAGCTTTAGGTACGCGATTGGATATGAGTACTGCTTATCATCCACAGACTGATGGTCAAAGCGAGCGTACTATACAGACTTTGGAGGACATGTTACGTGCTTGTGTGATTGACTTCGGGAATAACTGGGAAGTTCACCTACCATTGGTGGAATTTTCTTACAACAACAGTTATCACACTAGTATAAAGGCAGCACCTTTTGAAGCTTTATATGGGAGAAAGTGTAGATCGCCAGTTTGCTGGGCTGAAATTGGTGATAGTCAATTAACGGGTCCCGAGTTAGTACACGAGACAACTGAGAAGATTGTTCAGATAAGAAACCGCATGGCCGCAGCGCGAGACAGACAGAAAAGCTATGCTGACAAACGACGAAAACCTTTGGAATTTCAGACAGGTGACAAGGTTTTATTAAAAGTCTCACCGTGGAAAGGCGTAGTTCGGTTTGGTAAGCGAGGAAAGCTAAATCCGAGATACGTTGGACCATTTGAGATAGTGGAAAGAATTGGTCCAGTGGCTTATCGACTAGCCTTACCTGATTCATTGAGTGGAATCCATGATGTATTCCATGTTTCAAATCTAAAGAAATGTTTAACGGATGAAACGATGGTCGTACCACTGGAAGAAGTTCAAGTAGATGAACAATTACGTTTCATTGAGGAACCTGTCGAAGTGATGGATCGTGAGGTGAAAACGCTTAAGCAAAGCAAGATACCCATCGTCAAAGTTCGTTGGAACTCGAGACGTGGACCAGAATTCACGTGGGAACGTGAAGACCAAATGAAGCTTAAGTACCCTCAGCTATTCGAAAGGACGATGCCAGCCGGCGAAGGTACTGATTAAATTTCGGGACGAAATTTCTTTCAACATGGGGATGATGTGACAACTCATCCAAAACTCACACGATTTCGATTTCCTTGTGCCAATGCAGTAGACCAGTGATGGAACACTCACCATGTAACGCAATTTTCGGGACGAA
Source organism: Flaveria sonorensis (assembly GCA_025506505.1). NCBI lineage: Eukaryota > Viridiplantae > Streptophyta > Magnoliopsida > Asterales > Asteraceae > Flaveria > Flaveria sonorensis. The sequence goes on from CM046434.1 coordinate 38,381,154, forward strand.
AATTCTTTCAACATGGGGATAATGTGACATCCGGTAATTTTCCGTTACCAAACTCCGTTTGTTCCGTTAAGTCTTGCATACACGTGTCGGGAGCACACACTAGTTGTCGTTGAACGTTGGTGACTTAACAATAATCAGTAATGTTAAATTGATGATAATTAAGTTAACAATGTGATTATTAAGTTATGCTTATGTGATTTAAATGTTAACTGTAATTTTATCGCGTAACGTGAAAACGTGCATATTTATTTCGTGTGTTTTGTGATAAATGGGAATTATGCATGATTGTTATTAGTGATTAATAATAATTGTGTTTAGTAGTTAAAAACTATTTAAAAACTATTCAAAAAGCCTAATCTTTATAAAATACAAATTATAAGGGTTAAAAGGGTAAATATGATTAATTGTTACAAAATCAAAAACAAACCCTAATCCCTAACCCATTCGGCCGCGACTTGCATCCCCTCACCCTCACCATCGCGAATTCAGCCAAGAACAAGCATTCACATTCGAATTTGGATCGATTTCAAGGCATACAACAAGTTAGAACCTTCAATTGCAAACTATTACACATTAAAGGTTAGATTTTTGTATGATTTGATGATTGTTCATGATTGGCCGAAAGTTCCATGCGAATTCTGCAATTGATGGTCGATTGATGCTTGTTTGTTGTTAATGTGTTTACTAGATAGATTACATGTTAATTAACGTCAAGTATGCAATAAAGGTTGGATTTTTACAAGTTTTTATGGAAATTACATTAGGGCCGAAACCCTAATTCGAAACTTGCAATTGGGGATCGATTTGTTGATGTTGGTTAGTGTTATTATGTTAGTTGGATTGTATATATGCTAGTTAACGTCGATTATGCAAGAAAGCTATGATTTTGATACATTGTTCATAGGTTACTAATAATAGTAACTTTATTTTGCATGAATTGATGATTGGTTGATGTATGAATGTTATGGATGTGTTTGTGATGATGATTAGATGCTAGATGGTTGATATGAATGTTAGGAATTCAAGAATGCATGTTGTAGTTCATACCTTACTAAAGATAGTAACTTTTGGGTATGAAAGTTGATGAATCATGATGATTAGGTGTTGTTGATCATGTTTAATGTTGTCATGGACTTGAATTGGTATATAATTGATGAATTCATGAATGTAGTGTGAGTTTGATGAATTTGGGATGAACTTTCCCAAAAGGGAAACTTTAATTGTGCAAATCCTTGAATTGGATGATTTGAGCATGTTTGGGATATTAGGATCATGCTAGTGTGTTCATGGATGGTTTCTAAGGTGATTAAATGTGTTGTTTAGGTTATAGATGTTGATTTGGTTTGTTACCTGTTTTGGCCTGTTGTGATTCGCATGACTTGTATGATAATTGGTTGTATGATGATCTAGGTAGTACATGTGGTTAATGATGTGCTATATGTAATCAAGTTGTATGTTGATCATGTATGACATACTGTTGTGTTAGTATTAACGAATTATCACCTATAATGTCACCAACGGGTCAAACGGGTCAACTGGGTCAAATGTGTCTTGTCTTTCTAAAACCTTGAGTTCCTTGGTTTGTAGAGCACTTAGGGTTTCATGTTGATTCTGTGTACACGTACTTATGTACTCTTGTGTTCTAGGTGACCTTTGAAGGTTGTCTTTCCCTCTTTCTTTCAAGTTAAGCTCTAGGTTAATTCTTGCGCGCATCAGGTGAGTTCTTGCCCCACTCATTTTACATAATCTCTTTTGGGGGAGATAGCATACTGTTGATCACAAACGCTTTTATATATGAGTGTGTATAATATTGATATAGTGTTGTTTACCATGGAAAGTCCTCACACTTTCGGATTGTTAATATTGAATAGCGGGGAAATTTTGGGTAGTACTACTGGGTCTGACGAGCCCCACCTGTGCGACTCGAGGTCAAACGGGTGCAATTTTGTCCTAACACATATTCGTCACGACCTGGTAAGTCGTGACGGGAGGCAACAAACGTAACACAGTCAGCTTCGATCGCGAAATCACTATGATTAATATTTTTATGTTAATAGACTAGCTATCTATTGCAATACACTACTTATGCTCTGGAAACTGTTGATTGGTTTATATTTTAACGCAAACTCTTGAACTCACCAACCATGTGTTGACTTGTTTAGTATGCTATTCTCAGGTTAAGGTTGCCAGTTTCCTAGGAGCACGCACACCAGCATCGTTGAGTTGTCTACATTGTTTGTTTACACATTTGGGTTTATTTTTCCTATTAAACATTTGTGTTTGGGGCGCGTATGTTTTGCGCATTCTCTTTACATACTACTTGTTTTGGGTTTTCTAGTTTTAAAAACGCTTCCGTAGTATTTTAAACGTTAACTCTGGTTTTGTTTATTAATCATATAGAGTCGTTCTTGGTAACTAATGACTGAGATCCTAGTATGTCACGCGCCTCGCGGTAAAACCCCGCACGCGGATTTTGAGGGTGTGACAGTATGATTGATATGATCCCAGATAAGGTACACTTCCTTTTCAGTACAGATAAGAAAACAAAAAATTTAGAAATGTTTTCCTTTCAATTTTAAAAAAAAAAATTCATTAAAGTTTCTATCCAATCTGGATATAAACTTTAGGGGGAGTAATTAAAAATTTAAAAGAAAATATTCATAAAAACATAAAATTTGCAACAATTTTTATTTAATACAAAATTAAAACAAAAAGGTTTGACTGTGTTGGTGTGGAAGCTATACTATAAGTATCTCAGTGTATACAGATATTTGGAAGCACAAAGTCCAAGATCAGTCAAAACTGGGAAACTTGTATCACACCGGGTGTACAAGTCAATCCAAGCAAGAATTGACAATCCAAGCAACAGTTAAAACTTCATAAATCAAAACAGCAGACTCATATTCATAAAAATGAGAACATCAGTGCAAAAACAGTCAGAATCATCCTCTGCAAAAACATTAATTTTTGACTAGTTCAAAAATTAACACAGGTATGAGTATTGGTTAATGCGGGTGAAGGTAACCCAGACACATAACCAATGCGGGTAACTGTTTTTTTGTACAAATGTAACTAATGTGGACAACTTATTGTTCTTCCGCATTTGCTACAGTAGATGCGGACAGTTTTAACTTGTTCTTCCGCATTTGTTACAATAAATGCGGTTAAGTTATTTTGTTATTCCGCATTTGCTACAGTTAATGCGGACAGGTTGACTTGTTCTTCCACATTTGCTACAGTAAATGCGTGCATGTTAACTTGTTCATCCACATTTGTTACGGTAATGCGCCCAAAGTTAAATGTTCATGCGCATTTGCTACAGCATCAAAGTTAAACCTGCGCATTTGTTCACACTTGTAAAATTTGAGTAAGTCATCAAATGTTCTATATTAACACATTTAATGAGAGTCATTTAATACTTTTCAAATTTGAGTGAACTTATAGTGCGACGAGCGTTTTCTTACTATTATTCATTATCATCCAAACAATCTCAAATCGTGTGTTTCTGTTGTTCATACAAATCCATTCCATCTCATTTTGATCTTTAACCGAAGTTGTATCAAACAAGGTGATTCTCGATGGATTTAAACTTTTTCATATGTCGAACCAGTATGAACATAGAACCCTAGGTTTAAGTTAATTCATAAATTCAACCAAGGACAATGGATTTAAATGGCATTCTCAAGTTCATTGAAACGGATGTTAATGTGAATATCTAAGAACAACCGATTTTCAAACCCTAATTTAACCACGATGAACAGGGGAACCGAACCATGAAAATGTGGAAATCAAATCCAATGTTTAAGCTGTAAAGGATGTTTGAAACAGTAAAATGATCAAAAATTAAGCACAAAACATAACTTCAATGAGTCTTCATCACCAAAATCAAAATTAGGTCAAAAAAAATCTAATAAAACAGTAACATTTGATCTTTCAATTTTGACCTGAAAAATGTCAAAATGTGAAAAGTCAAACATGATCATGTTCATATGATATAATGAGTTTCAGAATATTACTAATACATTTGTATCTATTGCAGAATCCATGGCTAATCTGACATGGAGCAAGCTCCACAATGTTAGTGAATTTCTTAATCATATTATGACTGAAGCTAAAAGGTTAAGAGATATGATCAGATTCATCTCTACAACCAGAGTGGCACATGCTATTACTGTTAGACCCCTCATTTATGAGAACTACATTAGATCTTTCTGGGGAATAGCTGAAGTAGCAGAGATTGATGGTGAAAAGACTATTTCAAGGAGAATTACTAATGATCATACATTAGTAATCACTGAACAAACTGTGAGACAGTGTCTACAATTTGAAGATGATGCCAACTCTCCTTTAGAACTTGAAGAAGAAGATATTATGACCTTCTTTGCCAACATTGGTTATGAAGGTGGTTTTGAAGGAAAACAAATTATCAAGGGGTTGGTTGATCTGCAATGGAGATTTCTCATTCATTTATTCCCACATTGCTTATCTAAGAGGAAAACTGGTTGGAATGACATCCCCATCACCATATCATCAACCATTTATGCCTTGTGCACTAACAGACCTTTCAACATGTCTGCTTATGTGTTCAATGGCCTGATCTCAAACATTCAGGAAAGGAGAAGGCATATGTTCCTGATGTATCCAAGGTTCATCCATTGCTTCATCAATGAAGCTTTTCCTAATCTTGTACCAAAGGGCCCTGTTATAGACATTCCTTATTATAATACCAAGTCTTACAAGTACATCAAGAAAAGAGGTCCTAGAAACTTTTATAGTGGAACTTTCTTTCCATTACTTCCTTGGATGTTACATCAGATAAACCCAAAAGAAGTTCTTGAAGAAGCTGCTAAAGAAGTTGTTCCAATTGTTGAGGAACAAGCTATTGAGGAACAAGCACATGAGGATGTGCATGTTGATGTGCAGGAGATCATTGAAGAACAACCAGCTGCTCATGATCAACACACTGTTGAAGAGCATGCTGAGGAAGCTGAACAAAGACTGAGGCAAGTGTCACCACATGTTGATGAAGGTGGTGATTCTCACACTATGCCTTCAGTACATGAACAAGAAATACCATCACCATTTAGAGCATCACTTGCTCCTTCACCAATCCAAACTCATCAAGTATCTCCTACTACTTCTTCTCCATATGCTGCTACTGCATCTGTTATGTCTGGTGAGTCTGCCAACTCATTAGATTCATCTGAATCATCTTTGGATGAGGAGGATGATCATCCAGTTGCACAAAGGCCTTAGAGACAAATACTCTCAGAGGATGGTCCTTCTGAATGCTTTACTGAATCTGAGACTAACCGTCCTGATGAAAAGGATGAAATGATCTCAGAGTTATTACAAAAGGTTGCAAGAATGGAGAAAACACTAGAAAGAAGGGCTGGGATCATAAATGATAGAATTCTTGAGCTAGATGAAAAAGAAACGGAGCTCAAAGAACTAAGAACCAAACATGAGTTTGAAAAGAAAGAAAAGGATAATGAGATTGTAAGACTCAAAGTTGCCTTAGATCTGTCAAGAGAAGAAATCAGTTGTCACTTGGATACTACAGCTATCCAGATCATTGCCATGAAAGAACAAGAAAACCTCATTGAGATCCAAACAGACATCATAGCTGATCTCAATAAACAGATTGAGGCTCTAAACAAGAGAGTTTCTGAATTAGAGATGCTTGTACCGTTAAAAGAAGAACTGGCAAGGGAAGTGCCTGATCAAGATGATGTAGAAACAGAAAAAGATGAAACCTCACAACAAGCAGAACAAAGTAAGGTTGGGGGTGAAGAAAGTTTGGCAATGGTTGTGCATTCTGATCCCTCTACTGAAGAAGAATCAGTCATGAAAGAGCTTATTGAAGATCTGGATATGTACTCCTCTAGTGAGTTCATTATTGATGAAGAATTTTAGGACTACATCAAAGATATCAGAACACATGTAGAGCCAATTGTTGTAATCCTTATGAATCCAGTTCCTATAGAAGAAGAATTGAAGCTGCAGCTTGTTCTAGCAGTCACCTTGACTGTTGAACAACAAGAATTGATCAAAAGTTTATGTGAAGAACTGAAAGAAAGGGAAATGAATGAAAAACAGAAAGCTAAAGCTGAAAAACATAAAGAAATGGCTGAAAAACTAAAGGGGGAAGCTGAAAAACTTGAACTAGAAAGAAAGAAACAAGAAATAGAAGCCTCTATCCCATCAACATCTGGTCCTAGATTGCACACTTATTCAAGAAAGAGGAAATACTTAACAGAGAAGGAAAGGCAAACTGCCAATGGCAGAAGAAGAAGAACAACCTGTTAAAAAACAAAAAGATGATCCGAGAAGCCTTGTAGCTATAGCTAAATTTTTAGAAGTACATGAGAAGGCTGAGAAAGAACTGAAAGAGATACTTGAGGTAATTGTGCTAGAAGAAGGAAAGATTGAAGAAGGTTATGATGAAACATCAGTTGATAACCCTTTGACCAGGGACAGTCCTGCAAAGGTTGAGTCATCGTTGAAGAAATGGTAGAAAAAGCACAATCAGATGATCTTATGATTAAAGCAATGTATCTGATCAATCATGGATATGAGGTAGATGAAGTGTTTAGCATGACTTATAAGGGCATGGTTGAAGAGGTGAAGAAGATGGAAAAGTTACTTGACCCTACTTTTGTCACTGATTATGAGAAGAAGATTGAAACTGTCCAAATTACTACAAGTGCTGCTCTGTCTCTAAAGCAGCAAGAACCACAATCAGCATATCCTGATCCCTATAGTATGACTGACAGGGAAATGAAGGATTATTTGTCCAAGCAAGGGTTCATAAAAAGAAAGCTAGGAAACATGAAAAAAAACTCCCTCAGGGCTGTAATTTTGAAGATAATCCAAGAAAAGAAAGAAAGACTGCAGTCTATTAAAGAAGAGGCGACAGGGAGAAAACCAAGAACAAGAACTTCAGCACAAGATGTTCAACTTACTACCAAGGATCAAGATGTCTTGGCACCCATGTTACACAAGAATCCGGAATGGTTCATTGAACCCTCCCAACTAAAGCTGCAGGAAGGGTTAACCACATCTGAGATGATTATGGGTGTGTCTGCTCCTAAAGGAAAAACTGATGTTAAAATCATTGCCTGGAAGTATGACAGTAGTTGGAACATGTTCATGGTGAAGAGGATCTCTGGGCTTGTTCAATTCTTCACAGAGTACTCTATTCTGGTGAACTCCATGAAGATTCATGATCTAAAGGAATTAGCAGATCTTGAATTGATCAATCATGACGCCAGGTATAGAGGTTATAAATTTGAAAACATTCTAAAAATGTTTAAGAAGACAAACAACTTCAAATCTCTGAAAGCTATTTGATTGAGAAAAGATAGATCTTTCAGAAATCCTCTGGAACAGAAGAAAAAAAAAGAAGCAGAAGAGTTGATATTTCCTGAATTGAATATAAAGCCAACTAAATCTTTAAAAAGGAAGATGGTTGCTAGAACCCACAAGACATAGCCAATCTCTAATGTGTATTATGATGAAAAGACCTATGAGTTGGTAATTGAAAGGAAATGGAGTGGAAAGGAAGCACCAGAAATTAGGCTGTTCAGTGGATATGAAGTAAGACTGTTGGATGAATCTTATGTTCACTACATATTCACAAGGCACTTCAGAACTCTCAACATCAAACTAGGAGAAGATGATTTAGAGTTCATTCTGAAATGTGTCAAAATTTTAAAGATGGCCTATGACAGAATACACAAGAAAAGAGAACAAAGAAAGAGAATAAATGTGCCTCTCCAAATGGGCAACATTACTGATGGGTCCTTACTGATTCATAGAGATGGTCATTCCACTGTTTCAGTGTGGGAACCAATCTCCTTGAGAAAAATACCCATTGATGCAATTCATACTATGAGCAAAATAAAGATACATGTCCTTAGCCGAGACAAGATGAATGAGGCTAAAGACTTCTCCAACATGATCAAGGCTATTCTGAATCCTACACTGACAGAACCTGAACCTTCTGTAGCTACTGCATTAGCACTATCTCCATCTACAATCCAACCAAGACAAGCTCATGAAGAACCACCAGAATCATCACAACCTTTACCACCATCAAACTTTTGAAGTACATAGGCTGTATAATCCTTAGGGGGAGTATAGTTGGACCCTGAAAGGATCATACATGCTAATTCAAGAAGTGGTTGAAGGTTGTTCTGGTTGGAAAACACCAAAGACTAAGAAGAAATACAGAAGACCATTCATGAAGAAATGCGGCAAAAGAAACAGAAGAAATGAACAAGTGTTGAAGTATCCGCATTAGTTAATGCGGATGACCATTGAACAAATGTTTACAAGTATTTGTTCATCCGCATTAACTAATGTGGATGAAGAAAAAAAATGCTTACAAGAAATTGTTCATCCGCATTAACTAATGCGGATGAGTTAAACTAATGCTGAAGACAAACAAGAACAAATGATGATGAAGACTTCTCATTCGCATTAACTAATGCGGATAAACACTTAGAAATGCTGATGATATTGTACAGTTAGACTAGTATTCTGATGTATAGTTGTCAGGGTAGATTAGTTATCTTGTACAGGCAATATGTATGCCTATAAATAAAACAGTATGACCTAAGTTTGTAAGTTCTTCTTTCAACATTGATAATATTACTCATTTCAATAGTAACCCCAGCTGTCTTTGTATCTTGTTTACTCATATCATTATACAAGGCATTTATTATCATTTTCAGTATTAAATGTTCTGTGATTTGGTATTTCCGCTACTTAATCACTAACTCAATCATCATATCCGATCCTAAGTTGAGTCATATCAACTGAGATTCTTATTCTCAGACCCAGTCAGAATGCCATGTGACTAAAGTTTCTTCACTAACAACAGCCAATAACTATTGAACTATCTTCACTTCATCTTGATGAGCCTAAGACCAACAAGGCTTGGGTTTCCAAATATAACTAACCATCTCTTTTTCATGTGCAGGAACAACTAAAGACTAAAAGAAATATATGGATCATTGATAGTGGCTGTTCGAGGCACATGACAGGCAATGACTCTTTGCTTAAGAAATTTGAGAAAATTGATGTAGAGCCAGTTGCTTTTGGAGGAGAATTAGGTGGTTACATCACAGGAACGGGCAGAGTCACAAATGGTAAGCTCAGCATTGAGGAGGTAAACTTTGTCAAAGAGCTTGGATACAATCTCTTGAGTTTATCTCAATTTTGTGACCAGAGACATAACAAGCTCTTGACTGGGCATGAGTGCATTGTCCTTAAGCATAGGGTTGTCATTTCTTAAGAGCATATCCTACTCATAGCCCCAGGAAAAGGAACATTTACAAGATGGATTTACAGGAACCTCCCCATCAGGAGAAGTTTCTTGCTTTCTATCTAAAACTAATAGTGATGAGTCTTTCTTTTGGCATTAAAGAATGTGCCATGTAAACTTTAAGATCATGAATAAATGAATTAAGATGATTTGGTAACTGGAATGCCAAATAAAAAGTTTACAATTGATGACCATTGTGTTACATGTCTAAAAGGAAAGCAACACAAGGTATCTCACAAGCCAAAGGAAATGAACTCCATCACTACTCCCCTACACATATTACATATGGATCTCTTTGACCCCACTAGTGTAATGAGTCTAGGAAGAACTTCATATTGCCTAATGATCACCAATGACTTCATAAGATATATTTGGGTCTTCTTTCTTAGAAGTAAGGATGAGACCCCTGAAATCTTAAAGAACTTTATTCTAAAAATTGAGAATCAATATGATCACAAGGTCAAGACCATAAGATGTGATCAAGGAACTGAATTCAAGAACCAAATCCTTGATACATTTTATGATGAAAAGGGTATTACAAGACAATATAGTGATCTTAGAACTCCTCAACAAAATGGTGTTGCTGAAAGGAGAAATAGGACACTTATTAAGGCTGTAAGAACCATGCTCTCTGACTCTAAACTGCTCATCACCTTCTGGGCAGAGGTAGTCACCACTGCCTACTACGTGCAGAACAGAGTTTAGTATTCAAAAATCATGGTAAGACTCCTTATGAACTATGCATAAATAAAGACCTTTCAGCGGTTTCCTCAGTTCATTTGGATGTCCATGCATCATCTTGAATACCAAAGATCATGTATCCAAATTTGTTGAGAAATCAAATGATGGACACTTCATTGGATACTCTTCCCAAGCTAAGGCTTATAGAGTATACAATCTCAAAACTAGAGTAGTTAAAGAGACAGCCAATGTGACCTTCAATGAGCACACTCCCAGTGTGAAGGGTTCTGGTCCTGATTGTTTATTTGATCTTGATTTAGTTACCATCTGTTTTAACAAATCTTGTGAAGATGTTTTAGGACCTACAAGTAACATATCAGCAGGAGATCTTGATCCAAGATTGAAGCTGAGAAGATCAAATGATAGAATTCCTTCAGCTCTAGTGGTAAGAAACCCTACAACTGGAAACCCTATCAGCACAACCATGACAAACTCTTCAGCTGATACATCTAAGATGCCTACCAATTCAAGTAATGAGGCATAAAACTCAAATGAAAGGATTTCCAATGTAGGAGGAGATGGAGATTGTGAAAGTGATCAAGAATTTCATGATACTGACAACCACTCCACTGAAGACAACATCAATGATGTCACACACTCTCTGAATCAAGTTTCTCTTGATAAGTGTGCTGATGTAGTGGGTGATACTCAATCACAAGATCTAAATTTCACTAATTTAGATCTGTCAAACCAACTTGCTATGATTCCCTAACTAAGAATCTACAAGTCCCACCCTACTACAAACATCATTGGTGATGTTGAGAATGGGGTGAGAACAAGAGGACAAACCCATGATAAAAATGTTTGTCTGCACTCTTGCTTCTTGTCCCTGATTGAGGCAAAGAAAGTTAATAAAGCTTTGAAAGATGGAAGCTATATTGAAGCAATGCAGGAGGAGCTGCTTCAATTCAAAAGACAAAAGGTTTGGAACCTATATCCTCTTTCTCATGGGAAGATACCAATAGGTACCAAATAGGTTTTTAGGAATAAGAAGGATGATAGAGGACATGTCATCAAGAACAAGGCAAGACTAGTTGTTTAAGGGTATACTCAAGAAGAAGGGATTGACTACACAAATGTTTGCTCCCATAGCAAGACTTGAAGCTATTAGGATATTCCTTGCTTTTGCTGCATTCAAGGATTTCAAGGTCTACCAACTTGATGTCAAGTGTGTATTTTATATGGGGTGATAGATGAGAAAGTGTATGTCAAGCAACCACCTAGCTTTGCAGACCCTGATCATCCTAATTATGTCAAGCAACCACCTAGTATGAGACACTGTCATAGTACCTAGTCTGACCTGGTTACAAGAGAGGTACTATTGACAACACACTCTTCATCAATGGAACAGGGAATGACTTGATGTTGGTTCAAGTTTATATAGATGACATTATCTTTGGGTCAACTAATAAAAGGCTCTGTAAAGAGTTTGAGAAGCTGATGAAAAATAGATTTGAAATGAGTGCCATGGGGGAACTCAATTTCTTTCTAGGAATTCAAGTGAAGCAGGTTGACAATGACATCTTCATAAACCAGTCAAAGTATGTGCAAGAGATACTAACCAGATTTCATCTGACTAAGTGCAAGGTTGCTAAGACTCCTATAGCTAGAAACAACTCCTTAGGACCTAATCTTAAGGAGGAGTGTGTTGAATAACATCTCTATAGGGCTATGATTGGGTCTCTTATGTACCTCACAACCAGCATGCCTGATATCAAGTTTGTCACATGCATATGTGCAAGATATCAAGCCAACCCAAAGATGTCACACCTGGTTGCTGTCAAGAGGATTTTTAGATACCTCAAAGGAGCTCCCAAGTGGAGACTTTGAGATCCAAAGAATTCTAACTTCAATTTATATGCAAATATAGATAGTGACTATGGTGGTTGCAACATGACTACAAAATCTCCATCAGGGGGATGTCAATACTTTGGTGGAAGGATAGTCTCATGGCAATGCAAGAAATAATCCTATGTGTTTGCATCAACTACTAAAGCTGAATACATTGCTGCTGCAAGCTGTTGTGACCAAGTGCTTTGGATTTAGAATCAGATACTAGACTATGGATTCAACTTCAAGGGAACTCTTATCCACATAGCAATAATAGTGCTATCTATATCATAGAGAATCCAGGGCAGCACTTAAAGACAAAGCACATCAACATCAGGTATTATCTTATAAGAGATAATTTTGAAAAAAGGATTGATAAAACTGGTCAAAGTTAACACAAATGAATAATATGCTGATCTGTTCACAAAAGCTTTTGATGAATAGAGATTTAAGTATCTTCTATCAGCTATTGGGATGATTAACTTTGAGTAAATTTTTTTAAATTAATTTCAAGATTGTTTTTCAAATATGTGTGTCTTTAAAGTTGTCTAAGTTATCGCTCATATAAGCCATGTTTATCTTGGAAGAAATTTTTTCTAAATGATATTCCTTAAGTTTTAAGAATTAAAGATATATTTTTTTTGGAAGAAATTAAATTGACTTCGGAAGAAACTCATTTCTTCAAAATTAATAACTACTTACTAAGAAATTTAACTTCGGAAGAATTCTAAAATATCTTCCGAAGATTAAATATACTTCTAAGTACTTATATGTTTTGAAGGACAATTTTATTCCGAAAGCAATTAAGTTTCGAAAGCTTTATTCATCATTTGAATAAAACTTCTGAAGTTTAATATCTTCCGAAATCAAATATGTCCCAGAAGCAAAATTACTCTAAGTATTTTTTCTTCTGAAGCGATTCTTCTTAAATTAAGGAATATCTTCCAAAGTGAAATTGGCTTCGGAAGTTGTCTTAAAACTTCCAAAGACAAATTACCTTCGGAGGATTTTCTACTTCCTAGATAACAACATTTTTGGGCACTTTTTGAGGTGGGACTGATATTCAGATTTCAAAGTTTATCCTTTAACATTAACTTTCTCTCACATCTAAGCATATAAATAGCCTTACAATGGTTCCCCCTCTTCTTTCTTCCTCTTCATCTACAAACTTCTAACCCTAAATTCACCCACAAACCCTTATTGTTCTTCACTTTCTTCATGCTAAAGCTTTCTCAAATGGCCAACCCTAAACCCCAAACAAGCCAGATTTCTCCATACATCTACACAAACAACACAACCACGTTGCTCTGTTGTCGTCTAAGAAAGATCTTTGTTTCTCAGACGTTTGCCTCTTTCTAACTGAATCATCCTACCTCACCGCACTCATAATAGACCCTCCACTATACGAAGAACAACTGCTGGAGTTTTGGAGGACCTGCCAAGAGGTCATCTTGGATTATGAGAAGGCACTGTCTGCATCAGTGCAGGGGAAGACTGTTTTCATCACCCTAGCCACCATCAACACTCATCTCAAGCTGGATAATGAAGAAGGCAAGCTTTCTTTCCCTAAAGAAGCTGTCAATGAATCATTCAGGTAGATGGGCTATGAAGGAGACTACTCTGTCAGGACTTTCAAGAAGGGTAAGTTCTTATTCCAATGGAAGTACCTCCTCTATGTTATAATCCACTATTTATCAAATAAACATAGAGGACGGGATCAAACTCCTGAGGACTTATCCCATATAGTCCATGGGATGGTTCAAGGGGTCAAGTTTAAGTACTCTTAGTTTGTTTACATAAACTTGCTTGCAAACTTAGAATCCTTAAAGTATTGCATGTTCCCTAGTTATTTCCAGCACATTCTCAACTGCGAACTGAGCTCATATTTGAGGGGAGCATGTAACACTCTTAAATTGGGACAGATAAAGCCTGACATCTTCAAAATCATAAGGAAAACCACTGTTGCTAACACTCAGGGGTAGGAACAGCCCTGGTCCCCAAAATGTTAGAGCTCCCTACTTATGGTGACAACTTGGCAGCACCAGCCAATGTTTAACCCACACCTTATTCATCTTCACAACTCCAACAGCCTCAAATAACCATCACATACAAAAGACAATCCAAGTGAACCCCTGCTCAGTCTATTCAGATTGAACAGGAGGGGATACACTCACCTATGCAGGAAGAAGTGGAACTAAGAGCTCCCACTTCCCCTAAGGAGCAAACCACTCCTATCTTTTCAATGATTAGTGTTGAGGTTCCTCATGCTCAGCCTGATGAGCTCATTACCCAAGCTACAACCCTTCACTTTGAGTCTCAAAACTCAGGTGAACAACCCTCAGGGGACAATTACCATCCCTAGCCTTTAGACTTAAACCAACCAATCCCTATCATCTAATTCTATGATGATAAGGATATGGTAATCAGTGAGTACCATGAGTCTCTCTTCTCCTCCCCTACTCAAAGAGAGATGGGTGCTCCTGATACCCCCATATCTAGCCCATATCATCCATTCCTAACTGAGGTGGACTTTCCTGAATATGTTTAGGAGGTCCATATGGAAGAGGCTCTCACTTTAGAAAGTGATTACATCATTAAGACCTCAACCCTGACAACCCAGCCTCTTGACACTTCTCTTGAAGTTGTCATGGAGTAGGGGAAATCTAGTGCCCAAGAACTAATATTTGGTGGTGAGGGAGATGACTTCAGTTTATTCTCTTATCCCCTCATGATTTTTTCTGATAAAGATAAGGGGAGTATGCAACTAAGGGTGCAAAAACGTTCAAAAACATGCACCTACTTGATTTCTAAGGTTAGTCACCTCGGATCTCAGGTGGCTACCTTACAAAAGTAGGTCCTTAATCAGCAACTTGAGATCACCGATCTTAAGGGCAAGTTAGCTGAGAGGCATGCCAGGCGTGTTCAATCAGGTCCATAAGAACCTCTGGATGTAGTGGACCTAACCTCTAACTTACCTATGCAAGTGGGTGATGCTACTAAAAAGGGGGAGAAAGTCTTAACTACGACCATAGAACCTAAGAGCACTGCCCAGAGTATGGACATTAAGGCCTCATCATCCTCACTTGAAGTTGTCCACACTCAACAACCTCCTCAGACCTACATCAATATGGATGCCTTAATTCAAAGCTTATTTGAGGAGGAAATACCAAGGGCTATGTCTACCGCATTCTACCCTGCTAACCACCTAATAGTAGGATAGAGGTATGACAATGATAGAAGAGCCCTGGTACTCTCTAGATTTCAGGGTCAACAAGAAGTGTTCAATTTTCAGACCCTGAGATACTATGAGAGTTTTCCTTTGGTTCACCTGCCACTTGCCAACCCAAGTCATAACATGCAAGCTGATAAGTTGGCTGAGAGGATCCAGCTAAGGGTGCTTGCAGAGTTCAAGAGAAGATCAAAGTTATATAGACAGAGGCTATCAGGGGAAACTGTTGGTCAATTGGATAATGAGGCAGACCCTAAGATTAGCATCAAAGGGAAAACCTTAGTTGAAGGCCTAGTAATAGAACATGTGAACCTTGAGACTTTAACTGCTTCATCACCTAGTGCCATGAGTGAGACACCAGCTGGTTAAGATGTCTCACAACCTCTCCTTGGCC
Source organism: Flaveria sonorensis (assembly GCA_025506505.1). Taxonomy (NCBI): domain Eukaryota; kingdom Viridiplantae; phylum Streptophyta; class Magnoliopsida; order Asterales; family Asteraceae; genus Flaveria; species Flaveria sonorensis. The sequence continues at coordinate 38,396,679 of CM046434.1, forward strand.
GGAGCTTAAGTACAGCATCAAGTCAAGAAGGCCAAAGCTCTCTTCACCCTGAGTCACACAGGCCAGTGATTGACAAAGGGAAGAGGATTCTCACCTCTGATGAGATTGAGGAGGAGAAGAGGGAGAGGAAGAGGAAGGCAAGGGGAGAGAGAACAAGAGAGACCCCCAGCTTCATGCAAGCTACAATCAGGGCTGCCCTTAGGCCAAATACTCAGGAGGATTAGTTAGGGGCAACCAGATTGAATTATCTGGGGTCTAGGAACTATAACATTGATGAAATTATCTCTTTTCCCTTGGATGACTTGAATGAACTTGCTGACACTAAAGTGTCAAAAGAGAGGAAGGAGATTGAGGCTACAGAATTGCTCGTTAAAAAAGATTGTACAAAGACCCTGTCCTCTTTCTAGTTCAAGAAAGTCCTATAGTAAAGATTGTGGTAGTTGAACAAGAAACTCAGGTAGGCAGGGAACAAGATAGACAAAAGATGATAACCTACCTGAGTGCCACAGGCCTCTATCAAGCAGCAGCCCCTCTATCATATGAGTATATAGAGTTTGAGTACCTTAACCAGCTAGAGCAAGAAGTTCTAAAAGAAAATAAATCTACCAAGCAAAAGATGAAGGAGGAGGCTGCTAAGTCAATAGCCACCATCAGAGCCAATCAGAAGAAGTCAGCTGACAGAATGAAGATGGTGACCTTCTTGAAGCTGTGTGGGTTCTTTGGAAGAAGACTTTGTCCAATGTCTCTCCATAATGGATGAGCACATTAGAGTGATCAAGCAAAAGATTAAGAAGGGCGAGCTGGTAGACTTACATTCTCCACCAAGTCAGGTTGCACCTGAAGCTAAGGTAAAGGTTGAACTCTAAGAGACAACATAACCTGGGCCTAATGCTGAATCATATCCAGCTTCATCTTCTGACCCACAGCAAGGTCCTAAACCTTCTCGTTCTAAACATGTGAAAGGAAAGGAATCAATTGAGAAGGATAAAGAAGGAATATCTAGTACTCAAGACCAACCTTCTCAGTTGAAATATAAAAAGAGGAGGAGGATGGCCATCAAAAAAGACAAGAAGAAGAAGAAGAAGAAGAAGAAGAAGAAGAAGAAGAAGTCCAAGGTATCCACCTTTGCACCTCAAGATGAGTTAAACCATCTTGAGGGAGAACAAGAAGAGGCTGCACAATCAACTTCACTACAAGTATAGACTCTTGTTGCTGAGAGACCCATCCTGTCCTGGGCTTTCTCTACAAACCCAAACAGATGGTATGTCATAAGAGATCAAGGAGGTCAAGACATATACTTCTGGCAAAATATGCTTGACCTTCCTCTACATGATCTATTTGACATGAAGAGGTACTTTGGTAGCATCGGCCTAGGGGGAGTTTGTAAGAGTTACCTTAGAGGCTGATGAAAACCAAAGAACTCTCAGCAAGCATTCGGAAGTACAAGGAAGTTATTACGAAATATTTGACAATTGTATAAAGAAATTCACTAAGTGTCAAATCTTCTGAAGTCAAAGACCAATTCTTTCGAAGGCAAAGATGAAGTCTTCCGAAGCTTCAAGACAAGTCTTCCGATGCCAAGAGATTGATTTCTTCTGAATACAGAGAAGACATGCTTTCTCTGATATGCTTTTGATAAAAGCTAAACCACTTTTCGCTACCATCTCTAAAAATTCACCAACTTATACAAGTTGGTAATATCTCCATACTTTTTTCAACTGTAGATTAAGGTCTTAGAGTCTATAACTTTTTACTTTTATACATTTATCCTTTTTGTAATAGATAAGGATGTGAGCTATGGCATGTCGTAGTCACTATTCAAAAGGCAATCTACCTTTTTGACGTTACATTGATCTTGTTGTCTAGATTAGTGTTCCAGTTAGCCTTTAAAGTATGGTCGGCTGTAGGATGTAGTTTAAAGTATCTCACGTACCAGTCCTTAGAACTAAGCCTTGTAACAATTGTAAACACTTGAGAGCAATATACATCATTCTTGAAAACCAATTACTTATGTTCTACTTATGTTCTTTACTCTTGTTCTTTGTTTCATTTGTTTATTCCCTATTTGATCTATTAAGTGTTTGATCTCTTCAACCTTATAAAACTATTGCATTACCCTTAACTGGTCCTACATAATTTTATGACACGTGACCTTACATAAATTAGCACATAAATTATCAATAACAATAATGGTGCACTAAAGAATGTATCATAATCAAGCCTATACCTGGAATTACCAACCCGAGTGCTAAAATATATGCTAACCCTTCACCACTAGAATGTTGTAATTATTATGTGCTATTATGCCAGTTATAAGGCAATAATTACAACACGAAGATTATTGAATCTCAATAAGAAGTTTCCCATGTATAAGGGCTCATTGTGTGCGGGGATTCCCCAACTAGTACTATCCAAACATCACACTGCTCCTAATGTCGTTACTGATTGTACTTCATTTGGGGATAAGAATAGGTAATAATACACCATAAAATAAGATTTCAAGAATATTTTTACCACCCTAAAAAGGGCTCATAAGACTTATCTGTGTATTGTTCTTGAAGTAAGTGTTTGAGATCTAAAGTGCTACTGAACAACAAGGTTCCTAAATTTATTTTTGATGTATTAGAATCTGATTGAGTAGTTATTTATGCCCAACCCATATTTGTTAAGTTATCTTTTCTTGTTTTGTTGATTCTTGTTACATATGTGTAATTTATGCTTTTACTCTTAAGTTTTTGGAAGTCTTATCTTGTGTTTTATGTATGTACAAGTAAACATATTATAAACTCATATTTTAAATTTAATTTTAATATACTTTAGTTCCAAAACACTAAGGTTTCAGTTTTTGATAATTTTGGTCCCTAGACTTTGTTAAATTGACACTTTTAACGCAAAAATTTGGATTTTTGCACTACACATAGTTATGTTGACATTTATTGTTTTTAGGTGGGTTATTCAATAGAACTTAGTAAACTATGGTTGTCTTTATATATGTTCAAATTTTTTTAGGTCTTATTCCAGGTATAATTTGGTCATTGAAGTATTAAAATTATGCTTATAAGATTGGTGTTTTGGTTTTGTATTTTAAGCGTGTATTAGACCGCGTTTCGGATGCGTTATGTAAAAGATATTAGAATAATTTGTTTTTTGAAAATTAATTCATAGAATATATTTGTGGGTGTTATAACTTCCTATAATTAGTCAATTTTTATAATTTTATTACGTGCTTCCTAGTTTTGATAATTAACTACTTTTAGAGGGTTACATGTAGGTCTTACATATGGGTCATATCAATTATGGATATGGCCATATTCAGATTAAAAATAGGTTTATAACCTAAGTACACCTCATTTCCAACATAAATTTTATTTCTTTCAAAACCCTACTCTCCCTCAATCCCTTAGGTGATTTTTAGTCTTTCTCAACAGTTTTGGGATATTTGAAGGAAAAGATTGAATATATCATACTTTCAAGGATGATCTAACATCATCCACCATATTTTCACTTGAATTGATTTTAATTCTTTTATATCTACTATGAGTTGTTTTATATGCTTGAGTTTGGTTGTGTTTTTTGTAACCTTATGGGTTAAACTCTTATTATGACTAGGATTAGATGAAACTTAGCATGATTTAACATGTATAGGATTCTTGGTGTTGTTTATGTTGATATCATAACAAAACTTGATTATTCTTTAATGATTATGTGTGTTTTTTCTTATGATGAAACTTGATTATTCCTTAATGATTTATGTGTGTTTGTTCTGTTTTGAGAAATTGTTTAACCTTGTTGGTGTTGAAACATGTTATATTGGAAAACCTCATGTGTTTCACAACTTTAATGCATAGAATTGTATCTTTTTTGTGTGATTTGTGAATTTGACTACGAATTGTGAATGAAGGTTGAATGTTTAGTAAACTTGGATAAATTTGCATCATTTTGCTTATGTTTGAGAAAACCATGGTGTTTGTCATGAATTTCTCTTATCATTGGTTACAAATTGAATTTGTAATCACGGTTGTCATATGTTTATCATGTTAACTTTCAAAAGATTTATTGATATAGATGACCCTAGCGGGAGTTTAGTTCATCTTTCAAATTGATATAAGAGTATCATTTGTTCCTCATGAAATAACTTTAGGTGTCCATTATGTGTTTATTGTTCTAGCTTTCGGAAGAGTTATATGTCTAGATATTATGGATGGGGTTTTAGGCTACTTCCATGTATCCTATGTAAAAATGAATCTCACCTCGAGTTTGTACTAGTTGTTATTGCTAGGCTACTTCATCTTTATTTCATTACTTTGTTAGTTTAACTTGCTAACTGTTTTTAGTTAATTTCAATATTCACAAATTCAAACTTAAATGATCGGTTAGATTTATGATGACGGTTTAGTATTGAGAACCATTATGTCTATCGATCGATACTCGGTTCTTACATAAAACTATACTATAATGCGATAAATGCACATGCCTATTATCTGTGTATTTAGTCTAAAGGTCATAATATTTTATTTTATTAAAACAAATTGTGTGAAATTTCCTATCAAAAGTAAATATACCAACACACATTAGTCATCGACGCCAAATCCATTGCCCTAGGTCTGCCCCTGTATGAAACAATATGAAAGTTACCGGTTATTACTATTATAATTATTGGTATTTACATCGGTATACATAAAAGTGAGTAACAACTTTGTTGCTACCGAAGACTTATCCATCATTTTGCTACCGAACAATTTACTATAGAAGTATTTTGGTATCAAAGATTTGGTTGATTAGTTTTCCCCCGATCATGAGTTAATATCAAATTCAAAAGTCCCTACCATCCTTTAGCTACACCAATGATCAAATATAATACCAAACATCAAATTTCATCTCGATCTCAGTCAAGAGCTTTGCCCTTGGACCCTGTTGTTTAATGGGCATCACCCCTTGACCTATCATGATGTGTAAGCATCAAAACCTATAACAATCCTAAACAATTATGCACTCTACACCTCCTAACTACTTATGTCAATGTATATTTTTTTTCTTCATTTGATCTTAAGATGAATCTCAATCATCAAAGTATTCTGATGCCACTAAAATCACCAAGACTATGTTATATTCATTTTTTTAATTAATGAACAAATATAAAAATTAAATAAATGAATATGAGTAATTTAGGAGTAAAAGTATGATATGTTTGCCGTTTAGAAAAAAATAAATGAATACAAACATGTCTTGTTCATTTATTTACGTTCATTTAGTTTATTCATGGTTGTTCATTTATTTTCAAGTATTGCTTTAATAACCACTATTGCTTTCAAATAAACTTTTAGTGCTAGTGGAAGAATTATTGACCCACATTGAATTTGTGTAGGAGCTAAGATGATAGATATGTTTTGTTTTTAGGATTGAGATTGTATCCTATTTAGAATTGACTATACAAAAAATATAAATAAAGTAATTTTCTTATTCTCTCAACTATAGTAGTTCTTGTTTGCTATTATAAGTCAATCACTAACGGTGGTGGGGTGCTCATGCCACACCCATCACACTACATCACACACCCACCAATTAAAACATGTCACATCACACCACATCACACCACATTTAGGGGGGAGGGGGCGACACTCATACCATACTATACTACACCAATTTTTTTTATTTAAAAAAAATTACTTTATTAATAAAACTAAATTACAAATTATAAATATAAAAAATACATTAAATAAAAAACATAAGATTTAATAATATGACAATATTAAAACTAAAAAATGTACATAATAAACTCTTAACCACGTATCCGGGCAATTTGATATTTCCATTCAAGGACATTCTTTAACATTAGTTCGCGGACATCGTCATGCTGTTTAAGAAAAATCTCCATATCCTGATCTAACGTTTTGCGACGCAACGTTTCCGGTTGTAAGTTGAGTAAGGCCATTTAGATTCGGTTACTTTCATGCGTAGCGCTACTTATTCTCTTTTATTCTTTCATTTCTTTTTTACACATCGTTTTATAATCGCAAATGGCCTCACTCAACGTCGCTTTGCTTGAGAAGACTCCCCCGTTGTTTTTCCTTTGCGCCTTGGCCCGGTCGGTGTGGCGTTGACTTTGAGGTCAGGGAGGGGGCTTGAAATCAACTCATTAGAGCTTACGTATGGTCCGATTCTAAAGTTTTACTCATCTTTGTTATTTGAGTATTGATCGATGTCGTGTGGTTGGTCAAAAATATTAATTAAAGAGTCCTTAATCACCCTTAATAGTAAAGGGTAAGAAGGGTGTCGAATCTACAGGGAATCACAGGAAAGTGCTTGCAACAATCAACTAACAGAATTAAACATTGAAAAGTAAATTGATTTATGGATTTATTTGAAAAATAATTAAATGAATGAAATAAAAGTTTAGGTTTTTAACAATCTTGGAGAAAAAGCAACCCACTTCAAGATTCAGGTTTGACAAAGTTACAATTTTTCTTTAATGAAACCTAGTGAGAAGTCATTAATGGTGACTTACACATGATAGGATTTAAGTGATAATTATGGATTAAAGCTTAAAGGACCTTATTCACATAATTATCAATTTGAATAATGAAACCCTAATTCTAATAATCAATCACATAATGATTAAAGACAACCAAAGTTATAAAATATCAAAATTAGGTTTAAGCATAATCAAACCGTTTAAATAATTAAATCATAAATTGAATCCAAACGAACTTAAAAGGTTCAAGATCCAATCTCAAATATAGGTTACAACTAAGAAAAATAAGAACTTGCACAAACCCGTCCCTCGAAGTGCATCACAATTGATTTATCCTTGCATCATCATTGATTCTTCAACAAAGTTGTAATTGATCATGTAAATCCGGATGAATTTGATGTTGGAAGACCTTTAGAATGATGGAAGATGGTTACTTTTCGTCCAAGATTGATGTGTAAAAAGGTTTTTTTCGTCCTAGGGTTAATCCCTGTTTAAAACCCCTCATATTAGGTTAAAATCCACCAAAACGTGGCGATCGGCGTCGGTGGCGCCCCCAGCGCCATCTGGGCTGAAAGTTGCTGACCAACGGTGGCTCTGACGGTGTTTCTAACGGTATCAGCGTCTGTGGCGCCTATGATGGCGTCGGTGGCGCCACCCCCTGTACAAGCTTGATTTTCATGTGTAACATTTTGAGATCTTTCCGTTGATAGGTTGTGGGCCCCATAACTCTTTTCCTAGCTCAAGTTATGCCCGTTTTAAGTTACCGTTATCTTGAAACTTCTCTTTTACATATCTTCACCTTCCGAGCTCCAATTTTCATTCCATTTCTTCCCACTTTTTCGTATTCTTCACATTTATGCTACAAACACAATAATATCCCAAAAGTAACTCTATTCCCCATAATTTGACACGTAAAACACAGAATTAAAGCCTTTAAACATTGAACTTTCACCACCCAATCACAATCTCCACACTTACCTTTCACTTGTCCTCAAGAAAAGCTCAATTGTGATTTATAAAACCATCATTGATAATATACATCACTAATCACTTATTAAAAATCATTTAAGATCCAAGGTCATGCCCTTATTTGCAAGAATTACATTGTTCAATAAATTTACATTCTAGCAAGTTAATTATATTCAAGTAAACGAGGAATTTACCCAACTAGGTTTAACCTGCTTTTAATTTTTAGTCTCATGCACACACCCCTTATAATAATTCACTTCTCTTGTTTTATGGACTAGTAAAATTTGTACTAGTGTAATCTCTCAATACCCAATATACCATCTTGTCCTCATAAGCTTGTATAGCAATCACATCTCCACCACTTGCATAGATCTTGCACACATCTAAAGGACTTACGGGTTTTTCCGCTTAGGTAAAGGTAGGAGATTTTTGAATTTTCAAAAGTGGCTAACAAAAACAGAAATATAAACCAGACCGTTAAACAATCCTTATTAACATGACTAACAGAGCTAGAACACTTTGATCCATTCTAAACAACTGTTTTTTTTCATTTATTTTCGTTTTTCATCAATTTTTTTTCTTTCATAATATAAGCTTGACTTCGAATGCTCTTTTACTTTGAATGGTTTCATGGTCGGTTATCAACTAATAGCTTGGGCTTTATATATCGAGTTTAACAAAAGAATGGTTTAAGGTTCGACATGGCTACTAAAGGTTAGGATGGATAACAATAAACAAACGATAACAAGTAAAGGGGTTCCTAAATTGCCTTTGTCATTTGTGTGTAAGCACCTTGTTTATGGTCTTGGTATGCATCAAACAATACAAGTTCTGCAACATGACTGGTATATGGCCTACCCTCAACAAATGAATATATATATGATTATGTCTTAAGTAATAGCCTCAAAATCTCACCACGTGGGAATTTAGGCAACTGATATGCACATGATTTTATTATATCAAAAGCATGTTAACTCTAACCAGGCATCCTTAACATTTCAAAAATGACTCGCTAGAAATACTTTATCTCCCAACTAAAGAATATGACCATGACCTAGGATCTACACCAATATTTTGATAAGCAACAAGCTAGTGATTTATATTGAAAATTTTGATCTTTAAACACAATAAACTTCACTTGAAGAAATGCAAAACAAAATTTTACATTTTAACTTTTTCTGAAAACTTTTACCAAATCCCCTCATCCCCACACTTAAGATATATATTGCCCTCAATGTACTAACTAAATGTTATTATTAGTATGGAAACAAGAGAATTTTAAGATCTGACCCAATCTTATCATATTCACAAACCATTTACAATTAGTCAGGGACTCACCATCAATAACCGAAAATTAGAACTAACTACAAATTAACTATTTTTAACAATTAATAATGGAAACAAATGCACCTAGTTATATCTTTATGGAAAGATATTCAATTGTACTAGTGATCTTCAACATCCCGTCCACTAATCTACAAAACATACTAAAACCCGTGTACAAGCGAACTTATCACTTCATGATTAGCACATCACATTTAAATCAATAATGCATCCGCTTCCCCACTCTTAAAGCATTGCATTGTCCTCAATGCAACTTTTAAGTGGAAATTTGATTAAAAATATTTAACTTTTTAAATAAATATAAAAAAATCACTTTAATGATAAAAATCCTAAAATCACTTTCGTAGGAATCACGATTGCATTTAGCATATGCAACAAGCCTTTTAAACCATCTGGTAGACCCGGGTGGACAAGTGTAGTCTCGTGAGGGTTTCTAGTGAACACACCCACAAAGTTCTTAAAATGAAATAAAATAAAATCATAAATAAATAAAAAAAGACTAAAAACACACAAAATACCTTGGGTTGCCTCCCAAGTAGCGCTAAGTTTTAGGTCTTTAGCCAGACCGTACCTGATATTTGTTATGGTGGTTTAAGTGCACATTTGCCTACCAAATTCCCGACAAACGCTCGGTAGTTGACATGCCAGTTCCGTAGTTGCTTCCCAATAATCAGCTTTAAACACACAAATTCATGTTCTTGATGTCTGGTAACCTTTTCAACCAGATCACCATCAATCACGGTACCATTATCCAACTCAGATTGCTCTTGTCTTAGTCGAGCCATATCCTCAACTAGTTGGCCAACCTGCTTAACCAATACCTCGAGTACTTTATCTCTTTCTTTGTCTTCTTTTTTCATTTCTACCAATATGTTCAAGATTTCATCAAAGCCAGAGTTCACTGAATCTCGAGGTTCCTCATATGTCAGCTGAGTATATTCAGGATAGTAATCAGCATACTCCTCCCGGTAAGTTGATAAATGTGACATCTTGGGTTCATAGTGGTTGAGATCCCACTGTTGGGCATATTTGTAATCTATGTCGGCATGATAATTTTCTTTATAACTTGATGGTGGAGGTGGTTCATAATGTGGATAATATGAGTTGGTTTCTTCATATTCGTAGTTTGCCCTCACATATCCCATTTGTCTTCTGTATTCAAAACATCTTCTTTCTATATTTCCATACTTGCTCTCAAACATTGGACAATCTTGAACCCAACGATAAAGACTTCCGCAACACATACATGGATCATTGTCCCAGTTCATATCCATGATGATATCAAAATTCTTGAGATTCTACTAAGCCTGCAAAGAATTATCTGCAAACAAGAAACAAATACCACACGTAATTCCGAACAATAAAATAATAAACAATCGAAAAACAAGAAAAATAAAATATTTTTGGTTTTTATAGATTTTTAAAAAAATAAATAATTATTACTAACACTAAGCGCAACGATTCCCCGGCAACGGCGCCATTTTGATCGATGGCGTGTGGTCGGTCAAAAATATTAATTAAAGAGTCCTTAATCACCTTAATAGTAAAGGGTAAGAAGGGTGTCGAATCCACAGGGAATCACAGGAAAGTGCTAGTAACGATCAACTAAGAGAAATTAAACATTGACAAGTAAATTGATTTATGAATTTATTTGAGAATAATTAAATGAATGAAATAAAAGTTTAGGTTTTTAACAATCTTAGAGAAAAAACAACCCACTTCAGGATTCAGGTTTGGCAAAATTACAATTTTCTTAAATGAAACCAAATGAGAAGTCTTTGATGGTGACTTGTACATGATAGGATTTAAGTGATAATTATGTATTAAAGCTTAAAGGATCTTATTCACACAATTACCAATTTGAATAATGAAACCCTAATTCTAATAATAAATCACACAATGATTAAAGACAACCAAAGTTATAGAATATCAAAATTAAGTTTAAGCATAATCAAACCGTTTAAATAATCAAATCATAAATTGAATCCAAACTAATTTAAAAGGTTCAAGATCCAATCTCAAATCTAGGTTACAACTAAGAAAAATATGAACTTGCACAAACCCGTCCCTCGAAGTGAATCACAATTGATTTAGCCTTGCATCATCATCGATTCTTCAACAAAGTTGTAATTGATCATGTAAATCCGGATGAATTTGATGTTGGAAGACCTTTAGAATGATGGAAGATGGTTAGTTTTCGTCCAAGATTGATGTGTAAAAAGGGTTTTTTCGTCCTAGGGTTACTCCCTCTTTAAAACCCCTCAAATTAAGTTAAAATCCACCAAAACATGGCGATCGGCGTCGGTGGCGCCCCCAGCACCATCTGGGCTGAAAGTTGCTGACCAACGGTGGCTCTGACGGTGTTTCTGACGGCATCGTCGTCGGTGGCGCCACCCCCTGCAAAAACTTGATTTTCATGTGTAGCATTTCGAGATCTTTCCGTTGATAGGTCGTGGACCCCGTAACTCTTTTTCCAGCTCAAGTTATGCCCGTTTTAAGTTACCGTTATCTTGAAACTTCTCTTCTACATATCTTCACCTCCCGGGCTCCAATTTACGTCCCGCTTCTTCTCACTTTTTAGTATTCTTCACATTTATGCTACAAACACAACAATATCCCAAAAGTAACTCTATTTCTCATAATTTGACACGTAAAATACGGAATTAAAGCCTTTAAATATTGAACTTTCACCACCCGATCAAGTACCAAACTTTGGAGTATCCACCGACTCTCATTTTGCGTGGTTTCTTACCAACCTCCATCCCTTGATGCTCGTAAAGTTTTTTTCTCGTAAACTTTCTTATATTCGCTTAAGGATTTTAGAACAATATACTCTTCGTTGCTTCCACTCACACGATGATGTTTCTACATTCTTGAAAACAAAACAATTAATTACACAAAAAATAAAATAATAAATATAAAATGTAAAAGTAACAAATTTACCATTTGAATATATATTCCTTTAAAACGAGTCATCATGCGGTTCATTTTTCCCCACGTTGAGTTTAATTGATCAACGGTTCGATTGGTCGAACCAACGGTGGCGGTGAAGTGTCGAAACATCTTTTTCCAAAACTAGCCACTTTTTTGTGATCTTCAGTTGTAGGGTATTCGGATACATATATTCTAAGCCTTGTTCGCGGCCCGGGTTGTTGATTTTTCTTTCGACTTAGATTTCGGTGGGGGTGGTTTTCCAAATGAATATCTTCATGTTCACTTTCATAAACTTGAAAATCATTGAAATATTCGTTTTCTTCTTCTTTGTTTTCTTTAGTTTATTCTTCTTGTACATATTGAGGTGAGTTTTGAAAAGCTTTTCAGATGTTAGTGTAATAAAAAAAAATTATGATGAGTTTTGAAAGTAGGGTAAAGTTGGGCGGTAGACCGATGGTTGGGGGGATATGTAAGGATTTTGAAACCAATCGGTTGTATACAGTGGTGGTGGTTGAAGGTTGGGTAGAAGACGCCGTTCACTTGGAGCCCACTGCACCTTCGGTCTATATTTTTTGGAGGTTTGGCCTCGTTGGGGGTGGGTAGCTTTCAATGGTCAAAAAAATGACTGTTCAACGGTCACATATGCGTGGTGCAGCTCAGCGATGGAACGCCACAGGGCGTCTCGGATTCACGGTGTGGGGACCGGCGGCGGTGTTACCGCGCAACGCCACCCCGTCGCGGGCTCACTACGCAAGCGCCCCCACCACCCTAATACTTTTTGAACTGCTCATTGCAGGAAAATGACCATATTGTATTCATCGAGCTAGATGGTTTCAGATGGACTTTAGACTAATATTTTTTGTAAACTTGACTTTAGTATCTACGTTTGAACCACTTATTTAAGCTTATTTGTTTTTGTACTTACTATTACATTATTAAAAAAAGTGGATCATATATTATTGACCAATATCATGGATTGATGATGGTGATTTGAAGATGGCTTTTTTAAGCTTGTACTTGACTTGATATTTTAATCATCTAATGCTCTTTAGACTCTAGTTAACATGTAGATATCAGATTTAATGATAGACTTTAGTCGACATACTATGTTGTCGATGAAGACATGGGCTTTGTTGGGTTGCTTGCTAGCGAGTTTTGGATATTAACTTATATTTTTAATTGTGGTATTTGTTTATGTTTGTTTATGTTTATTTATTTTTAATGTGTCTTTTATGTTCAAAAATCGTTTATTTTATATAATATTGAATAAAATAAATGAACATGAAGTCATTAATTTTTATAATGAACAAGATGAAAAAGATCTATTCTTTTATAAAATATTGTTTGTTTGGTTAAAGCTAACAAGAATATATAAACAAACCATTCGTATTTGTTCGGTTCGTTTTCTTCGATTACCATAATTTTTTTAAAGATTTAGCAGGTTTAGCTCGGTTTTTTTGAACGGTAAATGTGTGACCCTGCTTTGTAAGATAAATGTTATCTTAATCGAGCCCATCTATTCGTATCCTAGCCGGAACCACACCCCGAATCCCCTGATAAGAAAACTCATTGCTGAAAAACCCTTTTGACTTAACTTTAAACATATTGCTCAGAGTGATAATTAAACTATAACCTCTCCCATATTTATCTTAATTAGTTGTGTTAAAAATTATTAGTAGTTGTGTTAATTGGCTAACTGGTTCAAGTCCAAGCGAGGCCACCCAATGACCAGGCTTCTAGATCCTTCTGTTGGCCGGTTGTTAACACAATAATCAATTTCAGTTATTCACAGATCTAGGTTTTCTTTCATTCTCCAGAATCTTCCACTCCTTGAACCCTCTACACACTCCTCCCTTTATCTCCTCCACCAACGTCCCGTCGCCGCCGCTCTTGTTCCATTTGCAAAACCCTAACTTGTTTCTGCAACATCCCATCAATGGCGAAATACGGCGAAGGAGATAAGCGTTGGATCGTTGAAGACAGACCCGACGGAGCCAACGTCCACAACTGGCACTGGGCCGAGACCGATTGCCTTGAGTGGTCCAAGAATCTGCTCACGAAACTGCTCGCCGACCAAGCAATACTCTCCGGCGAAGGTAATTTGTACATCAAAACGAAGAAGATCGAAAAGGTTGAAGGTGAAGCGTACGTGAACGTTCGGAAAGGGAAGATTATACCTGGTTATGAGTTGAACGTTTCGATCAATTGGCAAGGTGAGGCGAAAGATGCTGACGGCAAATCGCTGTTGATTGCAGACGGAGTTGTTGAAATTCCTTACATTTCCGATGAGAACGCTGACGAGGATCCTGATCTTAGGGTTATTGTGAAGGATGAAGGTCCGATTGGGAGGAGGTTGAAGGATGCGTTTATGGCCAAGGGGAAGGATTTCGTTTTGAAGCAGATTAGGGTTTATGTTGATGCTATGGCTAAAGGTGGACCTGCGAAGGATGAACTGGAGGTCAAGAAGGTGAACCCGAAGGCTGCGGCGGCGAAACCCGTGGCGCCAGCGGCTGCTGCACCGGTTAAGAAGGCGGAGGAGAAGAAGGAGAAGAAGAGAGAAGGGTTTAAGATGATTAAGTTGACTGAGAAGTTTAGTTGTAGGGCGATTAATATGTATGAGATATTGATGGATGAAAACAGATGGAAGGGTTTTACGCAGAGTAATGCTAAGATTAGCAAAGAAGTTGGTGGAGAAATCAGTATCTTTGATGGGTCAGTCACGGGGACGAATATGGAGTTGCAGGAGGGCAAATTGATTGTTCAAAAATGGAGGTTTGGCAATTGGCCAGATGGCATCTATTCCACGGTATGTTAAAATGTTTTCTTTTCAATTATTTACTGTTTAAAGATGTGCTGATTGATGTAGTTATATCTTTGTGAATTGATTTGATTTATACATATGTATTCTAGACATTTAAGGTCTATAATTTTCTATCCACCTTGAAATTCAAGACGAAGAACTCATTTAAGAACCATTGAATAGCTTATTTCTATGGGAATAGGCTAAACGAACCCCTATTGAGTTGGGGTGAGATATAATGATTGATTTAGTAGGATAGAGTATATTCAGTAAAATTAAGGGGAGTGAGGTAGGTTTAGTACAGCCCTTTTTGTTTATGTAAGGTTAAAGTATGCGATTGAGTTGACGTTGGCAGATAGTTGTTGGTGATTGGATGTCAAAATTGATTTTTGAGAATGCAAGAATCAGAATCATATCAAGGTTATTATTGGATATGGGTTTAATTCTTAACTTGTGCAGGTGAGGTTGGTCTTAGAAGAGCCTGAACCTGGAGTCACAGTTGTGAAGTTGACACAGACTGATGTTCCAGAGGAAGATAGGTATGTTTTCTATATGCTAAAAGTTTCCATCCCATTCATGTCAATACAGGTTGATTCGGGTTAAATTGTGTTGATGATGGGTCGGAGATTTAATATGGGCTGTATTTTACTACGATGGGTCAAACGGAGATTCAAGTGCCCAAGGCTTGTTAATTGGTTTTTATTTTAGAGAAGTTGGATTATTATTCTAATTGTCCCGATATTAATCACACATAACACAAAAATTGCTTGGTAAACTTTAATACAAATAACTTTTTTAGTACAAACAGTGTTTTTATTTTAATTATATTATATTGTTATGCAGGTATGGGAATTCGACTGTGGTGGAGAACACGGAGAGAGGGTGGAGGGATCTGATTTTTCACAAGATAAGAGCGGTTTTTGGGTTCGGTGTTTGAATCCTATCCGCAGAAAGTGTAAAAGTATGGAAATTCGGAGTAATAAATTTGATCATTGTGGTATTGATTAAAACTTGAAAGTTCTTCCTTAATATTACTGGGTTCATCATTCGTGTGTTGAATTAGTGCTCTGCTTAATGTTAATGATATTCATTCTGGTTTGAACATTACATGCTTGGTTTTGTTGAGTTGAATCTTGAAGTATATGATGACTGGTTTTTTGTCTATGTTTTGGATTTTGTGTTTGTGTTGTGTTTTGCATTTACAAGTCGTTGATGGTTGGTGATGTTGTCCAACCAACTAAAATCATTTCACATTACAAAAGTAGCTATGTGGTTACTCCATCAGTGGTTTATTAAATATAACTAGTCTTTCCTAACTGCGCGTTGCGCAGGTGAATTTAATCATGATCCAAATATCAAAACGTGTATGCGCTAACACACTGTGTTGGTATGTATATGACGTGATAATGTATAAACTAACAATCAACCTGACTTGTTTTTTGATTAAATTTAAGTTGAGCCGTAAAAACTAGAATTTTTGTAAGTCGAAAAGTAGTCCAACTCAAAACCTACATAAATGACACGTGCAATTCTACCCTATGTGATAAAAAATAGATTATGATCGTCGCGACTAGTTTGCCAACTAAATTTACATTGAAACCTAAAGTAACTCAGATTTATACCGTCGAATAAAAACGTTTGTTTTACCCGGCTCATTTCAGAATAAAATTCACGTAAAAACGTAGGCGAACGTCGAAATGTAGATCAACTCAAAACGTATATAAAAATATGCATGGAAACATTTTATACCCGAATCATACCGATACGTAAACCCGAACTAAATTTACATTGAAACCTAGACTAACTCAAATTTATACCGTCGAAAAAAACGTTTATTTTTTACCCGGCTCATTTAGAACAAAATTCACGTAAAAAGGTAAGCGAGCGTCAAAACGTATATAAAAATATGCACTGAAACATTTTGTACCCGACTCATACCGGTACGTAAACGCGGAACGTTAAAAATCTGAATTTTACCTTAGAACGATTAATAAAATTTTAATAAACAAATTATATATTATTATTATTATTATTATTATTATTATTATTATTATTATTATTATTATTATTATTATTATTATTATTATTATTATTATTATTATATTATTATTATATTATTATTTAATAATGTTATGAGTTAATATAGTAATTATACATTTGTTATTTACCTTTTTTATTGAGCGACGATTTTCATTTTTGAGTGGCGGTCGCATTTTCGACAAGTTAGACCCATCACCCCTCGATGTCTGACCATTACGTTGTCTGAACCGGGCTCGCGGGGTCAGAGGAGGGGCTTGGCGTTCCTCGGGAAACCATGAAGCCTACTGTCACTTACAATAGTTGCGCCGCTACACGAGCCGAAACCCGCTAGCGTAACGCACTCCGGGACTAAAACCCGAGTTGGCTCGGATTCGAACTCATGAAGTGAGATTCAAATCCTCACTGCCTTACCAACTCCACTAAGGGAGCTGGTTATAAGGTGAATTGTACATAGGGTGTTATTTACTTGCCGTGCGTTATAGTGGAATTGTACATAGGGTGATAAGGTATAGACTAACATCAACGGATTGTTTTCGAGCTAAATTTACGTTCAAACGTTGAGTAACTCGAATTTGTACGCTGAATTCAAACGTAAGAAAAAGATATCATCATTTTTGGGTTAAGTAAAATCCAAAAACAAAATGATAAAAAAAAGTTTCTAGTGAGCAGCTAACCGGATAAAAAAAGATTTTTTTTTTAAATTTATTGTATAATAAAATTAATTAAATACTAATAACCAGGGTGGAAAGAAGCTAGCTAAATTTTAGTTCGGTTAGGTTAGATGGCACACTGCGAAATTAATACAAATGCTCTTTTATGCCATAATTAGTTTTAATAAACGTATGTATTACACGGGTTGAATAAAAAATTTATATTAGTAAAGTAAAATAATTTTTGACACATAGCATACTTATACAATGTCCGCCTAGGATTTGGACACCTGTGGTGAGTATAATAAAGTTAAGTATTTAATGATATATTAAATGTTAATTATTATATATATGCATTTCAAATTATAAACATATTTTACATAATAAATAACGGTGGGGTTATTGTAAAAATGGAGCAAAAACTTAAAAGGGAGAGAAAGATTATTATCCATTAGATCTTAAGATTCAAGGATGAAGAAAATCCGATAACATAATGGAAAATAATAAAAACTTTAAATGGTAGGACAAGGGTATTTTTGTATTAATCATATTCTTAAGTTTCACATTTTTTAAATGCTCAGAACTCTTACATACAGCATTATTATTTTAAAAAAATTACCCCATAAAACAAGTGCAGGATCGGTTTTGACTCTAAACACAGAACTCATTAAGTCTTATTTGATCGATGAAACACAAAATCTCAAACTAAAGTTGATAATAATATATAAAGTTAATAAACAAGAGAATGATTTTCAAGATACTTGTATATATTACTTCTCAACTTAGTATTACAAGACTCTTAAGCTCATGTTACATAAGTTACAATGGGAAACTATATATACTACTATCTACAGCCGGTTATACTTGGAAAACCAGCTGGAATCTACTGCTAGACAAATACTACATTGCTAGAAGTAAAGTATCTAAGATAAAATAACATCCTAGATAAGGTAGTCATGACAGGTCTATGACTTACCTTTTGTCACCAACTAAGGATGGTATCTGTACTAAGTTGAAAAGGTGAACAGTGGATTAAATATGGGTTAGAAAAAGCACCATGCAGTGTATCAGAGTCTGTCAGACAGACCATACTTTTGTCCACTGGTTCATAGTTGATTCTTCCGAAGCTAAATGGCTTCAGAAGAATAAGTTCTTCCTAGGCCATTTATACTTCGAAAGAAACAACTTCTTTCGAATCTTCTACAGGTCTTTATGACTTTATTCTTCGGAAGACTTTGTCTTGGATCTTCTAAGTGTGAATACTTTGGAAGGAGAACTGCTTGGTCTTCGGAAGACTTTGTTCTATCCTTCGGAAGTTCTTCATATACTTCGAAAGGAAAACTACTTAGTCTCAAAAGACTTAGTTTTCCTCCGGAAGCTCTTTAGACATAATGCTTCGGAAGATCTTTGACATAGTTGTGGAAGAGTAGTTTTGTCTTTTGAAGACTTCTTTAACTTGTACACAAAATTGTTCTAAGTGTTGTTTTGGTTGCACCAGCCTCATATGATCCAACAAACTCCCCCTAGGCTGATGCTACCAGATCTTCACTTCCTTCTGCTCTTCAAAGCCTTTAACACCAGAGAAAGCATATATCTATCTGTCTCTTTGTTTTTCCCTGATGTGGTGGTGAGGAGTTTGTACAGGTCATTCGTAGATAATAAATCCAGTCGATTGCTCTGAATGATATGTACTATGAAGAGAGTTAGTTGACGGGAAAGGTAGTCATATTCCCATCTAACTATAGGATCTGAAGTGGAGCCCTCAACCATCTGTAGAAAGGTCTTCCCTTTTGTGGTTGTGCCTTCTTTAGCATCTTGTGCTCTCCTTTTCAATTCTTCTTCAATCTTGGCCTTCTTTGTGAGCTCGGCTAGAGGAAGGCTACTTAAATGATTTCTGATGTGAGAAGCTATCTTAGAGTTGGAGGGATTGGAGAATCGCTTCTCTGCTAACTCAGCAATGTCAAATCTGCTGGAATGTAGCAGAGATGAAGTGTCAGCTCTGGTAACTTCACCATTCTCCCTTTCCACAGCAAATCCGTGGGAATATTTATCAAACCTCCACTGGACAATTTGCTTTCTAGGAGTGAGGGGTTTGTTAGCAGTTTGTCCCCTTTCCTAATGTCCAGCAGAGTCACCAGCATTCTTCTTAACTTCTTCTCTACTTCATTGAGAGTATCTGAATTTGTTGCAAGAAGTTGAAGAGCTTGGTCCAGTGTTCCTCTAGGAAGATCAAGGAATGCATCTCTTATGAGGGAACTTGAAGAGCCATCAATGAAAGTTAGCTGGTGGACTCTTCCTCACAAAAGATGTCGCTCAGTGTTGTGCAATTTGTGAGCTTCTTCTTTATCTCCTTGAATTCTTCCAAGGTTAGGGGTTTTGATGGATTAGAGGATGGTTTGGTTTTTGAGTGGGTTCTTGGTTGTGTTTTGGGTCGTAGGATAGGTGGTGTTTGGTGGGAAGCAGTGGGTGATGGTATAGGTAAGGTTGATGGAGAAGGTTCAGGGGTGAAAGGTTCTGTTTTGATGGGGAAGGGAGAAGGTGTAGGTTGTGTTTTGGGTAGTGGTTTGGGTGTTGGTTTGGGTGCCATCCTCTGAACACTAGGAGTTTGAGCAACCTCCTGTCTTCTTCCTAAGCGAATGTCAGCTTTGATGTCGCTGACATGTCGCTGTAGGGTCTTGATCGACATGGGACCCACTTGCCTGCCGGAGAAGCGTGAGCTAGGAGATAGGATTTCATCCAATCCTTGTCTCCCTCCTTTTTGGCAGCCACAAGTTTTCCCTCAACCTCTTTCTTTCTCTTTTCTCTCAACTTCTCCCTAGAAGCCTTCTTCCTCTCCTTATTGATTAGATCTTGTTCTTTGTGAAAAATAAACAAGATCATGTCATTTTGGTGAGGTGCCAGCTCCTCTTAGAATAGCCTCTATTGCAGAGAAAGGCTATTCTCTCCATCCTCTCCCTTTCCATGGCTTCTTCCTTCTTCTTCCTTCTTTCCTCCTCTTTGGCCAACCTTGTTGCTTCTTCCTTTTGTTTGTTCAGCAAGGTTGCCTTTTCTAGTTTCACAAGCTCATCAGTTAGGAGTAGAAGAGTTTCTTCGTTGGCTACTCCCAGGCTGATGAGCCTATCAATGATTTCCACCCTCCTTTTATTATTGAGACTTGCTTGGGCGGCTGTTGCTGCTTTGCTACTTAGCCAACTACTTTCCAGTATCAAGTCTTCCTTTCTTCTTTAGCTTCTCCAATCTTTCTTCTTCTAGTAGCTCCTCAGCAGTAAGCTTTCTCTTCCCCTTAGGATCAGAGGAAGATTCAGCCTTTGGGAATCAGGTTCAGAAGATTCAGGTTGGAGTGAGGGTGTTTGAAGTAGTGGTTCTTGTAGGAGAGGGGTTGTAAGGAAGTCCTCACTGTTAATCTCAGAGGCTAGTTCAAGTATTGCCTCTGTGATGAACAGATCACTGGACAATGAAGACAGTCCAACTATTCCTTTGGCATCTTGGATTTCTGCCTTGAAAGTAACTGGAACTGCATCACCTGTCCCATCCAAATCAGTTGCTGTTGGGCCATCAGTCTGTACATCCCCTTCGAAGTTAATCTTGGGTTCAGTATAGACCTTAGTTTGATCAACTTCCTCTTTAGAGGTAGGTGGTGCATTCAGCCTTTGAAGCTCTTCAGCTCCAAAGTAGGCGATAGCTAGATCAGGGGGGTTGTTCAATGGAAGAGCTCAATAGAAATTTGGCTAGAAACTTATCGAGATCTATGAGCATCCTTTGGTCCACTTGAAAGGTAATGGGAGCTGGTTGAGGGAAGACTGTTGTAGGGTGATGCTGTTGGGGGTAAAAGATAGATAAGGCATCAGGAGAAGTTGTTGCTATGGGGTAAGTGGGTTCCTCATGATGTTGTTTCTATACATTCTCCCCCTTAATGGTAGCATCATCTTGAGAAGTAGATGAGCTGGAGGAAGAACTTAAAGAAACCTGAATAGGTACGTGCCTGACAGACTTCTCAATCTGTGTCTCAGCTAGTTTAGCATTGATATATTCAATCTCAAGTTGCTGAGTGGCAGACCTGTCCTCTAAAGTCTTAACCTTTGATTCAAGGTTTGAGACTTTAGAAATCAGGTCTTTGATAATGAGTTGCAGTCTACCCTCATCTTCTTTGAAGAATCACGGGGAGATGAGATAACATGCCTCCACCTCTATTGCTTATAGAGTGTATAATATCAAAACTATACAGTTTGAGGAATCATCCAACATTGTTGTTAATGAGCACACTCCTTGTGTTAGAGGGAATAGACCTGAATATATTTTGATTTAGAATTGTTTCCAAACTATTCTAAACCATCTTGTGAGAATGTTTTAGTTGGAACAGGAACTCAAAGTGACCCATATGAAGATCAAATGTTTGAGCTACCCAGACCTATTTCTAGTTCTCCAAGAAGAAATGCAGAACAAGCTCCTACTGCTGAAAGTCCTAAAAGCATGAGTATCTCATAAAACAAAGGAGCTTCAACAAATTGTCAACTCACTGAGCCTCATAACCCAGAGGTTGACAATTCAAGCACTCAACACCAAGCTGATGAAAACAATGACATAGAGAAACAGGCAACTGTAGATGCTGCTTCACAGCATACTTACATTGATGATGTCACTCATTCATTCAATCAGTCCCCATTGAATGAATGCAAGACATCAGAGAAGGTGTTAGAAGTTCTGAGCAAAACTTCTCAAACCTAGACCTATCTATGCAATTATATGTGATTCCTAGGCTCAGGATACACAACACGCATCCAGCTAAAAACATCATTAGGGATGTATCAAAAGGTGTAAGAACAAGAAGTCAGACCTACAATGGGAATGTATGCTTGTACTCATGCTTTCTCTCTCAAATGGAACCAAAAAGGTGGAAGAATCCCTCAAGGACAAGAATTGGATTGAAGCTATGCAAGAGTAATTGCTTCAATTCAAGAGGCAAAAGGTATGGAACCTATGTCATTTGCCACCTGGTCAAGTCCCTATTGGCACCAAGTGGGTGTTCAGAAACAAAAGAGATGATAGAGGTTTGATCATCAAGAATAAAGCAAGACTTGTTGTTCAAGGATACACACAGGAAGAAGGCATAGATTACACTGATGTCTTTGCACCTGTTGCAAGACTTGAAGCCGTGCGAATCTTCGTTGCTTTTGCAGCTTCCAAGAACTTCACAGTCTATCAAATTGATGTCAAATGTGCATTTTTGTATGGGAATATAGA
The DNA here is from genome assembly GCA_025506505.1 of Flaveria sonorensis. NCBI lineage: Eukaryota > Viridiplantae > Streptophyta > Magnoliopsida > Asterales > Asteraceae > Flaveria > Flaveria sonorensis. Next base: position 38,419,129 of record CM046434.1, read on the forward strand.
CAAAGAAGTCCCACAACATCCCGACTATGTGCAAACTGGATAAAGCTCTTTATCGGCTGCATCAAGCACCTAGGCTGTGGTATGAGATTTTGTCTCAGTTTCTCCTCAAAAACGGCTACACCAGAGGCACCATAGACAAGACATTGTTCATAAAGAAATTTGGGAAGGACATGCTGCTTGTTCAAGTCTATGTCGATGACATTATATTTGGTTCCTCAAATGACCAAATATGCAAAGACTTTGAAAGCATCATGAGAAAGAAATTTGAGATGAGCTCCATGGGAAAGATGGATTTCTTTCTTGGGATTCAAGTGAAGCAGATGGAAGAAGGATTCTTTATCAACTAGTCTAAGTATGTTAAGGACATCTTAGAAAGATTTAAGAGGAAAGATTGTAAGACAGCCAAGACACCTATACCAAGAAATCACAATCTATGTCCTGATTCGAGGGGGAGGATACTGATCAGCATCAGTATAGGGAATTATTAGATCTCTATGTATCTCACAGCTAGTAGACCTGATATCATGTTTGCAACTTGCATCTGTGCAAGATATCAGGCTGCTCCCAAGGTGTCTCACCTAATTGCCATCAAAAGGATTCTTAGATACCTCAAAGGAGCTCCCAAACTGGGTCTCTGGTATCCTAAGAATAAGGATTTCAATCTCTATGGGTACTCTGATAGTGATTATGGTGGCTGTAACATTAACAAGAAATCCATATCAGGAGGATCTCAATTTCTTGATGGAAGGATTATTTCCTGGCAATGTAAGAAGCAATTATGTGTCTCTACATCAACTGCTGAAGCTGAATACATTGCTGCTACGAGCTACTGTGCTCAATTGCTATGGATTCAAAATCAAATGTTAGACTATAGATTCAACTTTATGAATACTCCTATCCACGTAGACAACACGAGTGCTATTTCCATTACAGAAATTTAGTCAAGCACTCCAAGACAAAGCACATTGACATCAGGTATCATTTCATTTGAGATATTCATGAGAAACAGTTGACTAAACTAGTAAAAGTTAATTCAAATGAACAATATGCTTACTTGTTCACCAAAGCCTTTGAAGAACAAAGATTTAAATACTTAATCATAGCTATTGGGATGATTAACATTGACTAGTTTATTTCTTTTGAAAACCTTTTTAAAATGTGTCTTGTTTATGTTGTCTAATGACAATCTAAGCCCTGTTACTAAAGTTTTTCTTCTAAGTGGAAATCCTTCCGAAAAGAAATTTGCACTCGGAAGAGATCTTTATATCTTCTGAAGGTAAATTCCTTCACTTTAGTACTCTCTTCCGAAGAGTTTTTACCCTCAGAAGCAAATTTGATCATAGATAAATTTACTTCCGAAGGCTATTAACTTCCTCTCGGAAGAAGTCTTTTCTCTCGGAAGCAACTTTCCCTTCGGAAGAAAACTTTTACTGTGTAACGAAACCTTTGGGCTCCACTGTGTAAAGATTAAGATCTTTTCTGAATATTTTAAATTATCTACCTTGTCGCCATACTCAAGTACACACCCAAACTTTCTTTTCACCTTATCGGCATGGTCTTTTACCCCCTATTTAAAACTTCCGACTCTCTTTCTTTACCCTTTTTACCACCACTGAAACATAATACTCGCATTATCATCTTCACTCTCTCTGAATTCCTTCAATCCAACCATACTTTCTTACAATGGCCCTCAATCCTCAACATAACCAAGAGGCTATGCTTGATTCCTCTAAGGATGCTGACTTTGCCCCCATCATCGATTTTCTGTTCCACTCCACATACTTTGCCACCCTCACCGTAAACCCCACCATATACTCTAATCACATGACGGAATTTGGGCAAATGGTCATTGTGAAACTCTAAATGATGAAAGGGTCATCAGGTCGAGAATCAGCGGACAAGAGATCATCATTTTTGAATCTACCATCAGGGAGCATCTGGAGCTTCATGACAAGGCGACCTGACTGAATTCCCCAAATTTGAGCTAGCAAACACATACACTCATATGGGATATGGTGGTGATATGCACAAGTCAACTGTTTACAAGTTTAATTTCTCTTACAACTAGAAATTCTTATTGCACATCGATCTACACTGCCTATCCAACAAATCAGGGGTTAGGATCAAATCCCATATGATCTGGGTTGCCTAATCCATGGAATGGTAAAAGGCCTCCGCTTCAACTATGAGAGCTTGAGCAGGAGTGACATCTTGCACCATGAAGCTCCAGTCAACTTCTTGAGCAACAGCCGCAGTTTGCTGCTTAGTAGGTTTTGGTGCAGCCCTTGAGGTGGTAGGATGTTGGGAGGCTTGAGTTGCTCCAGGATTAGATCTTGGAGATTTTCATTCCCTAGCAAAGTGACCAAGCTGGTTATAGTTGTAACATTTGGCTTTTGCTGAATCAAATTTCAGATTCGTTGAGCCTGGATCTTAGGATTCATCAGTTTTAGATCCGAAAATTCAAAATTAAAGATGGGTGGAAGTGTGTGAATCAAAGAACAAGGAGGTGTGTGTAATGTATAATATTATGATTTCATTGATATTGAATAACAAATTATAATGAAGAAACATATACATAGATGGATGAACATCAAACCCACCCAAAGGAGAGAATTTCTCCTAAGGTAGTGATTTACACCATGAAAAACACACACTTTACAAATGACCACTCTCACACAGTTTGCAATAACCACGCTTTACAAAGTAGCACTAGTGGTTCTATTTATAATGTTTTACATCATGACCTAATTTTCACTTTTCTTGAGGTCTTGATGTTAACTTTGTCTTGTTGACTTTGTCTTGTGTTTGTTTTGTTCTGTTTATCAACTTGGTCTCTGAACTTGTATAATGAGATCTTCAGTTGGTTTTGATTGTGGTTTGGAAAGCTTTAGTTTATCAATTGTTGAACCCAACAATACTCCCCCTAAACTGATGCTTGCCAAACTTTGACTTTGAAGATCTTCTCTGTCACATGTCTTCTTGATCAACTGATGTTCTGACATAGTTCACTGTACCATTTTGCTGAATCAAATTTCAGATTCGTTGAGCCTGGATCTTAGGATTCATCAGTTTTAGATCCGAAAATTCAAAATTAAAGATGGGTGGAAGTGTGTGAATCAAGAACAAGGAGGTGTGTGTAATGTATAATGTTATGATTTCATTGATGTTGAATAACAAATTACAATGAAGAAACATATACATAGATGGATGAACATTAAACCCACTCAAATGAGAGAATTTCTCCTTGGGTGGTGATTTACACCATGAAAAACACACACTTTACAAATGACCACTCTCACACACTTTGCAATAACCACGCTTTACAAAGTAGCACTAGTGGTTCTATTTATAATGTTTTTACATCATGACCTAATTTTGACTTTTTTGTGGTCTTGATGTTGACTTTGTCTTGTTGACTTTGTCTTGTGTTTGTTTTGTTATGTTTTCAACTTGGTCTCTGAACTTGTACAATGAGATCTTCAGTTGGCTTTGATTGTGGTTTGGAAAGCTTCAGTTTATCAATTGTTGAACCCAATAGCTTTGCTTTTATCAAATCCAAATTTGCGGTTGGTTGGATTCTGAGGGAACTTCCTTCCTGTTCTTTTGAAGAACTTCTTTGCTCTGTAGGTCAGGAGAGCTATCTGTTGGACAATGTCCATGTACTCAATGTCATCAAGGCTAAAGCACTCTAGATCATCAAAGCAGAATTGAAAATCTCTAAAGTGTTCACTTCCTAAGACAAAGGCACAACTATCCTGAAAGGAGTGTGTTGAGCCTGTTGAGACCTGGGTGTCTCAGGGAAAGTGATGTATGGCCCAAAGGAAGATGATGGCTGTTGGGGATAGTTCAGGTACAACTGAGGTTGTCTTGATCCTTCAGCAACATATAGAGCATTGCTGATAGCAGGATTTGAGGGTCGGTTCATCTGTTGGTTCTTCTGAGTCTCCATCTCCATACGGTATCCATCGAGGATTCGTACAGTTCAGTCATGGTGAGAGTGTTAAGATTCTCAGTTCTCTTGATACAAACACAATAGAAAGTCCATTCATGAGGAAGTGCACTCATGAATTTCCTTATAATGTCTCTCTTCTGAAGATCCACTCCCATAGACTGAAGAGTGGTGATCAAGTTCATGTACCTGAAGTATTATTGGCTCAAGGTCTCACCAATGATATATGTGAAATTTTCAAACTTCTGCTTCAGTACATCCTTCTTGGACTCCTTGGAATCAGTAAAACCAGAGTACATTAGCTTCAAAGCATCAAAGAGTTCTTTGGCTGACTCGCATTGCTGAAAGCCAACCATTATGGAGTTTGGTATGGCTGTAAGCAAAACAGTCATTGCTTTGCAGTCAATGTCTATTTTCTTGAAGTCTTCATCAGAGTAGTCTTCAACGGCCTTCTCTATCATGGCACCATTACCCGCTGGGGCTGCTACCTTAGGAACATAAGGACCATGAGTGACAGGTTTCCACATGCGGCTATCTTTTCTTGATGAAATCATCAATACGTTTGCACCAAGTTCCAAATCATCAGGAGTGATGATAGGAGCCTTGGTCATGGTTCCCATTTTGGACTCAGAAAATTTCTAGTTAAGATCCATTAAAGTGAGGTGAGTGAGTATGAAGAAGCAAGGATGATTTGGGATGGTTAGATCTCACATCAAGAGCCTGGAATCTCTGATACCAATTAACTAGAAAAACATAAAAAAATACATTTTAAGCATTGCATTAGTTGAAAATCACCATTTAAAAAAAACACAATGGTTAACATTAGACATAATGGGTAACAAAATGACTAGCACTAGACTCAATGATTAGCAATACACATAATGATTGCTTGATGAGGATTACAGTAACCTGATCATGATTACACAATAACTGAAAAAGTAAAAAATTACATTTTTAGCATTGTGTTATTTGAAAATAATCATTTAAAAATAACATAATGCATAACAAAATGGTCAATATTATACACAAATCTAATTAATATTACATAATGACATGATATTACACAATGAGCTAACGAATATTATACGATAACCTGAAATTTAGTGAAAAAACTTTGCGAAAGATGCATTTAACACCTTTTTCATGGGATTCTTTTGGTTTGGCTTGATAACGGGCACAGTAGCACACGACGAATGTAATATCCGGATGGCTAGCCGTGAGATACATGAGAAATCCAATCATAGAACGATAGCGATGAGCATCCACGGATTTCCTATTATCATCAGCAGGTAAGCAGGTTTGAGCAGTGAATTGAGTGAGTTTTGGAGAAGCATCATCCATCTTGTACTTCTTGAGAATCTCTTAAATGTACTTTTCTTGGTGAATAAAGTCATAAAGACCTGTAGAAGATTCGAAAGTTGTTTTCTCTTCCGAAGTATAAATGGCCGCGGAAGAACTTATTCTTCCGAAGCCATTTAGCTTCGGAAGAATCAACTATGAACCAGTGGACAAAAGTATGGTCTGTCTGATAGACTCTGATACACTAAATCGTGCTTTTCCTAACCCATGTAGTTGATCATACTTTAATTCACTGTTCACCTTTTCAACTTAGTACAGATACCATTCTTAGTTGGTGCCAAAAGGTAAGTTATGGACCTGTCATGACTACCTTATCTAGGATATTATTTTATCTTAGATACTTTACTTTAGCAATGTAGTATTTGTCTAGTAGTAGATTCCAGCTGGTTTTCCAGTATAACCGCTGTAGATAGTAGTATATATAGTTTCTCTTATTGTAACTTATGGTATGAGCTTATGTCTTGTAATACTGAGTTGAGAAGTAAATATACAAGTATCTTGAAAATTATTTTCTTGTTCATTACTTCGTATATTATTATCAACTCTAGTTTGAGATTCTGTGTTTCATCGATCAAGTGAGACTTAGTGAGTTTTGTTTTTAGAGTCAAAACCGATCCTACATCTTGTCAAAGCAGCTCATTATGTTTATTGTTAATCATCGAGTCTAGTGCTGGTTATTATATTACCCATTGTGTCTAATGTTGAAACATTGTTTATGCACTATGTTTTTTAAAATGATAATTTTCGAATAACACAATAATAAGAAATGTAAACTTTTTATGTTTCAAGTTCGTTGTGTACTTATCATCAGATAATTGTGTAATCTTCATCAATTCGAAGATTACACAATGATCTAACTAAATCACACAATTAGTTATAAAAACTTTGTATTTTATATCAACACTATACGCGTTTTAACTATTAAAAAATACTCGTTTTTATGATGTAGTTTAAAAACAAATAATAATATCATATGTAAAATTCATGAATATTTAAAACAAAGTGGAATTTGAGAAGAGGAACATTACCAATTCTGCCGCTAACCTAATATTGATCAAAAGAACAATGTCAACATCTTAATATCTTAATACTTTTACACCTTTTAGTTCTAGAAGATTTTGTATTTGAACATTTCCTAATAACAAATGCTTCTTTTTACTAAAAACATTATTTTCTTAAAAACAAAAATTATGAAATATGAAATTTTTAAAAAGTACTTTTTTATAGATAAAAAATTATTAAAATTGGGAGTTACAATAAAAGTTTTAAAAAATGATGTTTATTTAAAACGTTTGTTTTGAAACAAAAATTTCATTTTATTTATAGTAAAGAATATTTTAATCATCTGTTATCTTATTATTTCAGAATATCGTTTTAAATTAATAAATTTTCATTCTATTTAATACTAGCATAGAAATTCGTGTACTAAATAGGTTGTAAAATTAATAAAAATAGTTATTTATTAATATCTAGAAATTAATAAATATATTTTGAGATAAAATATGATTAAAATTACATATAATTAACTACTTTAGGTGATAAGACAATAACAATATTTTTTCCAGACTTTCATTTTTAAGAGACTTTTGCTATAAAAAATTAATTTTTAAACACACTTCAATTTGTTTAAAAAATTATTTTTTAAACAATGGCATTTTTAAAAGTTATTCGTATTAAAAAATTGAGTAAATTAGTATTTTAATCCTTGTGATTTTACGAAAATTACGGTTTAAGTCCAATAATATATTTGTACACTGACAGCTTAATAATTTTTTGGTTTTATTTTAATTTCAGTATACACCACTAACTTCGTTTAAAATTTTATGAAGTTAATATGAATAAAAAATTTACCCCTTTAATTAAAAGATCTAAATAGTAAAAACTCAAAACGCTTATCAACTCCTCTAAACATATGAACAACACATTCATGAATTACTACACAGCAGCAAGCCGGTGGCCAAAGCCGCACAACTACCCCCCGCCTCTGTCCGCTGCCTCCGGTGGTAGAACCCCACTACCGCACGCCACCTTTGATGGCCAGAAGCCCACTGCAGCCCGCCACTTCTTCGTACCCCACTCTCTCTCATCATTCTCCCTCTCTTTACTCTCTCTACCTTAGTCACCACCCATCAGCTACCACCACAAGAGCCATCGCCAGCACCACCTCTTCAAGGAAGTTTGATTCTCCTTTAAAATGATTTTGGTTTTTGGTTTTTTATGGAATAAATTTTCGGTGAACAAATATGGTTTTAATTTCTTGATTCCGTGACAGTGGTGATTAGGAAGGTGGTGGTTGTTGTGTTCGGTAAAGCAGAGGATGAATAGAGGATGATGGGTGTTGATTTCCCCACAAATAGATTCAAGTTTGTTTTTGAATTGAAACCCCCAAATCGAACAATGAAGCATGTAGATGTTGGTGATAATGATGTTGAGCAACGGTGGTGGTGGGTGGTGATGTTTGGTGACCGTTGATAAAGACGTGCGTGTGTTTGGTGGCCGACGATGAAGTTGTGGTGATGTTTGTGGCGGGCGATGAAGATGTGGTGGTGTTCTGTGGTTAGTGATGAAGATGTGGTGGCAATCGGTGGATGGCGATGAAAATATGGTAGCGATAGGTGGCTGGCGATGAAGAGGTGGTGGCGTTCACCGGCCGGCATTGAAGTTGCGGTGGTGTTCGGTTGCCGGCGATGAATGCGTTGCGTTCATAGAAGGTTTAACGAAATTAGTGGTGTAGACTGAAATTGAAACAAAACTAAAAATTATTAGATTGTCATGTAATAAATAAATTATAAGATTTAAACCGTAGTTTTCGTCAAACCACAAAGATTAAAAATACTAATTTACTCAATTTTTTAATACGAATAACTTTTAAAAATGTCATTGTTTAAAAATAAACTTTTTAACAAATTGAAGTGTGTTTAAAAATAATTTTTTTAAATCAAAAGTCTCTTAAAAACGAAAGTCTTGAAAAATATTGTTATTGTTTTATCACCTAAAGTATTAATATATGTAATTTCAATCGTATTTTATCTTAAAAAATATTTTATAATTTCTACTATTAATAAATAACTATTATTTTATTAATTTTATATAACCTATGTAGTACACAGTTTTCTATACTAGTATAAAATAGAATGAAAATTTATTAATTATAAAACGATATTTTGAAATAATAAGATAAATATGATTAAAGTATTCTTTACTATAAATAAAATGAAACTTTTGTTTCAAAACAATGTTTAAATAAACGTAATTTTTCAAAACTTTTTTATTGTAACTCTTAATTTTAATTATTTTTTGTTTATAAAAAGTACTTTTTAAAATATAATTTTTTAAATATTTTTTATTTTTTATAAAAGTTTGATGATTTAAAATACTTTCTTATTTTATAAAAATTATTTTTTAGAAATATTATTAATAAAAATCTATTTATTAATTTATTAAAAACTATTTAAATAAAAAGAATTATATGCCTAATATTATTAGTAATTAATGTGATTATTTAATAAAAATAAAAAACAGAAAAAATTTGATGAACAAAAATATAGTTTTGATACGTGTTCTTTCTAGTTATTTTTTATTAGAGATGTGGATATTAATAAAACATCCAGATTATAGATTTGGCTATTAATAAAACATCACATCTACCAAACCCATTTCTATTCTCTCTTTCTTCTCAGATACGCAGCTCACCATCACCCCCATCATCCCCCACCAAACGCCACCACCCTCATCGTACCAGGTGCTTGCCATCTCTTCCACCTCTATTCGACATCCTGCTTATAACCACCATGACCTTGTGATTTTCTAGGTGAAAACTAAGATCTAGAGGCCGCCATCACTAACCCCAAATGTGTCATCTAAGTTGTCGGCTTACCATGGATCCATGGTTTGAAGTTGAGTTTGATAGCAACATGAAATGCCAAAATGATGGTTTTGTAGTCAATTAAGCAGCACTCAGTTGCAAGGGTCGTTTAGGGTGAACCCCTACCTCACACACCCACCACCGGTTACCACCCTCACAGCGGTCACCGTCACCGTCGTGGGATGGTGTTACTTAGTTGTAGTGGCGGGAGATCACCGATGGTAGAGAGCATTGTTGACCTTACGAGTGGAGCATGGGTGCCCTTAAAACTTGGTGCATAAGATTAAGAATTTATTGTTTAATATTAATACAATTATATATCTATATTACAGCAACCTTTGTTGTTCCAGTATATTTTTACATTTAAATTTGACAACTTACCTTTTGTAAATAAAGTTCTTACTATACTTTTACATTTTCAAATGTCACCACTTTTTGTAATTATTAGTTCTTACTACTAGCTAATAATGATTCATTTTTAAATTTTTATTTCTTTACCATTCTAAAGTTAATATCATATATTTATTCATACATGTATTTTGTATACTTTAGGTTTTATACCTTTAGTTTTAACAAAATATTTTACCAAATTAATTGCATGTTGTATACATAAACATATCTATAGCGGAATTAGGGTATGTATTTTTTAGTTTTAAATGGATTTGTATTCAAATTGATCTTTTTTTGATATCGTATACTATATCAGTGATGTCAATGTTACAATTTGTGATGAACCCAACCGCCGTTGTTCGTTTCCGGTATGCTTGGTTTATCGGAACCGGTATCCGTCCAGTGTGTTTTTGATTTATGGAGAGATGGCAAGGGATTCGGGAAAAGGTGACCCGGATGATGGGGGCTCCGGCTGCCATTACGGCAACCCTGACCTCAACTGTCTTTTTCTAGTTGCTGCCCTTTGATGTCGTCTAGCACGGGTGTTTCCTGCTCTCCGCCGACTGCCATTATTGGTGTTCGTGTGCGGCGTAGTTGGGTAGTCACCACCATTCATAGCCTCTTAATATCAAAATATATCTCTTTGTATGTTGGGATTATTTATAACCCACTGCGAGGCGTGGGTGGATTACACCTATTTTCTTTGAAATTTGAAACTATAAGTTTATGTAAAATAAAAAAAAAAGATTTTAGTATGACCCGTATGTAAAAAATTTCATTGCACGACATTGTGATAAAAATAAAAATTAAATATATTATTGAAAATGTATGAATGTGACTAAGATGTATGAAGGTATTCTAGATGAAAAAGAATTATTGTAAAATGTAAGGCCTTAATCCCAGAAACCTTATAGTTGGTCATTCACGGCAAAAACATAGATTTAGAACATTTATTTAGATAAACTTGCAGCGGAAAAGTATATTTAAGTCTCAATCCATTACGACATAATTCAAATAAAACATTAACATTGTCTTTAAAACATCAAATAGTCTTTAAAAGTCTTCTTAGTAATCTTCTTAATCAGGATGCCAACCTTCAGATGCCAAGTAGCTTCTAGAATCCATGCCCGCATTCACTCAAGTCCAACAACTCACCTGTCAAACTAATATGCATAAAAGTCAGCTTCGCTAAGTGAATTCTAAGTTTACTTTATAAATAACTTTTTAGTAAAATATATTAACTTATCATTCGAAAGTAGTTATCATATATCGAACATTACTATACCAGACTATTGCTTTATCATCAATACTTTTCATTTATTTGATATCTATGTCTCTCTATTATCCGTCAATTCCCAGTCACTATTGGTGCCTATGATGAACACAGGACTTTACCGACATGCCAATCCAGGCCTTACGGTCGTACCCATACAACCATTATTGTCATGCCAATCCAGGCCTTACTGGCCTGCCTGTCCGGTCTTTACTTTATTGACATGCCAATCCAGGCCTTACGGTCATAAGGGTACAATAAATGCAACCCTCCTCTGTCATTTGCTTGCAAGGATTTACTTTACAAAGGTACAGTTATGGCCCAATACATTTCTTTAGGTTTCACTTTCATCTTTAGGTTATACATATTATAACATAGCATAGTACAAGACATATCATCATTACCAAGGTCATAACACAATAGGAAAAACACGATATGAATTCACTGGAAAACCCCATTTCCTATATAAGATAGTGCATAAAACTTTTCTTTAAAGAACTGGTCATTTAGTAAGCATATCACCCCAGAACGTTTAAAACATCTATGAAATAGGGGATCTAGAACTCACCTGATGATTAGATTGCTATAAGTCTAAGAGGAATTCAGGTAAACAAATAAGTCGCACAATCTGCATGGAAATTACCACACGAATCTATCATTTTCTATGAAATATAGCTAGTTTCGCAGCTAGTTTCGCACGCAGTTTCCCACGCAGTTTCTCACGTAGTTTCGCATGCAGTTTCTCACGCAGTTTCGCATGAGATCTCTGCCCAACTTTCGTTGGAGTTTACCAGCAAAACTGTAGTTTCACAGCTAGTTTCGCACGTAGTTTCTCACGCAGTTTCGCATGATGATACTGCTGTTTTGCTGGATAAGTTTTTTCAGCTCGTTTTTTTCATCAAAAATCTTTATATTTCAACCAAAATCTATACTTTTTACGTCCAAACCTTTAGTTTATCATTTCTAAGGCTAGATCTAAGCTTTTTACACCATTCATATATAAAAATATGATCTTTTTTGAAATCTTTCTCAAAACCCTAAAACCCCAACTCAAAATCAAACCCAGATCTACAGAGATGTTTAGATTGTGATTCTTACCCGGATTTCTTGCTTTTTTTTTTTTGATTTGATGCTCAAACACCAGATCTTTAATCCTTCAATCAATAAAACTCCAAATCTTCAAGTTTCTTCACTTTCTCTCACTACTTTTTCTCTCGAAGTTGTTAGTGGCTTAAGTTGCAAGAAATGGAATATGGTTGATTATGGGTGTTTAATGGGTGGTTGGCCCTTAAACCCATCAACCCTAAGCCATAAGGTAATTTGGTCCATAATCATTTTCTTTCTTTTTTTTATAGAACCCGAACTCTACCATTATTACTAAGTTGCTCCCTTCAACATTCCAGGGCGTTACAAGTCTCCCCCCCATATTTAGGTTTCGTCCTCGAAACCTGTCTAGTTTTTAAAAAGATCGGGTATTGCTCTGTTATTTCTTTCTTGGATTCCCAAGTGGCATCCGACCCCTTTCAGTGTTCCCATTGAACCTTGACTTGCTTATCACTTTGTTCTTAATTGTTTCATTTTTCAATATAAATGGAAATTGGCTGCTCCACATAATTCAACTTTTCATCCACTTCAATCTCATCAGGAGGCACAACCATCTCATTATCGACCAACACTTTTGAAGATGCGACACATGAAAGGTGGGTGAATCCCATTTGACTCTCCTGGAGGTCCAGCCTATAGCTACATCTCCAACTCGCGCCAATATCTTAAATGGCCCAATAAACCTAGGACTTAGCTTTCCCCTCTTCCTAAACCGGATAATTCCTTTCCATGGTGACACCTTTAACATTACTCTGTCACCCACCCTGAATTCTATTGGTCTCCTCCTTTTATTAGCGTATGACTTTTTTCTATCCTTGGCAACTTTCATATAAGCCTAATTTTCTCTAACTTTTCCGTTGTGGCTTCTACAACCTCTATGCTTCCAACTCTTTTTGTCCAACATAACCCCAATAGACTGGTGTTCTACATCGTCTTTGTAACACCTGAAATTTTTTTCAAGTTAAAGAGAAAAAGCAATAAGAAGGAAAATAAAAAGTATCTTGAAAGAAAAAAAAGGAGCCAAAGTGAAGGGGCCAAAGTGTAAAAGAGTACAAACTCAATATTTTATTATATAAAAGAGTATGGCCACCCATGCATTCACATCTGCTTTCTGCTTTTCAACTGGGAACAAGAAGAAGAAAGAGAAAAGATTTTCTCTCGTTATTCAAGAAGAAGAGGCTGAAATTCGCAATTTGGTGACTGTTTTATGTGTTCTTGGTTCGTTTTGTTGGGTTTTCATCCTTAAACCGATTTTTATGTGTTCTATGTGTTTGGTTGTTTATTTTTTGGTATGTTTTTAGGTGTTTGACTCTTGTGCACTGAAGTTTGGAGGAGTTTTACTTGTTGGCTACATAGGTGATTTCTAGACCCCAATTTTTATGTGTTTTAAACTTCTTGGGGCTGAAAATGCATGTTTAAAAAGGTTTTACAACTATTTTAGGGATGACAACCAAACGTTATAGGAGCATGTGGTGCATGTTCTTTAGGGATGACAAGCTCTTGTATGATCATCTCAGGTGAAAGTCATCATCCCAACATCAGTTAGATGTCTGGGTGCATTAGGTTTATTGGGGGTTATCAATCATAGATATCCATTTATCAACAAATGCATGATACATGATTGCAGGACTTGGTCTTTCAACAACCTCATGAGTATCTTTGTCATTTGAATTGTCACAAGGTTACTTGCCTTTGTCAATGGCAATTCTTGGAGTTTCTTCAATGATAACCCTATAATTGCGATCCTAGCACCGGGTTTGACAAACTAACCTTTCTTATCCACATATGTGACTCCCAGATCAGTGACAAGTAGTCTACACATTACATGAAGGTCCTGGTTGCGTCTTGGTTTATCATGTTTGACTTCAAGTCACCAACGATGTGTACAATCCGTTCTTGGTGTCTGGTGTTCGTGATGACAATCAACATTTAATCAATATCATCAACACCACAATGACACAATTTGAACATTGATCTTCTTTCAATCCTAAATGATGTTGTACAAAGGTCACACACACCTTGATCCACAACCTCTCCCTCATTTTCATCAGCTACAAATGAGCACATTACAGCCTATTAATAAGGATGAGGACAAGGCTAATTTTGCTTGGCTTAGAGCTAAGTGAAAGTTGAAAATTTTGCTTGGTTCAAGTTTTATCAATCGTTTGTAGACTTTGACTAAATGAAAGCTATATGATCCAATATATTTAACAGAAATGAAACGACTAAAATCTGTCATACAAGTTGTTGTCGCATCGAATATTCCAATAGACTCCCCTAACAATAGCTTTGGATGATGATATCTTCAAATGATATCATTAGATTTCTTTCCATGTCTTCAAGCTTAACTGCAAGTCTTCATATCTTGACTTGATTCACTATCCCTGGATGCTAGCTCCCGACTCCCCCTATCTTCATGCAATGAGTCTTCAAATAGCTTGTATACTAAGCATTTAAAGTTAATTCACAGTCATGTTTAAAAATATATTGTAAGAAATCGGATTTTGAAGGAAGGACCCTACATCTATTTTTATTTAAAATTTGATTCATTTTTCAAACAATGTAATTCACTTAAGTTTGAAAGATAAGATTCACACAAGCTCAAAATAAACTCTTTTTATTTTTGGAAGTTTATGCTAAAACACATAAAAAACTTTTTGTAATTTTTGATTATTTTTAAACAAAAATTATAAAATATATATTTTTGGTGAGCATATCATGTGAAAGGGATCATATCGGTTGTACGAATACACTAGAGCACATTATTAGATTTATATCTATTTACAGCACATACTATGTACAAATCTAATAACTTGGAATGATTACATCTTTAATTTTTATTTTTGACTTATACAGTTAGTGTTATGGTTGAATTTTTTACGATTTGTATCCTGGATCCTGATAAGTTCAGTATCTTGAAGTCTATTATTACTAATCGACCTTTGTTCCTTTTGGCTTTGACTTATTCTTGGAGCTGACTCACCATTACTCAATCAATATCAAAGAATAGGAGTCTATGTTACCAATCAAAATCCACATGTGGAGTTTCATCGCGAGGCATATGAACAAACCAGGATCCAGTCATTAGTTTACTCAGAGTGACCTCTATATGAATTTTCAAAACAATCTCAGAGTTTAAGAAATTAAAGATTGCAGAAGAGTAAATTTAAACATTCAACCATTTAGTATGAAAAGTAAATGCGCGATACTTTAATGTAAAGACAAAAGTATCATTGTGAAAACTGTTTGCATGCTGTGTGACCCATGTTGTACTCCTATATGAACCTTGAAGGTTACGACCTACGAAAGGCATACTAAACTATCACACAGGGTTGGTGAGTTCATGTAAGATAATATCAGAAGATTATAAGGTTGATGCAACCAAAGAAGCTAAAACAACCAAAGGTCTTCCTACATGCATGCACTGGACGTACAAAGTAGAAGGGCTTCGGAAGTTTCACACACTACATCAGAAAATACTCTAAGTGTAAAATCTTTGAAGCCAAAGTCCAAATCTTCCGAAGCCAAAGATGAAGTTTCGAAGCTTCAGAGACAAGTCTTCTGAAGCACTTTTGCTGTCAAGACTGATTTCTTCGAAGACAGAGAAAGACATGCTTTCTCTGATCTACGTTACATAAAGCTGACACACTTTCGCTTGCAACTCTGAAGACTCACCAACTTGTATGAATTTGTGAAAAGTCCATGCTTTTGTAAACTATAGAAAAAGGTCTTTGTCTGTAACTTCCTACTTTTGTACCTGTAAACCTTTTGTAATAGAAAAGATATGAGCTATGGCATGTCATAGTCACTAGTCAAAAGGTAATCTGCCTTTTGACTTTAGATTGATCTTGATGTCTAGATTAGTCAATTCCAACTGTCCTTCTAAGTATTAACGGTTGTAGGATTTAGTATAAAGAGTCTCAGGTTCTTGTAATTTAGATATGCTTTTTAACACTTGTAATAGAACTTGAGAGCAATATACAACACTCCTTGAAAACCATATTTCTGTGTTATTGTTGCTGTTCTGTCTCATTACTTACTTATGTCATAGTATCCTCATAATCAAACCCGGTTCCCTATTTGAACTGTTAAGTGTTCTAAGTCTCTCCTCATGTGAAACTGATTGTGTTAGGCACCCTTACCCGGTCCTGCAATTGGTTTCAGAGCCTTTCAGTCTCTTGATTGTAAGATCTCACCATCTTTAATCCTCTCAGATTCATAGTTCACTTAACATTCCAAATGGCAGCTATCACAAAGGCTGATATGGAAACCGGTACAATGACAAAGTCCCCACTGATCACTCTGAAGACTTTGATACTTGGTGTCAAAGAATGGAGGCTTTATCAAGTCTCAAGACTCCAGAATGTAGGGGTCTGTTATCGATGGACCTCATGTACCATCCACCTTTCAGCTGGTGGTGGTATGATACCAAAGGAAGTGGCTGACTATTCTGATGAAGACTGGAAGAAGATTGATATTGATCAGAAAGACATGATCGCCCTCCAAACTGCTCTTCCCAAACAACTATCTACAGAGGCTTCAAGAAGTGCAAGACTGCCAAGCAACTCTGGGATGCACTGAAGCTGATGTATGAGGGGTCTGATGATGCAAAAGAAAACAAGAAAGACCTCTTGAAGCAGCAGTTGGAACTTCACCTTCAAGACAGGTGAAACCATGACTCAACAATACTTAGGTATGTTGAGATTGTGGATACTCTGGCAGATGTTGGAGTAACTCTTGAGAACAGGGACATTATGAGGAAGTTCATGTCCTTTTTCCCAGACAATGGACATACTATTGTGTGGTCATCAAGAGGACTGAGAACCTCAAGACCCTTACTCTCACAGAGTTGTATGGTAACCTCAATGGCTACCAGATGGAGATGAACATGCCAAATCCATCTGGTAACTCCAACAACCAACAGAGTTTAGCCCTTCATGTGGTTGAAAGGGATTGCAGAGAACCACAGCACCATCTATCTGCTACCCGGACAAATCACCAAAAGGGTCCTTTCATCACTTTTCGGAGACACCAAGGGAAGGCTAATCCCTGGAAGCCCATTCCAGGAGACAAGCTCTTCACAAGATTTGTGTCTTTGATGAAAGTTCAGGCAACTTTCTCTTCACCTTAAAGATCTGGACTGTATCCATCTAGATGATCTAGAGATATGAAATAGTCCAGTAGATGGCTCTTCTCACTACAAGGCCAACAAATCTACAAGAGGACTGTAAGGAAGTTTCCTAGCAATATAGCCAGTGGAAAGTTTGGGCTTGATAAAAGCAAAGTGAAGTGTTACAAGGAACCCAATGGGACACTTTGCCAGAGAGTGCAAGGCACCAGGTCAAATGGTGGGCAAGCCACAAACCATGCCAAACTACACTAAAGGAGTCACCAGAATGAGAAGCCAAGACAGCAAGCCGCAGTGCTGTTGAAGAAGGAGGCTTTGACTGGAGCTTTCAGGTGGAAGATGCATCTCCAACCCAAGCATTGATGGCAGATCATGATGAAGCCAAGGTATTGGAACATCTCTGTATACCTGAATGTATTGCTAAAGTTAATAGATACAGGTCCAATAACTTAGAGATAAGATCTGATCTTGAGTCCTTAAATATCTTAAAGCTGATTTTAAAAGAGCTAAAAATGATTATAAACTTAAGACAGAACATCTAGAGAAAAACCATTTCAACTCTTAAGTATGAGCACACTAACTACAGGACTCAAATCAAAGATCTCATCTCAAGTTAACTGAATGCTAGGCTGAGCTTGTGATCAGCAAAGTCAGGGCTAGAAAAATGTGTTCTTGAAGAAGAGACCTTCAAGAACATAATATCCTCATCCCTACATGCAAAAGTTTGTATTCAGAATAAGTAGGGACTGGAACTACGAGATAGCTCATCCACACACTCTATTGTCTGTAAGATCTCCAAGGTTGGAATGTGAAGATGAGCTTCCCTCATAGACCCCATTGTTGAAGAGGATGAAGAGGAGATAGTGAAGGATGACTCTGAGAAGAGTGAAGAAGATCATCCTAAGAAGGGTCACTATTCTCCTAAGGAGAGGAAAGAGTCTGGAATGACCAAGTGAAAGAGAAAGAACTTGATCAGAAGAGCTAAGAGAAGATCAAAGAAGGCTCAAAAAATTAAGGCCACTTTTGACTCCAAGCAGAAACAAGTGTTGATTTCTACAGGGTTTAAAGTGGTAAAGGCTGAAGACTCAACTATTAACTCTAGTACCAAGAGTTCTAGTTTAGTTCCAACCATTCTAGCAAGAAGAAGAAGAATGACAGCTATGTACCACTGCTACACAGCCTGAACCATCCAGCTCCAAGAGCAAGCCTCTCCCTAAGAAGCTTATTGCATCATATGTGAAGATGAAGATGGAGAAGGAAAGTGATCAAACTCAGTCTTGCTCTCAAAAGAAGACTCCTAGAAGGAAGCAAATGGACTACATCATGTGTGGTAGTACTTCTCATCTAGCTAAGGATTGCATCTACAATCCCAAAGGCACTATCCACATGGTCAAAGAGAAAGCTTCTGGGAAGAAGAAGGAAAAGCAAGCTTCGGAAGGAAAATTTGTTTCTTCGGAAGCTCCAAAAGTGAGAAGAAGACAGTGAGAACTTGCCCTTGAAAGAAATCATGGTCTCGAAAGAAAGGAATGCTCCGAAGTACTAAAGCATGCTGCAGTGAAAGCAAGATCTTCCAAAGGTCCAGTATCCAAAACTTTTGAAGTTATTGAAACT
Organism: Flaveria sonorensis; assembly: GCA_025506505.1. Taxonomy (NCBI): domain Eukaryota; kingdom Viridiplantae; phylum Streptophyta; class Magnoliopsida; order Asterales; family Asteraceae; genus Flaveria; species Flaveria sonorensis. The sequence continues at coordinate 38,437,808 of CM046434.1, forward strand.
TCGAGGTGTTGAAGGTCAAGTCCAATCTTCCAAAGATGGTGTGGAAGATGAAGAAAAGACCTGGTGATTGAGAGTTCTTCATCAACAGCAACTAATGATCCTCAAAACTTGAATATAGGATCTGTTACTGTTACATTGTCTTCAGATCACTTTGAAAAGCCTAAGACCAATGATGCTTGGGTTTACAAAGTGTAACTAAAGACCAAGGAAAATATGTGGATCATTGATAGTGGTTGTTCCAGGCACATGACTGGCAATGGTTCTTTGCTTCACAATTTGAGAAAAATTGATGGAGGACCAGTGCTTTTGGAGGAGATGTGGGTGGTACATCACTGGAAGGTGTATGGTCACAAATGGTAAGCTCACCATTAAGAAGGTAAATTTTGTAAGGAGCTTGGATACATCTACTGAATGTATCCTAATTTTGTGATCAGAGACACAACATGCTCTTTACTGAGCATGAGTGCATTGTCTCAGCCCGTGGGTGGTATTTCTTAAGAGCATATCTTGCCTATAGCCCCTAAGAAAGGGAAGATGTACAAGATGGACTTGCAGAAAAACATCTCCCTCAGGAGAGGTTTTCTATCTAAGCAAATGTGATGAGTCTTTCTAGGCATAAAGAATGTGCGATTTAAACTTTAAGAAACATGAATAAATTAATAAAAATGATTGGTAACTGGAATGCCCAAGAAAGAGTTTACAAGTGATGATCATTGTGTTGCTGCCTGAAAGGGAAGCAACACAAAGTGTCTCAAAAGCCAAAGGAAAAGAACTCTATCACTACTCCCCTACACTTATTACACATGGATCTCTTTGGCACCACCAGTGTAATGAGTTTAGGAAGGACCTCATATTGTTTAGTGATCACAGATGATTTCATAAGATTCACTTGGGTCTTTTTCCTTAGAACTAAGAGATGAGACTCCTAAGATCTTAAAGAACTTCATTCTGAAATTTGAGAATCAATCTGATCACAAGGTCAAGACCATAAGATGTGATCAAGGACCAAATTTAAGAACCAAATCCTTGATACATTTTTTGATGAAAAGGGTATTACAAGACAATATAGTGCTCAGGACTCCTCAGCAAATGGTGTTGCTAAGAGGAGAAATAGGACACTTATTGAAGCTGCAAGAACCATGTTGTCTGACTCTAAACTGCCCATCACCTTAGGCAGAGAGGCAGTTATCACAGCTGGTATGTGCAAAATAGAGTTTTAGTGGTTAAGACTCATGGTAAGACTCCTTATGAGCTGTGGCACAAAAGGAGACCATTTATGGGTTTCCTCAGGTCATTTAGATGTCCTTCACCATCTTGAATACCAAAGATCAAGTAGCAAATTTGATGAGAAGTCAGATGATGGACACTTTATAGATTTCTTCCCAAGCTAAGGCTTATAGAGTATAAAATCTCAGAACTAGAGTAGTTGAGGAGTCAGCCAATGTGACCTTCAATGAGCAACTCCTAGTGTGTGAAAGGTTCTGGTCTGGATTGGATATTTGATCTTGATAATTACCAACTATTTTAACAAGTTGTGTGAGAATGTTTCAGGACCTATAGATAACATATCAACAGGAGATCCCGACCCAAGATTTGAGCTGAGAAGACCAAGCAAGATTACTACTTCAGCTCCTTTGGTGACTAACCCTGCAAATGAAGATCCTATCAGCATAAACATGACAAATTCAGCTGATACATCTGAGATGCCTTCAAATTCCAGCTCAAAGGTTCAAAACTCAGGTGAAGGAGCTTCAAATGTAGGAAGAAATGGAGGCGGTGATAGTGATCAAGAATTTCTTGATGCTGATAACCACTCCATAGAAGACAACATAAATGATGTCACACACTCATGGATCAAGTCTCACTTGATAAGTGTGCTGATGTGGGGGTGACACACCATTGCCAGATCTAAATTTTTCTAATCTAGATCTTTCAAATCAACGTGCTGTGATCCTTAACCCAGGATCCACAAGTCACACCCACTACAAACATCATTGGAAATGTTGATATACGGGTGAGAACAAGAGGACAAATGTGGACCAACAAGTGCATAAAGGATTAATTCTTTAAGGATGATGCTTGCCATAATCAACATATAACAAACATAATGTGTTCTAACATCCACAATCATTACTAACACATTAGATCATTAAAAATCATATAAAATTCACTAATATTTGTTAAATTTATTTTCAGAATTACAGATAAAAGAAATTTGACAAGTACCCGCAGCGGATGAAGTACTACAATGCGCGATGAACAAAGCTCCAATGCGATGAAGACATCCACAACAGATGAAGGTCAACATGCAGCGGATGAAGATTTAAGTCTAAGAGTGTGCAGCGGATGAAGAAATCCCATAGCGGTTATGAACAACAGACGGCGGATACAGTCCACAGCGGATGTTCATCCACAGCGGATGAACATTCCATAGCGGATGTTCATCACAGAGGATGAACATTTCATAGCTGACAAACAATCAACACTTCATAGCAGACAGCATCCAAAGCAAAGCGGACAAGTCATCTTCTTCCACAGCGGATGACCAAACATCCACAGCGGACGACCAATCATCACAGCGGATAGTTGTAGACTAGGATTATTTATGTAACTTTCATTTACATAAGTTAGTTAGTAATTGTATATAGCTTATGTATAGGCTACAAAATAGCATTCTACCCTAATCCTTTGTAAGCTTTTGAACAATCAACAGACAAGCAGTTATGATTATTTTCGAGCATTCAATCACACACAATCACTCACACACATGATTCATAGAATCTATCATGGGTTTCGCACCATGGTCATGTTGTGATTATTGAGAGATTTGAAAAGATCCTTAGGGAAATGAACCTGTTCATCTTGAATATTGTTTTAATTGTTCTGTTCAACAGTGTTAAGTTGATTTTATCAACAAACCATGACAAAAATGTTTGTGTATATTCTTGCTTTTGTCCAAGTAGAGCCAAAGAAAGTTGATGAGGCTTTGAAAGATGGAAGCTGAGTTGAAGCAATGCAAGAGGAGTTGCTTAATTCAAAAGACAAAGGTTGGAACCTATGTCCTCTCCTTATGGGAAGACTGTCATAGGAACCAAGTAGGTTTTTAGGAACAAGAAGGATGATAGAGGACTTGTCATCAAGAACAAGGCAAGACTAGTTGTTTAAGGGTACACACAAGAAGAGGGAATTGTTGATTATACAATGTTTGCTCCTGTGGCAAGACTTGAAGCTGTAAGAATATTCCTGGCTTTTGTTGCATCCAAGGATTTCAAGGTCTACCAACTTGATGTCAAGTGTGCTTTTCTGTATAGGGGATTGATGAAGAGGTGTATGTCAAACAACCACCTGGCTTTGCAGACCCAGATCATCCTGATTATGTTTGCAAGCTTGATAAAGCTCTTTATGGGCTACACCAAGCTCCAAGGAAGTGGTATGAAACACTATCTTAGTATCTCTGTCAACATGGTTACAAGAGGGTAATAGATGGAACTCTCTTCATCAAAGGGACAGGGAACGACTTAATGCTGGTTCAAGTATATGTTGATGACATTATCTCCGGGTCAACTAATCCAAAGTTTAAAGACTTGAGAGGCTGATGAAGAACAGATTTGAAATGAGTGCCATGGGGGAAGTAAATTTCTTTATGGGAATTCAAGTGAAACAAGTTGACAATGGCATCTTCATAAGTCAGTCAAAGTATGTACAAGACATACTTACAAGATTCAACATGACTGAATGTAAGGTTGCTAAGACACCCATAGCCAGAAACCACTCCCTAGGACCTGATCTTGAGGGGGAGTGTGTGGATGAACATCTTTACAGGGCTATAATTGGGTCTCTTATGTACCTAACAACCAGTAGGCCTGATATCATGTTTGCCACATGCATCTGGCAAGATATCAAGCCAACCCCAAGATGTCACACCTGGTTACTATCAAGAGGATTCTTAGATATCTCAAAGGTGCTCCCAAGCTTGGCCTTTGGTATCCAAAGAGTTCTGACTTCAATCTGTATGCTTATACAGATAGTGACTATGATGGTTACAACATGACTGCAAAGTCTACATCTAGGGGATGTCAATTCCTTGGTGGAAGGATTGTCTCATGGCAATGCAAGAAACAATCCTATGTCTCTGCATCAACTGCTGAGGCTGAATACATTGCTGCTGCAAGTTGCTGTGCTCAAGTGCTTTGGATTCAGAATCAGATGCTGGACTATGGATTCAACTTCAAAGAGACTCCCATCCACATAGACAACAACAGTGCTATCTCTATTACAGAGAATCTGCAGCACTCAAGGACCAAACACATCAACATCAGGTGTTATTTGATTAGAGATAATTTTGAGAAGGGATTAATCAAATAGTCAAAGTTAACACAAATGAACAATATGCTGATCTGTTCACTAAAGCTTTTGATGAACAGAGATTCAAATACCTTGTATCAGCTATTGGGATGATTAACTTGAGTAGATTTCTTAAAAACTTAAATCAACTTATTTCTAAACCTGTGTGTCCTAAGTTGTCTATTTATCACCTTCATAAGCTCAGTTTATTTTGAAGAAAATTTTTTATGATATTCTTAGATTTTTGAAAATTTTCAAACATATTTTCCTTCGGAAGATTTCAAGTTGACTTCGGAAGAAATTTATGTCTTCAAATCAACTAACTACTTATAAGATATTTAACTTAGGAAGAAATTATGAGAATAACTTCCGAAGCTTAAATATGCTTTTAAGTACTTACATTAATTGAAGGACAAATACCTTCCGAAAGCAATTAAGTCTCGGAAGATTATCTCTTTAGAATCAATTCCCAATTCTTAATATCTTCCGAAATCAAATATGTGTCTGAAGAAAAAAATTTTCTAAGTATTTTTTTCCGAAGCCAATTTTCACAACTCTTAAGAATATCTTCGAAGTCAAATGCCTTCGGAAGCTTTTTCATAAAAAACTTCCGAAGCTAAATTACCTTCGGAAGATTTTTCAATTTCCAAAATAACTACCTTTTTGGGCACTTTTCAGAGGTGGGACCTACTTTCGGATTTCAAAGTTTATTCTTTTGCATTAACTTTGTTTCAAATCTATTTCATATATTCTCAAATGGTTCCCCCTCTTCTCACTCTCCTCTTCATCTACATTGTTCTCTAACCTAATTTCACCTAAAACCGCCTTTGTTCTTATCTTTCTTCACCGAAAAGCTCTTCAAATGGCCAACCTTGATCGCAGAAATCAACATGATTTTTCCATGCATCTTCACAGGCAACATAATCATGTTGCTCTGCTAGACTCTGAGAAAGATCCAGGTTTCTCAGAGGTTTGTCGTTACCTTTCTTTGACCAACTACTTCACTTCCCTCACCATTGATCCTCCTATCTATGAGGATCATTTGTTGGAGTTCTGGCGGACTTGCGAAGAGGTTACCATGGACGGGGAGAAGGCACTGTCTGCCATAGTACAGGGGAGGACAATCTTCATCACTCCGGCCATCATAGACACACATCTTTAGCTGGATGATATAGAAGGTGACTTGTCCTTCCCTAAAGCTGCAGTCAACCACTCCTTTACGCAGATGGGCTATGAGGGTGACTTCTCGGTCAAAACCTTCAGGAAGGGGAAGGTCTCATCCCAATGGAAGTACCTCCTTCATGTTGTCATACACAGCTTGTCAAACAAGCATGGAGGATGGGATCAGATTCCAGAAAACCTCTCCTTTATAGTCCATGGAATGGTTCAGGGGGTCAAGTTCAGGTATTCTCAATTTGTATATACCAATTTGCTTGCTAACTTGGACTCCCTAGAGTATTACATGTTCCCTAGATATGTCCAGCACATTCTCAACTGTGAACTGGGCACACAGTTGAGGGGAACAGGTAATATTCTTAAATTTGGACAAATGAAGCCCGACATCTTCAAAATAATGAGGAAGCCAACTGTTGGCTTCTTTAGGGTAGAAACAGCCCTTGCCCCAAAAATGTTTGAGCTCATTGCTCAAGGTGGCAACCTAGCAGCACCAGCTATTTTTGAACCCACACCTTCTATCTCTAAACTACACATATAGCCCATAATAACCATCACCTACCAGAGAAAAACCAAACAAACCCATGCACATGCTATTCAGCTTGTGCAGGCCCCCATATCACTAACCTTACTGGAGGAAGTGGACACTCGAGCTCCCACTTCCCCTGAGGAGCAAACCACTCCAATCTCTCATATGATCAGTGCTGAGGTTCCTCATGCTCAGCCTGATGAGCTCACACCCCAAACAGCCTTAAGACTTCACTCAGAGTCTCACACTCTAGTGAACAACCTTCTAGGGAAGTTACCATCCCCAGCCATTGGATCTAAACCAACCAATTCCCAGCCTTGACTTCTATGATGATGAAGACATGGCAATCAGCGAATACCATGAGTCTCTCTTCTCCACACTTACTCAAGGAGAGATGAGTACTCCTGTCTCACCTAGGTCTATCCCATATCATTTACCTATCACTAAGGTGGATCTCCCTGAACCTGTTCAGGAGATCCATATAGAAGAGGCTCTCATTTCAGTAAGTGATTACATCTTTAAGACCTCAACCATGGCACCCAGGCCATTTGGCACTTCTCTTGAAGCTGTCATAAGGCAGGGAAATCCAGCAGCCAAGAACAATATGCTGGTGATGAGGAGGAGGATCTTGGTCCAATTCTCTCATGCCCCCATGATTCTTCTAATGAAGATGAGGGGAGTTTGAAACTAAAGGTGGAAACACTGACTCAAATATGCACCTATTTAGTCTTAAAGATAAGTCACCTGGAATCTCAGGTGACTGTCTTAGAAAGAAGGGTCAATGACCAGCAACTTGAGATCACCGATCTCAAGGACCAGCTAGCTGAGAGAACACCAAGACGAACTCAACCAGGTCCACAAGAACCTATGAATGTTACAGACTCAACCCCAGCTTACTTATGCAAGAAGGTGATGCTACCAAAAAAGGGGAGAAAGTCCAAACAGTCACAGAACCTGGGAGTTCCTCTCAGAGTATGGACATAGAGGATTCACCACCCTCTCTTGCAATAGTCCATACTCAACAACCTCCTCAAGTCTAGATGGATATAGACTCTCTCATTCAAAGTCTATTTGAGGAGGGTATACGTAGAGCCATGTCTAACCCATCTCCCCACTCTGAGAACCCAATCATAAGATAGAGGTATGACACAGAAAGAAGAGCTCTCATCATCTCTAGAACTCAGGGTCAACAAGAAACTTTCAACTTTTCAAACCAAGTTTCTATGAGTGCATAAATCTGGTTGATCTTCCACTTGTCAACCCAAGCCAAAACAGACAAGCTGGAAGACTAGCAAACTGGATACAAGAAAGGGTACTAGAAGAGTTCAAGATAAGATCAAGATTATATAGACAGAGGATAGCAGGTGAGATCTTTGGTCAACTAGATGTTGAGGTGGACCCTAAGATTAGCTTTGAAGGGAAAACCTTGACTGAAGGCCCAGAGGTTTGAGCCTGTGAACCTTGAGATAGGATCTCCTTCTGCACCTAGTACCCTTAGTGAAGCACCAGCTGGTGATGGTGCTCCATAACCTCTCTCTGGCTAGAGCTTGACTACTGAACCAAGCAATGAAGGCCAAATCTCTAACCACCCTGAGTCACCAAGGCCTGTGCGTGACAAATGGAAGGTGAAAATGACCTCTGAGGAGTTAGAGTGGGAGAAGAGAGAGAGAAAGAGGAAGCTAAGGGGAGAGAGTTTAGGAGGGTCCTTAGGCTTCATGCAAGCTGCTATCTAAGCTGCCCCCAGGCCAAACACTCAAGACGATAAGTTGAGGGTAGCTAGGCTAAACTACCTGGGGACTAGGAACTATAATATTGATGAACTCATATCTCTCCCCTTAGAAGAGTTGAATGAGCTGTCTGACACTGAGCTATCAAAGAAGAGGAGGGAGGCAGAGAATGTAGCATTGCTCCTCAAGATTAAGGAAGAAAGGAGACTAAAAAGGCTCTACAAACACGCTCCTGTCCTCTCCCAGTTCAAGAAAGTCCTGAGACAAAGACTGTGGCACATGCACAACCTCATGTAGATAGGGAAGCTGAAAGAATGAATATGATCAACTACTTGAGTGCCACAGGACTCTATCAGGCAGCTGCACTTCTTCCCTTATCCTTTGAGTACATAGAGTTTGAATATCTCAAGCAGCTAGAGGAACAAGCCATAAAAGAAAGAAAAGCTGCTAAGAGAAAGTTAAGGGAAGAAGCTGCAAGATCAAGGGCCATCATCCACAAAAGCCAAAAGAAGTTTGAAGATAGACAAATGATGATGAGCTTCTTGAAGCTGTACAGATTCTCCGGAAGGAGGCTTGGTCCTATGTCTCTATCCACCATGGATGAGCGTATAACAGTGATCAAGTAAAAGATTAAAAGGGGAGAGCTTGTAGATTTGCATTCTCAACCAAGTCCAGCTCAACCTGAAGTTGAGGTGAAGGTTGAACCCTTGAGACAACACAACCTGATCCTAGAGCTGCATCTCAGCTAACTTCATCTTCTAATCCACAACAGCGTTCTCCTCTCTCTCCATCTGAACCTATGAGAGAAGAGATCCCAACTGAGAGGGACACAATAGAACAATCTGGTGATGAAGACCAGTCATCTCAGTTGAAAACTTCAAAGAGGAGGAAAAAGATGGCCAGAAAAAGTGTTTCAAAGAAGAAGAAAACCAAGGCATCCACCTCCACACCTCAGGATGAGTCAGAGCATCCTGAGGAAGTGCATGAAGAAGTAGAGCCTCTTGCCATTGGAAGACCCATCTTGTCTTGGAGTTTTGCTGCCAATTCGGACAGATGGTATGTCATCAGAGATCAAGGAGGTCAAGATGTCTACTTCTGGAAAGACATACTTGATCTTCCTCTACATGATCTTTATGACATGAGAAGATACTATGAAAGTCTGAAGGATCCTGACCTGATGATGAGAGAGGCTTGGTCTTGATCCTAATAAGGACTATCAACATCTGAAGTACTTCTCTATTTTGGTAGCATCAGCCTAGGGGGATTTTGTAAGGTAATATCAGAAGATTATAAGGCTGATGCAACCAAAAAGCCAAAACAACCAAAGGTCTTCCTGTATGCATGCACTGGACGTACAAAGGTAGAAGTGCTTTAGAAGTTTTACACGCAACATCAGAAAATACTCTAAGTGTAAAATCTTCCAAAGCCAAAGTCTAAATCTTCAGAAGCCAAAGATGAAGTCTTCCGAAGCTTCAGAGACAAATTCTTCCGAAGCACTTTTGCTATGAAGACTGATTTCTTCCGAAGATAGAAAGACATGCTTTCTCTGATCTACTTTACATAAAACTGACACACTTTCTGTTGCAACTCTGAAGACTCACCAACTTATATGAGTTGGTGAAATGTCCATGCTTTTTAAACTGTAGATAAAGGTCTTTGTCTGTAACTTCCTACTTTTGTACCTGTAAACCTTTTTGTAATAGAAAAGGATGTGAGCTATGGCATGTCATAGTCACTAGTCAAAAGGCAATCTACCTTTTAACTTTAGATTGATCTTGTTGTATAGATTAGTCAATTTCAACTGTCCTTCTAATTATTTACGGTTGTAGGATGTAGTATAAAGAGTCTCAGGTTCTTGTAATTTAGATATGCTTTGTAACACTTGTAATAGAACTTGAGAGCAATATACAACACTCCTTGAAAACCATATTTCTATCTTATTGTTGCTTGTTCTGTCTCATTACTTACTTGTGTTCATAGTATCCTTATAATCAAACCCGGTTCCCTATTTAAACTGTTAAGTGTTCCAAGTCTCTCCTCATTGTGAAACTGATTGTGTTAGGCACCCTTACCCGGTCCTGCAGTTCATGAGTTTGTAAGTAGGCAAAATAGTTGAGTTAGCATAACATAAGTAATGTGTACAGAAATAGATAGGTAGTGTATAACATAAGCATAACAATAGTGGTTTTCGCGATCAAAGCCGATTGGTTTGTTTGTTTGCTTTCCGTCACGATTTACCGAGTCATGACAATGTATTAGTTGTTTAGCAAAATGTTGCACCCGCTTGACCTCCAGCCACACGGGTTGGGTTGTCAAGCAAGTAGTGCTACCTAATATTTCCTTCTAATTTTTAATTACGATCTGACATTTTGTTAGTCATTTAGCGCCTTAGCAATAGGTTAGTGCTACCTAATATTTCCTTCTAATTTTCTTAATGGCGATAGGGTTACTATGGTTCCGAAGGTGATTTCGATGGTTATGGCTGAGAAGTGTATGAGGCGTGGATGTGGCGCCTGTCTAGCCTATGTGAAGGATGTGGAGGCGTTGGTACCATGGTTGTCGGATGTGCCAGTAGTGTGCGACTTCCCTGACGTATTTCCAAAAGACTTATCAGGTGTGCCACCTGACCGTGAGATCGAGTTCCAGATTGACCTGATACCTGGTGCCCAACCTGTTACTAAGGCGCCGTATCGTCTAGCTTCCTCCGAGATGAAAGAGTTTATGACTCAGCTACAAGAGCTATTGGATAAGAGATTCATTCGACTGAGTATCTCTCCATGGGGTGCTCCGGTCTTGTTTGTGAAGAAGAAGGACGGTAGCATGAGGATGTGCATCGACTACCGTGAGCTGAACAAGTTGACCGTGAAGAACCGGTATCTATTACCGAGGATTGATGACTTATTTGATCAGCTCCAAGGTGCCAGTTGGTTCTCAAGGATAGATCTCCGATCTGGTTACCATCAGTTGAAGGTAAAGGAGCAGGATAATACCTAAAACAGCTTTTCGCACATGTTATGGACACTACGAGTTTCTTGTTATGTCCTTTGGTTTAACCAACGTGCCAACTGCTTTTATGGATTTGATGAATAGGGTGTGTCGGCCAATGTTGGATAAATCAGTGATTGTGTTCATTGATGATATCCTGATTTACTCGAAGTGCAAGAGGAACATGCCGGTCACATTCGGGATGTGCTGGAAACACATAGAAGGGAGAAGCTGTATGCCAAGTTCTCCAAATGCGCGTTCTGGTTGCGCGAGGTTTAGTTTCTGGGTCATGTGGTCAACCCGGAGGGAGGGATCATGGTGGACCCAGCAAAAGTTGAGGCGGTGATGCAATTGAAGTCTCCAAAGACGCCATCCGAGATTTGTAGTTTCTTGGGTTTGGCGTGGACTTTTGCAAGATAGCTTCACCATTGACCAAGTTGACCCACAAGGATGCAAAGTTTATATCGGGAGTAGAGCAGGAGAATGCTTTCGAAGAGCTAAAGACAAGATTGACTCAAGCTCCTGTCTTGACGTTACCCGAAGGGGGCGAAGATCTGGTAGTCTATTCAGATGCTTCTTATTTGGGATTGGGTTGCGTGGTAATGCAACGGGGGAGGATTATAGCCTATGCATCCCTACAGTTGAAGATCCATGAGGCTAACTACCCTATTCATGATTTGGAGTTTGCGGCTGTGGTCTTTGCATTGAAGATTTGAAGGCACTACTTGTACGGGATGAAGTGCAATATCTTCACTGACCATAAAAGCTTGAAGTACTTCTTTGAGTAAAAGGATCTCAATATGAGGCAAAGAAGATGGTTAGAGCTGATCAAGGATTATGATTGTGAGATCCACTACATCCGGGCAAAGCCAACGTAGTGGCGGATGCCCTTATCCAAAAAAAAGACCTGAGCCGATTCAGTAAAGGCTTATCAGTTGGTAATGACCTCTGACGTGATGAAGCAGGTCAAGGAATTTTAGGACGAGGCATTGAAAGAGGGCCGAATCAACTCCGAAAGGATGCAAGGTCAGGTTGCGGAGTTGGGTGAGATCACTCTCGGTGTTAGAACCCGATTTGGGCAGATGTGATTCCTCGTTACGGGATCTACGGGGAAAGATCATGGATGAGGCCCATAAGACTGATACTCGATTCACCTTGGTGCCACGAGATGTATCAGGATATGAAGAAAGATTACTGGTGGCCTGTAATGAAGCACGACGTAGCGGAGTATATGAGTAAGTGCCTTACTTGCCTGCAAGTGAAGGCGGAGCATCAGAAGCCATACCGGAAGATCCAACCTTTGGATATACCCAAGTGGAAATGGGAGCACGTCACCATAGACTTCATTATGAAGTTACCGCATACGTCAAGAGGGTATGATGCCATATGGGTGATAGTAGACCGTCTGACAAAGAGTGCTCATTTCTTGCCAATCCGTGAGACGTATTCATCTGAGAGGTTGGCAGATCTGTTCATTAAGATATTGTGACTCATCATGGTGTACCGGTATCTATAGTGTCAGACCGTGACACTCGATTTACATCTATGTTTTGGGAGATTCCATGATGCGATGGGTACGAGGCTACACATCAGTATAGCTTATCATCCTCAGACAGATGGTCAGTCAGAGAGAACCATACAGACGCTTGAGGATATGCTCCGAGCATGTGTTATTGATTTTGGAGGAAGTTGGGACGAACACTTACCGTTAGCTGAATTCTCTTGTAACAACAGCTATCATGCCAGCATTGGTATGCCACCATATGAGATGCTATACGGTTGAAAGTGTAGATCGCCTGTATGTTAGGGTGACATCAGGCAAAAGGAGTTGGGGAGCATTGAGGTGATCAAAGCTACGACTGAAAAGTTGGAAAAGATCAAGGCCTTTATGAAGGCAGGAAAGGATAGAAAAAGTCGTATGCCAACAAAAGGCGTAGACCGATGGAATTCAAGGTGGGGGACAGAGTCATGTTGAAGGTCTCACCTTGGAAAGGGATCATCCGGTTCAGAAAGCAAGGAAAGCTAAGCCCAAGGTATATAGGGCCTTTCTGAATTATTGCCTGGGTAGGAGAGGTGGCCTATCGATTGGAGCTACCCGATGAGTTAAGTGGAATTCACCCGACGTTCCATATATCTCATATGAGAAAGCGCTTAGCCGAAGAGGATATGACTGTGCCACTGGAAGACATTGAGGTAGATGAACGGCTCAATTATGTGGAGCACCCGGTGGCCATCATTGATAGAAAGGAGAAGAGGTTAAGGAACAAAGTGGTTCCACTTGTGAGTGTATAGTGGAAACACCAAAGGGGTCTGAGTCTACATGGGAGACCAAGGAAGAGACGAGACAACATTACCCATAGCTGTTCGAGAGCTGACAGGTTTCGGGGACGAAACCTCAATAAGGGGGTGGACTTGTAACGCCCGAAAATTTTGAAGAAAAAGAAGGCAGGTGAAGTTATCACACGAAAGGAAGTTCTCGCGTGAGAAGTTTATGCGATAAGCTTAGTTGGGTATAAATAGATGAGAATGCCCAGTCTGACTCCATTTTCGCTCGAAAAGTTCAGCTGCTAGAGAGAGAATCGCTGCGTGGAGAGAGAAAGTGAAGAATCCAAGTGTGTAAGGTATGTAACTCGTGTTATGAACTAAGAATGGATTATTGATAATATAACGTATGGTTATGTAGTTTTTGCTTTGAAAAGGCTTCGGGAAGGCTGTGTTTGTGCTAGAACTTCAAGAGGTGAGTTTCTGGTCCCCTTTTTACGCAAGTTTTATGTTTTGGGGCTATTATGCATACTAGACGTTTGAATGTTCCTGTTCATGCTTGGTATGATGTTGTTTAAGATGTTTGCATTTTAGAATAGCCTTAGACGTGATAAGTTGTGATTGGGCTGGGAAAACCTGTAGTTTTCGCACGAGCAGTTTTGATGTACGTTAAGATTTTAAATTATGGGAGGTTTTCGCGCCAAAGGTGTAGTTTTCACATGATATGGATGTTTTTGCGTGACAGGGAGTTCTTGCGTGACTTGTAAGTTCTTGCACGATATGTGGTTCTCGCGCGACTTGATGGTTTTCGCATGATAGGATGGTTCTCGCGAAAGGGGTAGTTCTTACGCGAGATGTTGCTGATGTATGTAAAGTTTTCGCATGCTATGCTGTTATGTGTGATGTGCTATCTTTTCATGTTAAACGACTTTTTAAAACTATATGTTTTATGATGTGACTATACTGATATGTATGATTATGTAACTAAAGTATTACGTAACGAAAGTGAAAGCTAATGATGATGAAAGTGGAACGTAATGAATGAATGAAAGTCTTGAAAGCAAATTGAAAGGAGGTTCACAACTCATTGAGGGTTATTAGCTCAACTGTGTGTGGTTTAGCTAACCCATGAGGATGCACACTAGGGGTCAGTCTTTGTGACTGATCAAGACGTATGAAAACGGGATCCTTGTCGCTTGACCCCATGACAGAAGTTGCTTCGTGCATGATGATGGGGTGTACCCTATGACAGGATCTAGATTAAAAGTGAATGAACGAAAGAAAGTACGAAAATGAAAGATTATGAACGATGATGATAAGATAATAATAATTATTATCAAGATGTACGTACGATGTGTGATCATGAGCGAAAGTAAAGGATAGTTTAACGAAAAGTAAAGTATTTTAATTATAAACTTGAACTCACTAAGCGTAGCTGACTTTTGTATGCATAATAGTTGGCAGGTAATCGATTGATGCTGAGGAGGTGCAGCATGGATGCATAAGCCACTGGGAATGATTTGCGTCTGGCATCCACATTTTTAGGAATGATTATTGTGTTAACAAAATTTTGAGATGTAAATGAATGATTTGATGTATTGACATGATTTTAATCATGAATGAAAAGTTTTAATTCTGCTGCAAATGATGTGTTTTAAATGTATTATGCGATGATTGACCGACTGTAAGTGTCCCGGGAATGGGGCCTTACATTTGTATCCCAAATCATACCAATCCTACTAAGTAGGGGCCTTAGATCTGTATGCATGTATTATATTCATCATTGCATTCCAAATATTCCAACTATGACTTAAATTAACAAACTTACCAGTTTTGCCATATTGATCAAACATAAGCATATCATATAAACCTAACTACTAACATTATTCCAATTCAACACAACATCATATTAATATCTAGTTTACCTGTATACATGAACATTCAATTTCCTAGAACATCACAATCACATTTCTATCAACTTGATCTAACTAATGCATTCCTATACATTAATCATAACAACACATATCAATTTTCCCAACAACAATTATAACATGATCCTAACATTCCATGCATCATCACAAATATTAAAATATAAAACCAAATTTACAAAGTTACCTTGTTAGAAGGATGACATCTAATAACTCATATTTTATCAAACTAATCCATAAATAACAAGTCACATGATCAATCTAGTCTATTGTTGTCATTAGAACTCAACAAACATTCGTAGGTCTCAAAATCCAAAGTTCTAGGAAATTAAAATTTTCACTTTAGGTAAGTTATAAACTAGACGTTAAAACTATAATTTTCTTGCACAATCCACGTAAAATATCAATAATAACATCAAACTAAGACAATTACAACCTTCAATTCGATCAATTTTGAGTTTAGATTGCTTAGATGAAGTAGGGTTTGTTCATACTCATGATTCATCAAAAAGATAATAAATGGTTGATAAATCATACCTAATACGAGTTGTTTACAAATAAAGGATCTTTCTAACATGTTGTAATAATCAAATTGAGCAGATATCAAATGAATATGGTGTGTTTGAAGTCGATCAGGGGGGGGGGGGGCTCTGCCATAAATGGGGTCACGATGATTTTTGGGTTTTTTTTACCTTTATATAGTAATAGTTTTAATTCCACCCCGTTTGGTTTTATAAATTATGAAAACCATATTCGAATATTTTTAAATCATTTTCTAAAACTTTAGGTTTCATAAACTATTAATTAGAACTACTAATCAATCCACAAATTTCATAATAATATTTATGCAGGACCGTTAAAAGGCACTTAAGCTTGCACTTAGTTAACACACTTAGGAGGATCTTAAGTTCACTTAACAATTCAAATAGGGAACTGTGAACTTTTACTGAAGATACAAGACAAACACAAGTAAAAACAAGAACAAGAACAAGAACACAAGATAAAATTTTCAAGGAAGTTGTATATTGCTTCTCTAGTTCTAGTACAAGTGTTGTACAAGTATGTTTTTGAATACAAGAACCGGAGACTACTTATACTGCATCCTACAACCGTTAATATGAAAAAAAGACATTTGGAAGTGACTAATCTAGACAACAAGATCAGCCTAAAGTCAAAAGCCAGATTGCCTTTTGACTAGTGACTATGACATGCCATAGCTCATTGACTTTCCTATTACAAAAAGCCTAAAAGGAACAAAAACAGAAACTTGCAGACAAAGACCTTATCTACTTTATCATAAAGCATGGAAGTTTTACCAAATGATGATAGTTGGTGAACCACCAGAGCATGTAGCGGACAGTAAGTTGCTTTATGATAAAGTTGATGGAAAGGTATCTTTTCCTCTCTTCAGAAGAAATCAATCTTGTCTTTAAACAGCTTCGGAAGACTTTGTCTTGAGAGCTTCGAAAGACTTCATCTTTTACCTTTGGAAGAGTTGAGTCTTTGGCTTCGGAAGACTTTACACTTAGAGTATTTTCTAAGTTAAGTGTAAAGCTTCCGCAACAGTTTCTTCTAAACTTTGGCTTCAGAAGATTTTACACTTAGCATTTCTCTTAAGTGTGTAAAAACTTCCGAAGCTGGTTCTTCTTTGTTCCAAAGTGCATGTTGGAAGAGTTGGTTGTTTTGGTATCCTTTGGTTGGATCAGCCTCTTAACTTCAGAGGTTCCTACAAACTCCCCTAGGCTGATGCTACCAAAACAGAAAGGTTCTTCAGACTAGGATAGTCCATATGAGGATCTTCAGAACTCCTTTCTTCATCAGCAGATCTGGATTCTTCAGACTCATGAAGTACCTTCTCATGTCATAGAGATCATGTAGAGGGAGTTCACGCATGTCACTTGTGAAGTAGACATGTTGTTCTCCCTAATCTCTAGTGACATACCATCTGTCTGGACCTTCAGCAAATGTCCAGGATAGAATTTTTCTTCCAACAGATAGAGGCTCTACTGTGATAGGAGTTGGTTGAGAGTCCTCTTCATGCACTTCTTCAGGATGTTCTGACTTATCCTGAGGTTGGGAGGTGGATGCCTTTCTTCTTTTTTCTTATTAGTTGATGATCTTCTTCTGGCCATCCTTTTTCTCCTCCCTGATGATTTTAACTGAGAGGGTTGGTCTTCAGTACCAAGTTCTTCAGTGGATTCCCTCTCAGTTAGGATCTCCTCTCTCCCAGTTTCAGAAGGAGAGGGAGGAGAACCCTGTTGTGGGTTAGAAGATGAAGTTGGCTGTTGTGCAGCTTCAGGTGCAGGTGGTGTTGTCTCTGTAGGTTCAACCTTTACCTCAACTTCAGGTTGAGCTTGACTTGATAATGAATGAAGGTCCATAAGCTCTCCCCTTTTTATCTTCTGCTTGATCACCCTTATCTGCTCATCCATTATGGATAGAGACATGGGACCAAGCCTCCACCCAGAGAACCCATACAGCTTCAAGAAGCTCATTATCCTCTACCTATCTGTAGACTTTTTCTGACTTTTCTGGATGATGGCTCTTGATTTTGCAGCTTCTTCCCTTTGCCTCTTCCTAGCAGCTTGCCTTTCTTTTTTGGCTTGCTCTTCCAGCTGCTTATTGTATTCAAATAATATATAATCATAAGGCAATGGAAAGAGTGCAGGTGCCTGATAAAGACCCGTGGCACTTAGGTAGTTGATCATTTTTAATCTTTCTTCTTCATCAACTACCTGAGGTTGTTCAACAGCCACAGTCTCTGACTCAAGACTTTCTTGAACTGGGGAGAGGACAAGAATGTTCTTGTAAAGCCTTTTTCTCCTCATTTCTTCCTTGTGTTTGAGGGTCAAGGCTGCATCCTCTGATTCCTTCCTCTCCTTCGACAATTCAATGTCGGCCAGTTCATTTAACTCCTCTAAGGGGAAAGAGATGAGTTCATCTATGTTGTAGTTCCTGGTCCCCAGATAGTTAAGCCTGTCTGCCCTTAATTCATCTTCTTGAGTGTTTAGTACAGGGCAGCCAGAATTATAGCTTGCATGAATCCTGGGGAACCACTTGAACTCTCTCCCCTCAGCTTCCTCTTCCTCTCTCTCTTTTCTTCTTCAATCTCTTCAGGAGTCATCTTCCTTTTGCCTTTGTCAGTTGCAGATCTTGATGACTCAGCCTGAGAAGAGCTTTGGCCTTTATTGCTTGATTCAGTAGTCAAGCTCTGGCAAGAGAGAGGTTGTGAAGCACCATCACTAGCTGGTGCCTCACTGAGGGTATGGGGTGCTGGAGGAGATCTTGTCTCAAGGTTCACAGTCTTAGCCTCTGGGCCTTCAGTCAAGGCTTTCCCTTCGAAGCTAACCTTGGGGTCTACCTCAACATCCAGTTGACCAAAAGACTTCAACTGCTAGCCTCTGTCTATATGATGCTGTTCTCCTTCTGCCAGCACCTAGTCTTGAATTTGATTGGCTAATCTGACAGCTTGTCTGTTATTTCTTGGGTTGACAAGTGCCAGATCTATTAGATTTATACCCTCATAGAAACTCAGGTTTGAAATGCTTAAGATTTCTAGTTGACCCTGAGCTCTAGAGAGTACAAGAGCTTTCCTATCACTGTCGTACCCCCAACCCATGATTGGGTTCTTAGAAGGGGCAGACATTGCTTTTGGTATCCCTTCCTCAAACAGATGTTGAATTTGCAAGTCGAGATCTCCATCTTGAGAAGGTTGCTGAGCATGGACAACTGCAGGATAGGATGGTGAGTCCTGTATGTCCATACTTGAGGAAGAACTCCTAGGTTCTATGGCTGTCAGAACTTCCTCCCCCTTTTGGTAGCATCACCCTCGTGCATAGGTGAGCTGGGGAAGTGATCCATAACATCCACAGGTTCTTGTGGACCTGGATGAGTTTGTCCTATGGGTCTCTCAGCTAACTGGCCCTTGAGACCTAGGTCTTGACTAAAAAGTCACCTTCGTAGGCCATCTGCGCAAATGATTGGTTGACAGCAGCTTTTGGAAAGGACAGCTCACCTGCTTCATCATCCAGCTGCAAATAGGTGTTTATAATGGCTGGAGTGATGAAAACCGTCCTCCCCTGCACTATGGCAGACAGTGCCTCCTCCCCGTCCATGGTGACCTCTTGACAGGTCTGCCAGAACTCAGCAACTGATCCTCATAGAGAGGAGGATCGATTGTAAGGGAGGTGAAGTAATGAGACAAAGAAAGATACCTACACACGTCTGAGAAGCTTGGATTCTTCTCAGAGTTTAACAGGGCAACTTGATTATGTTGCCTGTGTAGGTGCATGGTGAAATCCGGGTCGTTACAACAATCAAGATTGGCCATTTGAAGAAGCTTTGTAGTGAAGGAAGGAAGAAGAAGATGAAATTGGGGGTAATTTTAGGATAAGGAACAATGAGAGTAGAGAGATGAAATAGAACCGTTTGGAAAGATATACTCTGGATTTGAGACAAAGTTATGATAAAAAGATAAACTTTGAAATCCGCAAGTGGGTCCTACTTCTGAAAAAGGCGCCCAAGAAGTTAGTTTTCTTGGAAGTAGTAAAAGCTACCGAAGGCAATTTTGGTTTCGGAAGCTTTGCAATCAAAGCTTCCGAAGGAAATTTTGCTTCGGAAGATATTTCAAAGAGTTTTGAAAATTTTGGCTTCGAAAGAAATAAATGAGTCTTCCAAGACTAAATTGCTTTCGGAAGAAATTTGTTCCTAAAATGCATTTAAGTACTTATACCAAAATTTAAGCTTCGAAAGATACTTCAAGAATTTCTTCCGAAGGTAAATCTCAGATAAGCTATTTAAACGATTTAAAGACATAAATTTTCTTCAGAAGGCAACTTTGCTTCTTCCGAAGGTAAATTTTCATGATTCTAAGAGATATCATTTTAAAAGTTCTTTTTTCTTCCAAAGAGAACTGGGCTTATGAAGTGATCTAATAGACAACCTAGGATACACAGTTTTAGGTAATAAATTGATTAAGTTATTAAGAAAAATCTATTCAAAGTTAATCATTCCAATAGGTGATACAAGATACTTAAATCTTTGTTCATCAAAAGCTTTTGTGAACAAATCATCATATTGTTCATTTGTGTTAACTTTGATTAGTTTTATCAACCCCTTTTCAAAATTATCCCTAATCAGATGATACCTGCTGTTGATGTGTTTGGTCCTTGAGTGCTGCACAGGATTCTCTGTAATAGAAATGACACTGTTGTTGTCTATATGGATGGGAGTCTCTTTGAAATTGAACCCATAGTCTAGCATCTGATTTTGAAACCAAAGCACTTGAGCACAGCAGCCGGTAGTAGTAATGTATTCAGCTTCAGCAGTTGATGCAGACACACAAGATTGCTTCTTGTATTGCTAAGAGACTATCCTTCCACCCAGGAACTGACACCCCCCAGATGTGGACTTTGCAGTCATGTTGCAGCCACCATAATCACTATTCATATAAGCATACAGATTGAAGTCTGAATTCTTTGGATACCAAAGGCCTAGATTTGGAGCACCTTTGAGATATCTAAGAATCCTTTTGACAATGATTAGGTGTGACATCTTGGGATTGGCTTGATATCTTGCACATATGCATGTGGCAAACATGATATCAGGCCTGCTAGCAGTAAGATACATAAATGACCTAATCATAGCCCTGTAGAGATGTTCATCAACACACTCCCCCTCAAGATCAGGACCAAGGGAGTGGTTTCTGGCTATAAGAGTCTTTGCAACCTTACAGTCAGTCATCTTGAATCTTGTAAGTATGTCCTGTACATACTTTGACTAACTGATGAAGATGCCATCTTCAACCTGCTTCACTTGAAATCCTAGAAAGAAATTGAGTTCCCCCATGGCACTCATTTCAAATCTATTCTTCATCAGCATCTCAAGTCTTTGCAGAGCTTTGGATTAGTTGAACCAAAGATGATGTCATCTACATATATCTGAACCAGCAATGTGTCATTTCCTGTTTCTTTGATGAAGAGAGTCCCATCAATAGTACCTCTTTTGTATCCATGTTGATAGAGGTATGTTGATAGTGTCTCATACCACTTTCTTGGAGCTTGATGCAGTCCATAAAAGGGCTTTATCAAGCTTGCAGATATAATCAGGATGATCTGGGTCTGCAAAGCCAGGTGGTTGTTTAATATAAACTTCTTCATCAATCACCCCATAGAGAAAGGCACACTTCACATCAAGCTGGTAGACCTTGAAATCCTTGGATGCAGCATAAGCCAGGAATATCCTTACAGCTTCAAGTCTTGCTACCGAAGCAAAGACAATAGTATAATCAATCCCTTCTTCTTGTGTGTATCCTTGGACAACTAGTCTAGCTTTGTTCTTGATGATGATCCCTCTATCATCTTTCTTGTTCCTGAATACCCATTTTGTACCTATGACAGACTACCCTTAAGGAAGAGGGCACAAGTTCCAAACCTTCTGTCTTTTGATTTGAAGCAACTCTTCTTGCATTGCTTCAATCTAGCTTCCATTCTTCAAAGCGTCATCAAATTTCTTAGGCTCTATCTGGGATAAGAAACAACAATTTAGACAAACATAGCTATCATGAGTTTGTCCACTTGTTCTTACCCCTGAGTCAACATTTCCAATGATGTTTGTGGTGGGATGTGACTTGTGGATCTGAAGTTGAGGGATCACAACAAGTTGGTTAGACAGATCTAAATTTGAGAAATTCTGATCTGGCAATAAGGTGTCTCCCACCAATTCAGCACACTTATCAAGAGAATCTTGATCCAATGAGTGTGTGACATCATTCATGTTGTCTTCAATGGAGTGGTTATCAGCATCAAGAAATTCTTGATCACTGTCACCACCTCCAGTTCCTCCTTCTGTATTTGAAGTTCCTTCTCCTGAATTCTGAGCCTCTAAGCTGGAATTTGAAGGAAATTCATTTGAATCAACATATTTGTCATGTTAGTGCTGATGGGAGCTTCATATGTAGGGTTAGTTACCACTGGAGCTGAAGTAGTCTTCTTGTTTGGTCTTCTCAGCTCAAATCTTGGATCAGGATCTTCTGTTGACCTGTTATCTATAGATCCTGAAACATTCTCATAAGATTTGTTAAAACAGTTGGCAACTAAATCAAGATCAAACAGCCAATCCGGACCAGAACCTTCACACAGGGTGTGTGTTCATTGAAAGTCATATTGGCTGACTCTTTAATGATCCTAGTTCTGAGATTGTATACTTTATAAGCCTTAGCTTGAGAAGAGTATCCAACAAAGTGTCCATCATCTGATTTCTCAGCAAACTTGGCTATTTGATCTTTGGTATTCAAGATGGTGCAAGGACATCCAAATGTTCTGTGAAAACCAATGAATGGTCTCGTTTTGTGCCACAGTTCATAAGGAGTCTTATTATGTGTCTTAACTACCAAAACTCTATTCTACACATAGCAGGCTGTGTTGACAGCCTCTGCCCAGAAGGTGATAGGCAGTTTAGAGTCAGACAACATGGTTCTTGCAGCTTCAATAAGTGTCCTGTTTCTCCTCTTAGCAACACCATTTTGCTGAGGAGTCCTGGGAGCACTGTATTATCTTGAACTACCCTTTTCATCACAAAATGTATCAAGGATTTTGTTTTTGAATTCGGTTCCTTGATCACATCTTATGATTTGATTGATTCTCAATTTTCAGAATGAAATTCTTTAAGATTTCAGGAGTTTCATCCTTAGTTCTAAGGAAAAACACCCAAGTGAATCTTGTGAAATCATCTATGATCACAAAATAGTATGAGGTCCTTCCTAAACTCATTACACTGGTGGGGCCAAACAGATCCATATGTAACAAGTGTAGGGGAGTAGTGATATAGTTCATTTCCTTTAGCTTGTGAGACACTTTGTGTTGCTTCCCCTTCAGGCATGCAACACAGTGGTCATCACTTGTAAACTCTTTCTTTGGCATTCCAGTTACCAAATCATTCTTAATCAGTTTATTCATCTTCTTAAAGTTTACATGGCATATTCTTTTATGCCAAAGGAAAGACTCATCACTATTTGCTTTAGATAGAAAGCAAGAAATCTCTCCAGAGGGAGATGTTCCCTGCAAGTCCATCATGTACATGTTCCCTTTCCTGGAGGATCTGAGCAAAATATGCTCTTGAGGAATGTCAACCCCGGGCTTGAGAACAATGCACTCATGCTCAGTAAAGAGCATGTGATGTTTTTGGTCACAAAATTAGGACACTCAGAAGATTGTATCCAAGCTCCTTAACAAAGTTTACCTTCTCAATGCTGAGCTTACCATTTGTAACCTTGCCCCTCCTAGTGTTGTAACCTCCTGCATCTCCTCCAAAAGAAACTGGTCCTCCATCAATTCTTTCAAAGTTTTGAAGTAAGGACTCATTGCCACTCATGTGCCTGGAGCAGCCACTATTAATGATCCAGATATTTCTGTTGGTCTTTAGCTGTCCCTGCACAAAAAGAGATGATTTAGTTACATTGGGAAACCCAAGCCTCATTGGTCTTGGGCTTGTTAAAATAAGTTAAAGGCAATGAAACAGTAATGGATCCTATGCTCAGGCTTTGAGGATCATTTGCTGTTTCTGATGATGTGCATTCAACCACATGGGCTTCCTTCATCTTCCACACCACCTTTGGAAGATTGGGCTTGACCTTCAAAGCTTTGGAAGTTTTGGTAACTTCGGAAGATTTGGTGACTGGACCTTCGGAAGATCTTGCTTTACTGCAGCAAGCTTCAGTATTTCGGAAGCATTCCTTTCTTCCAAGACTAACTTTCCTTCCGAAGGCAACTTTTCATTTTCCTTCTTCTTCATTTTGGAGCTTCCAAGGGAAACAGATTTTCCTTTCGAAGCTGTTTGTTTCTTCTTCTTCTCAGAATTTTTCTTCTTGATCATGTGGATAGTACTCTTAGGATTGTATTGACAATCCTTAGCCAGATGTGAAGTACTACCACACATACAACAATTCAAATCTTTCCTTCTGAGAGTCTTCTTTCCCAAAGAAGACTGAGCTTGAACATTTCCTTTTCTTTCTTCACCTTTTCAGATGATGCACCAAGCCTCTTAGGGTGAGGCTTGCTCTTTGAAATGGATGGTTCAGGCTGTGCAGCAGTGACACACAGCTGATCAGTCTTCTTGTTGTTGCTGGAGTGAGTTGAAGCTGAAGTAGAACTCTTGGTACTAGAATTCTTGATAGGATCTTCAGCTTTCATCACCTTGAACCCTGCAAAGATAAATACTTGTTTCTATTTGGGATCAAAGGTGGTCTTGATCTCTTGAGCTTTTCTGGATCTTCTCTTTGCTCTTCTGATCAAGTTTTTCCTCTTGGTTTTGCTCAAACCAGCTTCTTTTTCCTCCTCAGGAGCATGGTGACCCTTTTTGGATTGACTCTTTTCACTCACTCAGAGTCATCCCTCACCATCTCCTCTTCATCCTCTTCATCACTAGGGTCTATGGATGGCAGCTCATCTTGACCAGTTCCACACCTAGGAGATCTGACTGATAGTAGAGTGTGTGGAGGAGCTATCTCACTAGATCCCAGTCTCTGTTATTATGATAACTCACTTTTGCATGCAGAGATGAGGATATTATGTTCTTGAAGGTCTCTTCTTCAAGAACACATTTTTCTACCCTGGCTTTGCTGATCACAAGCTCAGCCTGGCATTCAGTCAACTTAGTAATAAGATCCTTAATTTGAGTCCTGTAGTTTGTCTGCTCATGTTTAAGAGTTGAAACTGTTTTCTCTATATCTTCTATCTTAAGTTTATAGTCATTTTCAGCTCTTTTAAAATCAGCTTTTAAAATATTTAAAGACTTAATATCAGATCTCATTTCCAAGTTGTAGGACCTATATCTATTCACTTTAGCAATACATTCAGGAGAGCAAAGATGTTCAAGTACCTTGGCTTCATCATGATCAGCCATGATTGCTTGGTTTGGAGATGTATCTTCAACTTAAAAGCTCCAGTCAAAGCCTCCTTCTTCAACAGCAACTACAGCTTGCTGTCTTGGCTTCTCATTCTGGTGCCCTCCTTCAGTGTAGTTTGGCCTGGATGAGACTTGGCCACCATTTGACATAGGTTCCTTGCATTCTCTAGCAAAGTGTCCCATCTAGTTACAGTTGTAACACTTGAATTTTCTCTTGTCTAGCCCAAACTTGCCACTGGAAGCATTGCTAGGAAACCTTCTCCCAGTCCTTTTGTAGAACTTCTGAGCTCTGTGAGTGAGAAGAGCCATTTGCTGGACTATCTCCATGTACTGCAGATCATCTGGATAGATACAGTCCAGGTCTTCAAGAGTGAAAAGAAAGTTGCTGAACTTTCATCAGTGGAAACAAAAGCTTGAGAAGAACTTGTCTCTTGGAAGGGACTTCCTTGGATGTAGCTCTCTCTAGGTGTCTCTGGGAAGGTGATGAAAGGACCTTTTTATGAGTTTTCAGGGTAGCAGATGAGATGATGATGTGGTTCTCTGCTATCCCTTTCAACCACATGAAGGGCTGAACTCTGGTGAGTGTTGGAGTTACCAGATGAATTTGCATGTTCATCTCCATCTGGTATCCACTGAGTATCCCATACAACTCAGTGAGAGTAAGGGTCTTGAGGTTTTCAGTCCTTTAATGACCACATAGTAGTGTGTCCATTGTCTGGGAAGAGAGGACATGAACATCCTTACAATATCCCTGTTCTAAATAGTTACCCAACATCAGCCAGAGTATCCACAATCTCAACATACCTAAAGTATTGTTGAGTCATGGTCTCAACTGTCTTGAAGGTGAAGTTTTCAAACTACTGCTTCAGGAGATCCTTCTTGTTCTCCTTGGCTTCATTTGAACCCTCACACATCAGTTTCAATGCATCCCATAGTTGTTTAGCAGTCTTGCACTTCTTGAAACCTCTGTAGATGGAGTTTGGAAGAGCAGTTTGGAGGGTTGTCATGGCTTTCTGATCAATGTCAATTCTTTTCCAGTCTTTATCAGAAAAGTCAGCCCTCTCCTTTGGTATCATGCCACCAGCAGCAGCAGCTGAAGAGGTGCATGGTACATGAGGTCCATTGACAACAGACTCCCACATCCTGGAATCTTGAGACTTGATAAAGCCTTCCATTCTTTAACACCAAGTGTCAAAATCCTCAGGAGTGATCAGTGGGGACTTTGTCATAGTTCCAGTTCCATATCAGCTTTGGAGATAGCTGCCATTTGAAGAGTTAAGTGATGTGTGTAACTAAGAGGATTTAAAGATGGTGAGATCTTACAATCAAGATCCTGGAATGCTCTGATACCAAATGCAGGACCGTTAAAGGGTACTTAAGCTTGCACTTAGTTAACACACTTAGGAGGATCTTAAGTTCACTTAACAATTCAAATAGGGAACTGTGAACTTTTACTGAAGATACAAGACAAACACAAGTAAAAACAAGAACAAGAATAAACACAAGATAAAATTTTCAAGGAAGTTGTATATTGCTTCTCTAGTTCTATTACAAGTGTTATACAAGTATGTTTTTGAATACAAGAACCAAAGACTACTTATACTACATCCTACAACCGTCAATATGCAAAAAGACAGTTGGAACTGACTAATCTAGACAACAAGATCAGCCTAAAGTCAAAAGGCAGATTGCCTTTTGACTAGTGACTATGACATGCCATAGCTCACTGACTTTCCTATTACAAAAAGCCAAAAAGGAACAAAAACAAAACTTGCAAAAAAGACCTTATCTACTTTATCATAAAGCATGGAAGTTTCACCAAATGATGATAGTTGGTGAACCACCAGATCATGCAGTGGACAGTAAGTTGCTTTATGATAAAGTTGATGGAAAAGGTATCTTTTCTCTCTCTTCAGAAGAAAATCAGTCTTGTCTTTAAACAGCTTGGGAAGACTTTGTCTTGAGAGCTTTGGAAGACTTCATCTTTTACCTTTAGAAGAGTTGAGTCTTTGGCTTCGGAAGACTTTACACTTAGAGTATTTTCTAAGTTAAGTGTAAAGCTTCCGCAGCAGTTTCTTCTGAACTTTGGCTTCAGAAGATTTTACACTTAGCATTTCTCTTGAGTGTGTAAACTTTCCGAAGCTGGTTCTTCTTTGTTCCAAAGTGCATGTTGGAAGACTTGGTTGTTTTGGTATCCTTTGGTTGCATCAGCCTCTTAACTTCAGAGGTACCTACAATTTAATTCCCATATGAATACGCTAGCACATAACTTATTAACATAACATGCAACACGTTGATCTCACATAATCACATAATAATAGCCCATAATTATTAATTAGGTTATTATTGGTTAAACCAATATTAATCATTTGTTATATTTCTAACATTCCAGGACAACTTGTGTATGCTTACGTGACATGTATGCGAGATTTAGTAGAACTAATAGATTTTTGTTAATGGAAATTTAACAGTCAGGAGTGAAGACTATGAAAATCCCAAAAATCTCAGGAGTTAGTTCTTTTATTTCTATAACAAATAGAGGTATTACGATTGAATAAGAACACACAATTTACAGTCACAACTATAAATGTAACACATTGTATCGATCACCTATAGCTCTCGAGTTATACTATACTTTTATTGCAATCAATAAGAAGAACAAGTGGCATGTGATAATCAGTCACCTCCCAAGGTTTTATGTCGGAGATCTCCAAGGATCAAGGGCTTTCCTCTTATACAAGTATGTCATTTCTTTAGTTTTTTTTATCATATTTGTTACACAAATCATACAAGCACACTACCTCACATAGAAATTTTATTGCAAAGTTATACTTGATAACTCTTTGTCAAACAATTTGGCACTCATCATGGGGCCAATGGTGCTTTTCATTCTTACATTCTTGCTAAAGTTCATGATCAATTATTTCTTCTTGAAACCCTTCTAAAAATGTCATCTTAATCCAAGCTTTCTTCTTCTTCTATCCTATCTTTGACCTCCAAGTTAAGTCACTCTATTACTCCCCCGCTATGCTCTCAAAAGAAAAATAATAACCTAGCCAAAAAAACAAGTCCCGCTCAATTTGCTCTAGGATCAAGGACGTCTACTCAATGACCTGTCCTTATCTCAAATGCTGATATCATTTCTATGTTTATCTAAAATGAAACAGCAGAAGACTAATCAGATGCTAATGAAAGTGATAGAAAATATAAAATTAGAGAAGTAAAAGCCAATGGAAACTATGACTACTCCGCTTCAACCCAAGATCCTAAATTTTGGTGCTATAGAATCACCAAGAACTATTTGGGAGATTATATTCCAATGCAGGCTCAAGCTAGAATAGTATATCCAACTCATTCTACTATGGTTACTAGTGCTAGGGATTTTGGCACAACTCCAAGATCATCATAACAAAATCCTAATAACGATAACATTTTCAATAACTAATTTTCAAACACTAATGTTAGATCTGTGCAGGATATAAGAATCAGTCTTATTATGGCTAAAAAGTTAAAGAAGCTAAAAGATATGATTTCAAGTGTACCTAGTATGGAATAACCAATACTTGAAATATTTTCATCAAGTCATAGGATCTCAAGATTCGCTCCTCCTATATGCGATAAGGAGATCCCTAAACGTTTTCAGGTGCCTAGCATGAAGTTGTATGACGGAACTACGAATCCTGATGAGCATGTTACAAATACAAGGAAAGGATGGAAATCATCCCTATCCCTTTACATCTAAAAGATGCTCACTTATGTAAAGGATTTAGATCGACCCTCACAGGAACTACATTAAAATGGCTACTAAGTGTCACACCTTACTTTATTATTTCAGTTTCTCAATTAGTCAACTTATTCAATAGCCAATCCTCAAGCAGTAGAAGATTGAACATGCTAACCAATGATCAATACAGAGTGACATAAAATTCTGATGAGTAGCTTAGGGATTTTATAGCAGGCTTGGTAAAGAATCCATAGATATCCTGAATCTTGACGTCACCAGTATGGTCCAAGCTTTTAAAATGGGGCTGAAATGGATTCTACGTTTTGTGAGGACCTTACAATGAACCCATGCTATATATGGATGAAGTCAGGAATTAGGCTTTAAGGTTCATTAGGCTCGAAGAGGATAAGATGATCCAAAAAAGGATCAACATACATCCAACTATGATCATCCTAACCAAAAATCATAACCTCATCCTACAAACCTCACATATCTATATCTTATTAAAATAATAATAACCATAGAATAGTTATTTTGGAGGACGTAAAGGAAAATGAAGAATATTTTATAATAACTAATTATTGTTTTTTCTTTTATGTTTTAAGACTTATGTTTGCAGTGCAGGACCGAAAGATAAACTAGATGGCCAAGAGGAATAACAAGACTCTACTTTAAAGGATAAATCTATGTGGTGCGCTTAACATGAAGATTTTGTTTATGTGATTGAGATTGTATTGCACTACGAAAGGAGATAAGTTATCTCCTAAGCAAAGGACCTATAAAGGAACTGTTAGGATCATGATAAAACCCCACAAAAGCAGCATTCCTCCACTGGATGCTAAGATAATTAATGTCATAACTAGTAGTTCTGATATTTGTGGCACATCTTAATCTGAAGCTAAGAGATATGTTACATAAGCCAGAGCGGAAAACAATGTCAGGCTTTCAAGAATATCAACTTTGACTGATAAGATAGCGATGTGCTTCGATGAAGATGATACAGTAACGTTTAAGTTCCTCATCATAATGGTTTGGTTATTACTCTATATGTTGCCAACTGTTATGTCCATAGGATCCTGATTGATGAGGGTAGCTTAGTAACATCATACAACTTCCAGCTTTGAAAAAGATTAACATTCCAGAGACTAAAATTATAACAAAATCTTCAGTACTGGTAGGATTCAGTGGGGAAGTCAAGAAGATAGTACAAGATCTATACATCTCGATCGGAAAAGAATCAAGAGAAAAATAAAGAATCAGGATTGATAGATATATTTCTCGAAACAAACAAAAAGGAAACGAAAGATGAAACTTAAATCATTGATCAACTAAGCCCTTTTAGGTACTTTCTTAAAAATAAGAAAGAAGAACCTCATGTAAATACCATGGAATAAGTTTTGATCCTATTCGTGGAGATTCCATAAATATCCAATTCCAATAATGGCAACAATTGGAATTTTTTTAGAAATTAGATGCAGGTACTAATTCATGATTTGGCATGTACATAATGAAAACCTAATTCACGATTCTACTTAAGTTACCTGTCTATATTAAAAGGGTAAACTCAATCCAAAAATTTTGTGTGATTGACTCGTTATCTAGTTATAATATTATATTAAGAAGACCTTAATCTATTAACATGAAACTAGTCCTATTGATGTATCATCAATGGGTTCAAATGCCTACCCCATAGGAAGTGGTGAAGATAGATAATGATCAACAAGAAACTAAGGATTGCTATATGTCTTCTATGAAGTCATCTATAAAGACAAGGAATGCATAACAAATAAAAAACCAACCATGAGAAAACTAGGAAGCTAGAGACCAGGATGTTAAGGAAATATTTCTATATCCTACAAACGCAGTGATAAGGTGCTTTTAGGATTGAAAATCTCCAAGGATAATGAACAAGAACCGAGAGGGACCATTTTTGGGGGTGACCCTGGGAGGGAGTTAAATTAATGACATAACACACACCTCATAGTACATTG
This sequence comes from Flaveria sonorensis, assembly GCA_025506505.1. Lineage (NCBI taxonomy): Eukaryota > Viridiplantae > Streptophyta > Magnoliopsida > Asterales > Asteraceae > Flaveria > Flaveria sonorensis. The sequence goes on from CM046434.1 coordinate 38,468,374, forward strand.
GTTGCTTCTTGATTAAGGATGTTAAAGTGTTTGTAGATTCAATGACCTTAGTTTTTGTAACTAGTTTAGTCTTTAATAAAGAAGCAACATTAGTCCTTTTCATACCACTGCCTTTTCAAATCATTTTAATTGAGGTTTAATGGTTGTTTTTGCTTGTTCTTATGCTTCTTTTCATGTTTTTTAAGTTTTCATAATCTGATTTTGAGAAAATTTTAAAACCAGCTTGCGGTTTTGCTTTTGGTGTTGATTTTGTTTTGGAAGATGAATTCGTTAAGGCTTTTCACTTTTGATGTGAAGAAGCTTGGGTGTTTCCCTTTGAAGATTTAGATGAAACAACATCTTATTTGTTTGAATTTTTTTTGAATTTTAATCTCAATATCATATTGATTTCAGCCTGTGGTTGTTTCTTCTCTTTCTTTTCATGTATCTGACGAACTCAGGGTTACAAATCCTATAGTTTTAGTCTCATACTTTGATGCTTCATTATAAAGAAAGCATGCAGGTTGAAATTTTACATAGGGAATGATGGATTTGACTAGAATTTTAGGTTTAGGCTTGTACACTAGTTTTTTTGAGTATTCCTTAACCTTAATTGGATTACCATTTTCTATCTTTTCTACATCTATTCTACATAAACAGATGGTTTTGTTTCTAGATTAATTGTTTGATAAAATAATCAGAATTGCTATCAATGATTTTAATTTCTTCCAACTATAGTTTTTTAAAGGACTCAGGCATAACTATGTAGTTATAAATGTATGGTAGGGGACAAGCCTTATAACCATTACCAACGATATCTGTGTGATCCATGTATGAATCAAGTAACCCTTGAAGCTTAAACGTAGATAATTAAAACTTTTCAAGTTTCACCTTTGTCGCTGATTGCTCTATTTTGGATATAGTTAACAATTCTGTAAAACTTTCAATCTCATCTTGAAGAATGTACTTTTCCGCATGCAATATTTGATGTTGTAGATCCATTTCCTATGCATCATCGAGATCCATTTCTTCCAAATCTTCTTAGATAAGATGATTAGATGGCAATCTTCCTTCAAGGTAGGCTTTAAAGCTAGATACAAATAAATTTCATGTGGATTTTTTTCTTCATTAATGAACTGAACAGTAGTTGATTAAGATTGGAATTGAGCTTGAAGTGATGATGTTGGAATCTCAGAATTCTTTAGTTGTGGAGATGATACAAATGCTAAATTCTAGAGCTTTTGGAGGTTTCATAAGATCATCTTCTTTAGAAATGACGGCATTCTCAATATATTGAGTTTTAGATGGACACTTGTAGGCTTCAATTACATGTGGTCCTAGATTTCTGGGTTTTTCATCCAACGCTAGAGCCTCTATCTCGACAACCCTGTTTCCAACTTTCTAGCAAAGAATATAGCATCTTCATGTTCACCTCTTTCTCTTTGTATAGCAAACCCATTATCTCCAAATCATTGATAAGTTGAACTAACCTGTGAAATTGCTTGGAGATAGATTCACCGTTGACATGGTCAAAGGTTTTATACTAATTCACTAGTTTATCCTTGTTGATCCTAGTCACTTCAGTACTTCCTCACATATGATATGCAAGGCATCCCATATATCCTTGGTAGTGGTATAATTTTTAAGGCCTTTAAGCATATCCATTTTCAGTACCATAATGATGTAGGAATAAACCGTTATCTATCTTGGATCTTCTTGTAGTCTTTAGCATCAAGATTCAATGACGGATCTTCAACAAGAGTACGTACAGTTTTATAGTGATTGGCATTAAGAGCAGTATGCATATATAGTCCCTTGCAGATAGAGATCCAATAATCTAGTTCAATAGATGTGATATAGTTTATAAACCATATTTTCCATTGCTTGAATTTTGAATCAACACTGGTTTAGGGTTATGACCAAGTTCTAATGAATCCATTCTTAATTGCTTGGTTTTAACGTGTTTCAATATTGATTAGATTGACTTTAAACTTAGATGAATTGATTTTAGGTTGATTTTAAGTCCAATCAATCCAATAATCAGTCTAATAATATGTTAAAACAACCAAGATCTTCAATCAATTGATGAACAGCAGTGATTTCTAGAAATACGATGAATAGTGCACTCTCTAAAATGCGATGAATGGTTCACCTTGGAAATGCGATGAATAGTGTACGATGGTAAATACGATGAAGAGTGTAGTACTGACCTCAACAACTATGGTGAATAGTAACCAGACTTATTTGCTCAGTATCAACACACTAAATATAGTAAACAGTGCTTAATACAAATACGATGAATAGGGTTCAATCGCAAATGCGATGAATAGTAGTCAAGTACTGTTTGACAGATTTTGGTTTAAATTTTGGAATGCTTTCACTGACATTTGTTGTAGAACATTTTGATTAGGAACTCTGACTAATCTCAGGTCATTTTGTGCACAATCACCTATGGATTTGTAGGTTTAATGGTTTGATTTTGAGAATCTATTCAAAATGATAATCAAACATAGTAGATGATCAATCCATGGCTAATTGATAATTGATATGTATTTCAATGATGAATAATTCATTTGATTACAAATCTAAGATGCAAAAAAACTCAGATTTGTAGATCAATGGAACTTTAGATCATATTGGTGATTAGATCTAAAATCAAGAGCCGATGCTCTGATACCAATTGACTGGGTGAATTTCTAATGGATAAAATATACTGATTGAGTCTATTAAATCATTGTAGTGAAATTACAAATATCATAGTCAAATATATGTTGAATAGATGATAATATTAATAAAATTCTCTTTGTATTCATATGCTTGAATCAAATATAAAGTAGGGCTGAAGGTTCAATGTATAGAGTTACCCAAATTGAAATGTTAACATTCTATTTGTGGCCTCACAAGTAGGCTAAGCTATTACTAAACTAACTTGACTAAAATTACATTAGTATTACGTAATCAAAATAGTAAAAACTAGAATCAGCATTTCTTTTGTCTTCATACGCATTTCTTTTAACTTATCCGCATTGGTTAATGCGGATGAGAAAGGTCTTAGCCATATTTCATCAGTTGTTCATGTGCATTTGTTTTATATCATCCACATTAGTTTATGTGGATGGACAATTTGCAAGTCTGCATTGGTAGTTCATCCGCATTTGACTAATGCGGATAACCAACACTTGTCTTTTCTTCACATCCACATTTGTTGACTTGTGTCTTTATTCTTCACTTGTATTGACTCTAACACTTGTGATCCGTAGTAGATGTCAGCATAGGTTCTTATACTTAGAAAAATTTCCAATAGAGCAACTCACCAACCACCTCTTGAATTAACATGCATTATCCTTTCAGGGTCCAACATAGTGTTTATAAAAATGAGATTTGACATGATGATTGTGTTTCTTTAATAAGGCTAATTTATGTGTAGAGTTGATAAAATCTATAAAGTCTAGGATGTTCATAATATGATCTATCTCAAACAACAAACGTAGAATATATGTTGATTGAATTGGTTAATCATAACAAAAGATCAATAGAACGAAAATGTAAATAAGTTTACGCCTTCTATTCCACTGATGATTATCTTTACAAAATATGGAAAATGATCAAGTATCTAAAATTACAAAAGAAAACATGTTCTTGCATGAAAATATTAAGTGCTCGTGTGGCAACTCAAAGTTATCATGTGACTAGTTCTTGGATCTACAAAAAGTCGATTTTGATTTCTCGGGCCTCTTCGTTTAATCTTTACAATCTCACATAGGCTCGCTGAATCAAATCTTCAAAAGTCAATGTCTGTACACTTGTAATCTCCTCCATATGCATAGATTCTTTTCCCGTGGGCTTTGTCGATTGACCATCCAAATTGAACTGCTACATAATGAATAGATTCATCAGCTTCAATAGGACAAATCTGAAGCATCATCAAATCATCCCCTCAAAATTTTAACAAATAAATTGGATCTATGATTCTATATTCTCTATCAACATAGTAAATCACAATATGCCCTATCTTCTTCTCATATTCCTATCTCATCAATTTTTATAAACTATTTACTAGCACCAAAGCATGGATAGGAATCTTTCTCACAATCTTCTCTTGAATCAACTAAAGTCAAGAAAGATGAATTCCCAATGATACCACACTGCCATCATCATCTTCACCTTCTTAAGCTTTACTTGTTCCATTAACTATTAATCCTCCAAGACAAATAGTAGTTGAAAATGCTTCAATAGAAGATGGTCCAAGTACTGTGCAGACAACTTCACCTGAATCATATCCTAAAGTTTAGCAAAATGCACCTGATCTAGAATCTGTTGATTAACAGGTGAATTTGCATGTAGAAACCTAGCAAAGTACTTCTAATTCTGATGTTCAACACAAAGGCGCCTTAGATTATTTTCATGATTCACCAACTCATTTTCATCCTTAAGAGATCTCTCGCCAACCTGATTTAAATACCGTAAATTTAGATGAATCCATTCAAGGTGATGTTTTCCTCCATCATGGATATACGAAAACATAGAGTGTTAGATATCATTGGCGAGTTGAATGAAACAATGACAAGGAGCAAGTCCATCATAGCTAACATATATCTGCTCTCTTATTTCTTTGTCAAATTGTTCCTAAGAACATCAAGGAGGTTCTTCAAGACAACAGCTGGATTGAAGTAATGTTGAAAGAGTTGCTTATAGTTAAGAAACAAGAAGTATGGCAACTAGATGATTTTCCTGAAGGGAATATCTTATTAAAGCCAGATGAATATAAAGAAAGAAGACATATGATGGAGTGATTGTGAAAATAAATAAAGCGTGATTATTGGCCAAGGATACACACAAGAAGAAGGAATTGATTATGACGAAGGCTTTGCACCTGTAATCAGACTTGAAGCTATCAGACTATTCTTTGCATACTCAGCATCCATAAACTTTACTATCTATCAAATGGATGTTAAATGTGTTTACTTGTATGGAAAGATTGCTAAATAAGTCTATGTCTATCAACCTTCATGCTTTCAAGACTCGGATTTCCCTTATAGGAAGTGGTAGGAAACATTATCATCATTTCTCTTTTAACATGGGTATGAATAGGGAAAGATTGACCAGACTACATTTCGCAAGGAGAAAGGGCATGAGCTGGTTTAGATTTACGTGGATAATATCATCTTTGGGTTAACAAACAAACAACTCTGCAAAGAATTTGAAGAGCTGATGTATTTGAAGTTCCAAATGAGTGCAATGGGTGAATTCACATTCTTTTAGGGATTGCTAGTGAAGCAAAAGAATGACATAATTTTCATCATTTAATCAAAATATGTTTACGCTATGTTTAAAAGCTTCATCTTGTAGATTGTCGGTCAATTAGAACACCAATACATACTAAAATAAAGATTGGACCAGATCTAGATGGCAAATCTATTGGATCAAACTCACTACTGTAAAAGATAGGACCTAACATTATGTTTGGATACCTGAAGGAATCTTATGTCAATATTGTCAAATGAATCTTTGTATACCTCAAAGGCAAACTAGTACTTGGTTTATGGTATCCTTAAGAAGGTGATTTCAGCCTGTATGCATATACTGACAATGACTATAAGGGCTGCAACGTTAAGCGGAAGTGTCCACATCTGATGGTTGTCAATTTCTTGGTCTAAGACTTGTCTCATGGCAATGCAAGAAACAAACAAACATGTTTGTATCAACTGCAATAGCAAAGTATATAGCAGCATCTGCTTGCTGTTCACAAGTTCTTTATATTCAAAACTAGATGCTTGATTATGCGTTTAATATCTCGCATAGATCATATAACATTGACAACACAGTTGTTATGTTTATCATTAATAATCCCGTACAACACTAACAAAACAAAACATGTTCGGATATGAAGTCACTTCTTAAGAGATTATGATAAAAAAATTTTAATCAAGTTGACTCAAGTTCATAATAATAATCAACTGGCTGATTAATTTACTAAGGTATTTGACTTTGGTAGGTTTAAATTCCTAGTACAATCAATTGATATGAATAATCTTGAACGGAAAACTAAGTATATAATAATTTGATTTTTTTCATGACACACCACATCTTTTATATTTATGAAATCTCAAAAATCCTAAATCATTCAAATATCAAGAAAAATATAAAAAGAAGTCTTTATTTCGTATAATAAAGAATTACGTTAAAATCAAATAATAAATGATGGTACATAAATCTTTATTCCATGCACAATGCCTTTTCACAAATATAATGTATGATTTATTATGAAGTCTCATTTACCTGCATCAGTTTCTCTTTTGTTTTGCTAATTAAAGACCTAGAGTAAGCAAAGCACAAAGTGCTAATGCCTAAGATCAAAAAGGAATCCTAATGTGGACCACATATCAAAGTGTATGAAACAATAAAGTCCATCTTAGACTACATTCCAAAGTGAATGAACTAAAAGAATCCCAAAGATTATCACTGCAGGATCGGTGTTTGTCTCACAACACAAGATAATCAAAAAACTCAATTAATGTCACTCGGGTTGATGAAGCAGAATCTTAACTAAGTTCATAAGTAATATAATAAGTTCAAACAGAAAACATTAAAGCACACGAGTAGTTTTAAATATACTTGTGTATATTACTTCTCAACTTAGTTTTACAAGACTCTTACAAGCATGGTTACTAAGTTACATAGAGAAACTATATATACTACTATCTACAGCCGGTTATACTTGAAAAACCAGCTGGAAATTACAACTAGACAAATACTATATTGTTTAGAAGTAAGATATCTAAGATAAAATAATAATATCTTAGGTTAGGTGGTCATGACATATCCATGACTTACCTTTTGTCACCAACTAAAAGTGGCAATTGTATTAAGCTGATAATGGTTGAACAGTGGATAAAGTAAGGTCAACTACATGGGCGTGGGAAAGCACCATGCAGTCTGTCAGAGTGGCAGCAGACTGTCCGATAGACCTTACTTATATCCACTGGTTAATAGTTGGTTCTTTCAAAGCTAAATGGCTTCAGAAGAATAAATTCTTCCAAGGCCATTTATACTTTGAAAGAATCAACTTCTTCTGAATTTCTGCAAGTCTTCAGGACTTTATTTTTCGGAAGACTTTGTCTTTGGATCTTCTAAGTTGCATACTTCGGCAGAATAAGAACTTAGTCTCAGAAGACTAAATTCTTCCTTCAGAAGTTCTTCATACTTGAGCTTCGGAAGATCTTTGATTTAGCTTCGGAAGAGCAGCTTGTTCCTTCAGAAGACCATTTCTTTAGCACATCAAAATATATTTAAGTATGGTTTTGGTTGCACCAGCCTCATTAGATCCAACAGTACTCCCCCTATGCTTATGCTACCAAAACCTCACTTGTTTCTTGTCCTCAAAGTCTTCAGCACCAGGGAAAGAAGGTATTTGTTTGTCTCTATTTCCTTCTGATGCAGTGGAGAGGATGTTATACAAGTCATCCATGGATAGTACATACATCCATCACTTTGGATGACATGTCTCTTATGTTGTGCCCCTCTGAGAAGAGTTAGTTAATGAGAACCATAGTCATATTCCCACATGAATTTTGGTTCTGAAGTTGGCCCCTTAACCATTTGCAGGAATGTTCTTCCCTTGATAGTTGCTCTTTCCACTTCAGCCTGTTCTTTTAGTTTTATTTCATTGAAATGAATGCTACTCTAATGATTTCTTATATGAGTAGCAATCTGAAAGCTAAAGGGGTTGGAGAATGGTCTCTCTACTAACTCAGTAATATCAAATCTGCTTGAGTGTAATAGAGTGGATGCGTCAAGTCTGGTTATTTGACCATTCTCCCTTTGCACTATGAAGCTTTGAGTAGATTCATCACTGGACAATTGAGCTTTTGGGATCAAAGGGGTTGGTTGGCAGCATATTCCCTTTTCTACTATCCAGCAGAGTCACCAACCTTCTCCTTAACTTCTTCTCCTTTTCTACAAGAGTATCATAGTTAATGGCTAAAAGTTGGAGAGCTTGGTCCAATGTTCACCTAGGAAGATCAATGAAAGCATCTCTTACGAGGGAACATGAAGAGCCATCAATGTATTTCAATTTAGTTGACTCTTCCTCATAAGAGATGGTGCTCAAGGTTGTGAAGTTGATGAGCTTCCTTTTAATCTCCTTAAATTCTTCTAAGGACAGGGGCTTGGAAGGTTCAAAAGATGGTTTGGGGTTGAGATTGGGTTTTGGGTTGTGTTTTGGGTTTAAGGATAGGTGGAGGTGGAGGATGTTTAGAGACAGGGGGTGAACGTGTGGGAATGGCTGATGGTATGGGTTTGGGAGTTGAAGGCAGAATGAAGTTCTCGCGCGAAGAGAACTTTTCGTGCGAGAACCTCATGAAAAAAGTTTGAGCTAGGTATAAATAGCTGAGAACACCCAGTTTGACCCCCGTTTTCACATGAGAAGTACTACTGTTAGAGAGAGAAAATGACTGCATAGAGAGAGAAAGTAAAGAATCCAAGTGTTTGTGGTATGTAACTCATATAGTAACTCGTGTTATGTACTAAGAATGGATTGTTGATGAATATAACGCATGGTTATGTAGTTTTTGTTCGGCAAAGGCTTTGGGAAGGTTGTGTTTGTGCTAGAACTTCAAGAGGTGAGTTTCTAATCCCCTTTTGCGCAAGTTTTTACGTTTTGGGGCTATTATGCGTACTAAAATGCTTGTTTATGCTTGAGTTGATGTTGTGATGATGTTAAGCATGTTAGAACAGACATAGACACGATAAGTCATGATTGGGCTAGAAAAATTCGTAGTTTTCACGAGAGCAGTTAAGTTGTACTTTATGAAATTTGAATCTGCGAAGTTCTCGCGCAAAAGAGGATTGTTCTCGCATGACAGGTAGTTCTCACACGATAGGAAGGCCTACAAGATATGTATGTTTTCGCGTGACATGATGTTTTTGCGCGACTTGTAGTTCTCGCATGACAGTGATAATTTGATGTGTATGATTTGAATGTGGTAAGGTTCTCGTGCAGGAGGCTAGTTCTCGCGCGAGATGATGCTGATGTATGACTAAGTTTTCGCAAGGTATGATGTGATATCTTTTCACGTTAAAACGACTTTAAAACATTATGTTTATGATGTGACGTTACTTGATATGTACGTATACATAAGTAAAGTATTATGTAATGAAAGTGAATAATAACTATTGGGTTCAACAATTGAATAAACTAAAGCTTACCAAATGATAATCATAGCCGACTGAAGATCTTATTGTACAAGTTCAGAGACCAAGTTGATCACAACAAGAACAACAATACAAGACAATTCAACAATGACAAAGTCAACATCAAGACAAAAAGAAAAGTCAAATTAGGTCATGATTTAACAATAGTATAAATAGATCCACTAGTGTATTTTTACAAGTGTGGTTCTTGTGTGTGTGTGTTTTTGATGGTATGAATCACCACCAAGAAGAAATCCTCTCTTTTGGGTGGTTTGATCTTCATCCATCTTTGTATTTGATTTTTCATTATAACTTATTCATCAACATCAGTGAAATCATCTACTTATTATCATCTGCTTCTTGTATTATTTAATTTACACACATCCACCCATCTTAATTTTGAATTTCTAGGTCATGAACATGATGAATCCTAAGATCCAAGCTCATTGAATCTGAAATATTGATTTAGCAAAATGGTATTAGAGCTGTTGGTTGCTGGATACATCTAAGTTTCAGATCTAGTTTCAACTTTATGATGTCAAGAACAAAGAAGAAAATCAGAAAAAATGAAGAACAAAGTCAAGAAAACCCATCTATTCGTCTCAAAATCAAGAAGGAAAATCATCAGATCTGTTCTAATATGGTACGATTTAAAGATGATAAATCATTCCACAGATTATCACTTCAAAATGTAATGCAATTGAACAAGATCCAACTCAAATACATGAAGAAAATGAGTTCGAACATGTTGTTCATCGAAGATAATCAACGATTCAATTGGTTCGCAAGATTAGATCAATCTATTTGATTCGAAGATGATTCATGAATTATTCTCGCATTAAATTGAATGTGTTGAATGATTCAGATTGAAGCTCAGATTGATACTCTCGATCAAAGAATAACAAGTACAACAAATACTGGTACTCGCATTTGTTTAAGTGTGAAATGCTAATGACGATGTATACAAATGCAGATGCACTTTTGTTCAACTCAAGCATACAAATGCAAATGAGTTGATCAAACAAATGTAGATGCTCATTGATACAAATATGGATGCTTATTCAAACAAGTGCTGATGATCTATTCATTCAAGTTAACAAATACGGATGAGTTATTCGAGAAATGAGGATGCATTAAATCACATTGTAACAAATGCGGATGTGTAGTTATACTAATACGGATGGATTATAAAAAACACGGATGATATGCATATGCAGTCAACAAATACGGCTACATGTTATGCATGAAATATGGATGTATGTATGAAATAATAAACAAATGCGAATGCTTTGCATACAAATGCGTATGCTTGGTATACAAATGCGAATGCTTTGTACACCAATACGGATATTGTGAACTAATGTGAATGCATTAAATTACACATGTAACAAATGAGCCTGCCTTAGTGAACAAATGCTGATGAGTTACTCACCTAATGCTGCTGAGTTAACTTCAAATGCAATTCATCCAACAACAAATGATGATGAATAGATGACATCAACAAACAAGAAAAAGTAAAACATGAATGCGGATGATTGCAACCAACAGGCACACCTATTTTGAGCATTCAAAACAAAAGAAGAAATCAATGTTGGTCATGTAATCATTGATTTATTTAGGGATTTGTACAACTGTCAGATACTCCTTTTGAAGTACTTGGATTCATCTTCTGTGATGATGTTGTGCAACCATGTCCATAAACTGAGCAGAACAGTTAGGCTGATTGTTGAAGCTCTTGGAAGATTAACATTTTGTCTATTTTGTCTTTTTAACTTTTTTGTCATAGTAAAGGGACTTTTTTTTGTAAATATATGTTCCTTTGTTTCTTGATAGTATTAATAGGATATTTTATGTATTGTGCAGGGTAGAAATCTAAGACATCTAAGACATCTTAGAGAGAGAAACAGTTAGAACAGAACGAACTGTTTACACATTGTATCCTGTGCATTTGCTATCAATGAAATCTATGAATTTTTTTGATGTAATTGCATGTGTTTGATTACTTTGTGTTTGAATTGATCATTGCATTATAATATCATCACATATTTGATCCTTTTGAACCAATCAATTGGTATCAGAGCCTTCGGTTCAGTGATCAGAGCTTATTGACATTGTTGAGCTCTTTGAATCACTTGAAATCTGTGTTGATTGCAATTTGATCAATTAATTGTTGTTTTTAGTTGTGTTTCATCCATAGAAACATGATTTGAATCACAATTTGGTGTGTAATTCATTCAGATCTGAGTAATTGATCAAATTTGTATTCAAACTATGTTCTTCATTTTGGGACTTCAATTCAATCAGAAAACAGATTTGTTGTTGTTGTTTGATCAATATGATAATTGAAGATTGTTAATCGATCTATATATGACCTAAATGGAAGTTTTTAGATCAATTTAACAAGTTTTGAAGAATTTCATAAGATCTGAGTTTGTTGAAGATGATGAATTAGGCGCTTGACTTGTGAAAAACTGCTTAAATTGACCAAGTGTTCAGACGTCTGACAACTGTTTAGTCGTTTTGAACTGTTAAGGCTTTTTCAGTTTAGGCGTTTTACAACTATTAAGACGTTTTGTGACTGTTTGGTCATATTGAGACTTTACTGAAACAAAGAAATTCTAGCTTTTGACAACTGTTCAGGCGCTTCATCACTGTATGGGCATTTGGAAACTGTGTGGATGCTTCATCAGTCAGGCATTTCAGAATTCAACTAAGGCATTCTCTTAGGCGTTTCTAGCTCAAAGTTTAGGCATTTCAGAAGTTTCAGGCGCTTGGATATTCAGACTTATCAGTAAACACTTAGAAATTTTTTTTCATAAACTAAAATCCAAACATATTTTCATTTCATAGTTTATTTTTAAAATTTTAAAACAACAAAAACAAGTCATTTTCATTAATTCAAAATACAAAATGGTTAAGTCTAAAGATTCTAAGAACAGGGTTCCCAAGCTAAAAAACAGAGCTGATTTCAAGAACTGGTCTCTTAGGTTGAAGCATCATCTGAACTCTATTGACACTGACATGTGGAAGTCAATAGAGAAAGGACCACATATCCTAATTACATCTGATGGTCCTGACAGAGAATTTGTTTAGACAAAAGACTCTCCAGAACCTTATCCAGAGGATGGTCTGCAAGGTGATGACTTAAGGAAGGTTAAGAATGACATCAAAGCTTACTTATTTATGTGCAAGGGGTTACCATTGGAAGTCTTGACTAGACTTAAAGGTTATCAAACTGGTTACACCCTGTACAAAGCTTTGAAGATCATCTACGAAGGTGGTAAAGATATACAAGATCTCAAAAAGTAGAAACTCAAGAGGCAATTGGAGTTATTTGAGCATCTTTTTGGTGAAACAATCGATTAGATGATGAAAAGATTTGTGCAATTAACTACTAAGATGTCAACTGCTGGTATCAAAAATGATCTCAAAGATCTAAATTACAGACTTCTAAATGCTCTTCCATCTTCATGGAAACAGACAGTCACTCTGTTAAAGCATAAACAAAAGTTTCCAATGGATCTAGATCTTTTGATTGCCAAAATTGAATCTGTTGAAATTGATAAGAGCTCCAGAAACAATGATAGAGCTGCATCAATGTCTCAGTACAAGTATGTTGCATCTCCAGCTAACACAGTGGAGAATGCTTTTCTGGCAAAAGATGATAACTCACAAGAAGACAAGGGTGATTTATTTGTTGGAGCTGGTTTCTTTACAGATTCTTCTTAAATAAGTGCTCCTGTTTATACAACTCAAGCTCAACCTTAGTCTCCTCCTAAAACTCAAACTCCTAAACCTCAAACTGAGACTTCATCTTCTAACTCTGTTAAAACTAGCAAAGTTAAAGATGTTATTAATATCCTTTTACCGGATGATCAGTCAAAATCTGCTTTTACTGCTTTTATGGCAAGTTTTCAAGCTTATCAAGGTAGTCATCTAACCCAACTAGATCTTGTTTTGCAGGATTTATTCGAGATGGATCCTAATGATGTGGAAGAGATGGATTTGAATTGGTAGATGGTAATGATTGCTTACAGAACTCAGAAACACTCATATGTTAACAGGAACTACAAGCCAAGTGCAAACAAAACTGTTGGCTTTGACAAATCAAAATCAAGGTGTTTCAACTGCAACAGTTATGGTCATTTCTCAAGAGAATGTAAAGCTCCTGGAAACCAAGGAGGAAATTGTCAAGCAGGTTCTAGCAGTCAAAGATATCAACAACAGTCTCAAAAAACCTTTCAAAAGCCTTATCAAAGTCTTCCCATGCCAGAACTTAAAGATGAATCAAAATCATCTGAAGAGCCAAAGAAAGCGCTTGTTGTTAGCATCAAAGATGGCTATGACTGGAGTGCTTATGCTGAAAAATTCACAACTGATCTAACGTCTAGTTTAGCTCTTGTTGTAGAAGCTCAAAATGAAGGCTGGTTTGACGAAAATGATGCAAAGGCCGATAGTGATTCAGAAAATGATGATGAAGATTATGATTGGAGTGACAAATCTGAACCAAAAGAGGTTTCAGAAGAAATTGCACTCATGGCGCAGTCTGAACAACCAAAGGTTGAGTATCCATCATCTGACTCTGAGACTTTATCTTTAAGTTATCCTGAAATTCCTGTTTAAGTCAGAGAGAAAATGTGCACAAAAGCATGTTTTGATCAAGTTGAGCATTATAGAACATATTCATTTAAGATCAGTGACAAACTTAAACAAGAAGAAGTAATGTACAATAAACTAAAAAATGATCACAAAGTCTCTGATAAAAAGATCCTATCTCTACAAATCTCATGGAACAAAACTCTAAAAGAACTTGAACTTGTTAAAAACCAACTTGAGGAGATGACTAAAATTTTAGAGGAAGAAAAAATAGCTCATGCTGTAACTCAGGTGGATCTAGCTAAAGTTAAAAGTTATAAAACTATTTTAGAACAGCTGGTAAGTGAGAGAAAAGACAAAAACAAAACAGATCTAGGTTTTACACATGAACCAATGCCTGAATCTATCATAAACACTCTACCAAAAACATTAACACACATGATCACTCATCAAAAAACAAAGCTAAGCTAAAAGCCTTTCAAAACAAGAAAAAGAATTCTGAAAGTGATAAAGAGAAAACAAATGTTAAGATATTTGAGGAACAAGATTCTAAAAAGATTAAAAATGGTCATCCAGTGAAAGTTAAATCTTACGAACCACAACCAAAGAATAAGAAAATGTTTGTTCCCAAAGAGCATGTTGTTGAAGAAATCATTGTTAAGAATGACAAACAAAACTCAAAGAATAAAGAGAAAGCAAAACTAGATGAAGTAACATCTGAAGATTCATTTTCTTACAGATTAAACAATCCAGACTTCATCAAATAGCAGGAAGAACAAAAAGATAAAGAAAATGCAAAAGAGTCTTCTACTGAAGTTGTTCAATCCCAAAGCAAACAAAGATCATCTAGATCAAGAAATCAAAGAAGGAGAAGGAAAATTGCTAAATCTAACTCCTCTTAGAACAAAAATCAAAACGATCAAAATCAAAGAACAAATCAAGTTAATCAATTTAAACCAGTGAAATTTGTGTCTGCAGGTACTTTTGATATGAACACAATTCCAGAAATCAAATCAAATTCAAAGAACAAATCTAACTCTGATCTAAAAATAGGTTCAGGTCCAAAGTCTTCCGCTGTTAACAAAAGATTTGTATCTAAAGAATCTAGGAATGGTGTTAATGAACAAAAGTCAAAACCCAAATATCAAAAGAACAAATTTTCAAATAAAAAACAACAGATAAACTTTGTAACTCCTAAATCAAAACAAGGATCAAATGTGGCTTCCACATCTAAAGTTAATCAACAGTTTTTTAAATTTCAACAAAGGTACTGTGAAATATGTGATATGTATAATCATAAGACTGATAAATGTTTCTTTAACAGGTACTGTCACATTTGTGATATGAAAAATCATTCAACAGCTAATTGTTATTTCAATAAGTATTGTACCATTTGTGATGAAAGAAATCACAACATTGAGAATTGCTACTTCAGAAGGAACTCGCCAAGGAATGGATATGTCAATCCATAATTTAAAAAAAATCAAAGTGTTGGTTTTCAAAGACTGACAAAACAACATTCCTTAGGCTTGAGATCCTTTCCAAGAATTAATTCTGAATATGATGATTCTTATGCTATGAAAACAAAGAATTATAATCAAGGAAAATTCATTTCACGATCTGTGAGAATGACCAATGCAAAATTTGGTAATCAAACTTTTCAAAAAATGTTTTTACTAATGGTTTTAATAACCTTGATGATGATCTTGAAAAATGCTATCATTCTTTGCGGATTAAACAAATCAAAGATAATTAAAAAATTTTAACAACGGAATTGGTAAATTTACACAGCAAAAGAAGCCTGATTTGAATAAGCTTCATTTTAAACAATTTAACATTGTTAATAAATTTGGCAAGCCCAAGACCATATCGGCATGGGTTGATAACTCAAATTAAATTTCTTTGAAATACAGGTACGCCCAAGAAGACCTCTTAACACGTGGTATGTTGATTGTGGGTGTAGCCGGCATATGACCGGCAACCATGCCTTGCTTCAAGATTTTAAGTTAAAAGATGGTACTCATGTTGCATTCGAAGGTGATGCAGGTGGAAAAATAATAGGAGAAGGAACAGTGTCCAATGGGATTATTAGCTTTGATAAAGTCAACTACTGTTCACAGTTGAACTTTAATCTCTTAAGTGTTTCCTAAATTTGTGACAAATCTTACTCTGTTCTATTTGATGATTCTTTTTGTTATATTTTGAAGCCAGGTTTTCAGATAAGCAAAGAATGGGTAGTTGTTAAAGCTATTTGTGATCAAGATGTATACAAGTTAGATATGTCTCAAGAAGATCCATCTATAAAAACAACATGCCTAATTGCTCAAGCATCAAATGTAGAAAGCCAGTTATGGCATAGACGCGTTGGGCATTCCAATTTCAAGAACATGAACAAGCTTGTAGTAGGAAATCATGTAGTAGGTCTTCCAACAAAGAAGTTTGCTATAATAGATCACTGCTCAGCATGTTTAAAAGGAAAGCAACACAAGCGTCTTATAAGCCCAAACTGATAACTCAAATTCGAAGCCTCTCCAGATGTGCACATGGACCTATTCGGACCAACAAATATGCAGAATATTGGAAATAAATCTTACTATTTAGTTATTATTGATGTCTTTTCAAGATTTTTATGGGTTTTCTTTTTGCATGCTAAATCTGAAACAACTAAATTATTAAAAGAATTCATCATTAATGTAGAAAATCAATTAGATCAAAAGGTGAAAATTATCAGAAGTGATAATGGAACCAAATTTAAAAAAACTAATGTTGACAGGTTTTGTGCAGAAAAAGGAATTGCTAGTCAGTTCAGTGCTCCTAGAACTCCACAACAAAATGGAGTTGCTGAAAGGAAAAACAAAACTTTGATTGAGGCTGCACGTTCCATGTTAGCAGATGCAAAGATTCCAATTACTCTTTAGATGAAGCCATATCCACTGCATGTTTTGTACAAAATCGAACATTGCTTGTGAAAGATAAACAGAAAACTCCCTATGAGTTCATCATCATTCATCTTTTACTTCTTTATGGATCCTGTCTCATGCTATACACCCGACTTATGCTAAAAAGATGGTATTGTGCCAGGGTTTATAAATAAACCCCCGACTCATGCTCGAAAGCTGACACAGCACCAGAGTACGCGACAAGGATCCCATCTCAACTCATATGCTACACCCCTGTCTCATGCTAAAAGCTGATACTATGTAGGGGTTCGTAGACAAACCCCCACTCATGCTGAAGCTAACATAGTACTGGGGTCAGCAACAAAGATCGTTCATTACTTCCAAGTTTGTCCTTCGTTATCTTTCACTTTCGTTACATAATACTTTACATATGTACTCATACATATCACGCCACGTAAAGGCACATAATAACCACAGTCCCCAAGCATATAACATCAACAGGCATATACCACCACAACACATCAGAACTTAACACTGCATTCTACTTCCAAATTCTAGAAAATCGTAAGTGCCCAAAGAAATGCGGATGAACATAAGCCAATGCGGCTGAATGTTCAGCAAATGCAGACAAGCAAATGCAGACAAGCAAATGCAGATAAAAGTCTCATAAAATATTACAAGTGTCCAAAGAAATGCAGAGGACACAAATGCGGATGAACAAGTCCAAATGCGGATGAACAAAACTTAATGAGGATGAACAAACTTAATGCGGATGAAAAAAGTCCAATGCGCGCAACGTGCAAAATTATCCAAGTGTCCACAGCGGACGGCCAACTCCCACAGCGGACAACCAACTCCCACAGCGGACGACCAACATCTCATAGCGGACGACCAAGGTCCCACAGCAGACGACCAAGGTCCCTCAAAAGACGACCAAGGTCCACAGCGGACAGGCTAAGTACCTGAGTGTCCACAGCGAACACCATATGTGTCACACCCTCAATTTCCACAAACGGGGTATTACCGTTAGGCATGTGACATACCAGGATCTCAGCCACTAGTTACACCAAACGACACGTCAATTACATATCATAGTTATTTGTCAACATTTGATAAACAGAACAAGTAATAACCGATACAGTAAATAAAGTAATATCCGTAGGTAGCTAGCCTACTTAACAAGTTACATAGTGTATGAAGTTCGCAACCGAAGCTGACAATGTAAATGAAGGCCTCGGCTGTGGCCACCAAACCATGGCAATAGAAATTAGGTTAATTAAACACCTGTTCTACCTCCAGTAGTGCTAGAGAGACTAGCCCAGGTAGGGTTGTCAAACCCAGTAGATCTACTCAGAATTACCTCGCTGAAGAACATATATTAACGGTTCGAAAAGTGACTTAAATTGGTACAACACTAGTAAACATGCGATCATTACAGTAATACTGACCAAATAAAAATACGTTTGAACACACATTCTTTCCCCAATGAAAAGAAGTAAAGTGGGGGTGAGAACTCACCTTATAAGCACAGCACAAGAGGTAATTGCAGAGCGCAAGTAATTAAGTTTCCGGATAACCTGAATTTCAATTAATATATAATTAATATTAATTATTAATTATAAACATAAGGATTGTACGGTTTTCGCGTTCTCGGTTCGGTTTCAGGCATGACATTAACATTACCCCACAAACATGCTCACACATACAACCTTACTACCCAAAGTTTACATACTTAACACACATATGCACCTAAACTCTCATAGAAACATCAAACCCCATGACTCCATGCTCCCAAACAGTTGTCATGCACCCAAACAGCTCTCATGCACCCAAACAGTTCTCATGCGCCCAAACAGTTCTCATGCGCCCAAACAGTTCTCATGCACCCAAACAGTTCTCATGCACCCAAATAATTCTCATGTGCCTAAACAGTTCTCATGTGCCTAATAGTTCTCATGCGCCTAAACAGTTCTCATGTGCCTAAACAGTTCTCATGTGCCTAAACAGTTCTCATGTTCCTATTTACTTAGAAAAATTTATACATTTACATGTAATAAAACACACACACACACAAAAAATTCATACACACACATCCATGCAACATAACATACATACTCCATTACCCACCATACATGCATAAACCCTGCCACGCCCATAACCACACACATCACACACATCATAGCTGTAGAACATGCACATGCGTACTCATACATGAACCTGAACCCGCATGCTAAACACACACAACTGAAACACCCATGCGGTACCTACACATCCATACACCTAAAACATATGTTCTTACAATCCATGCGCATACATTCATGCGCCAACAATACACTGCAATACACATCACAATTACACACAATGCAATTGCTCGGTCAAAAACCCACTCATATTAAAACACACACACGCAACGATTTTACACATTATCATACATACATACATGCGCCTAAAAACTACCACACCATGCGCCTACCATGCCACACCTACCCCCCATGCGCCCACACCCAAACCACAAACAATACAAACACACACAGAAAAACACACAAACACGCACACACATCACCTCGGCAGAAGGCATGCACTACACACACAAGAACACATACATAAGCAGAAAGTCACATTCAAAGCATCCTTTGGCCAGCCCCAAACTAGCAGCAAGAATTCTCCCATGAACTTGGGTACACGAACCACCAATCGTTGCCAACCGTACATAACCGACGAGTAAAGAACGAAACCGTAACCCTATCCGGAACCGTCACATAACGAACACTGAAGAAACGAACCATACCGCTTGTCGAGAGAACATGGTCAACCACGGTGCGTCACGGGGGTGGAGAAGGGATCGTCAGCAATGCTAACCACGAGAGCCGTGCGGGGTGCTGCGTGAAGGTGAGGTCGCCAAAGACTTGCGGTCAAGATACGGCAGCCGTAGAAAAGGTAGGATTTGCGAGAGAGGGAGAGCAAGATAGGGGGGTGCCGAGGGTTTTAAAAGAATTGTGAGGAAAAGTGGGGAAGTCGGTTAGGGTCCATGCATAAGGATATTCTTCTTTGTTAATTGGTTAACACTAGATTTAGATAAAGAAATAAAAGAATTATTATTATGAATATATCATTCACTAGATTAAGATTCATAATAATCATAGATGATTATCATTTTCATAAGACAAGTAAAGTTTACAAATAATAATTTGACGAAGTGAAAATAATAAACGATAGAAAGTTAAGATAGTGATGTTAATCTGAAACACGGGGTGTTACATCATCCCTTGTTGAGGGAATTTTCGTCCAAAAATTAGAATAAACAACAGGTTCAACAAGGATGACAAAAGGGTGTTCAGAAGCTTGCGTTGGGTATGGTTTCTGGAAAATCTTAAGAAATGGATTCCTGTTCTTTGAACAGTTACTAGTATTTCTTTTGCATCTGATCCTTGCTTCCCAGGTAAACTCTGGTCCACGCTTTGAATCCCACCTAATGTGCACAATAAGAATCTTCTACGCTTTAGGGTTTTGACTTCTCTATCCATAATCTCAACTGGTTCTTCAATGAAACGTAATTGATCATCAATCTCCAGTTCTTCAAGGGTACGATTAGTGACTCATCAGCTAAGCATTTCCTTAGATTGGATACATGAAACACATTGTGTATTCCACTGAGCACTTCAGGTAAATTCAGCTGATAGGCTACTGAACCAATCCTTATGATAATCTCAAATGGTCCCACATAGCGTGGATTTACTTTCCCCATTTTCCAAACAGGATTACACCTTTCCAAGGTGAGACTTTTAGAAGTACCTTGTCACGAATCTGGAATTCCAATGGCTTACAGCGATTATCTGCATACCTCTTTGGTCGATCAGTGTCGCTGCCATACGATTACGAATTTGCATGATCTTCTCAGTCGTCTCATGCACAAGCTCGGGACCCGTAAGTTGGCTTTCTCCAACTTCTGCCCAACAGACGGTGATCAGCACTTACATCATACAATGCCTTAAATGGTGCAACTTTGATTGAAGTGTGGTAACTGTTATTGTAGGAGAACTCAACCAATGGTAAATGAGTTTCCCAACTACTGCCGAAATCGATCACACAGGCATGTAACATGTCTTCTAGTGTTTGGATCGTACGCTCACTCTGACCGTCAGTTTGCGGATGGTACGCAGTGCTCATATCCAGCCGCGTTCCTAATGATCGTTGTAAAGACTACCAAAAATGAGAAGTGAATCGAGCATCACAATCAGATATGATAGATACTAGCACACCATGCCGAGAGACTATTTCCCTTAAATAAGTCCGTGTCAACTTGTCCATTCGATTAGTTTCTCGGATTGCCAGGAAATATGCGGATTTTGTTAAGCGATCTACTATAACCCAAATGGTATCACATCCGCTGGGAGTCTTAGGTAACTTTGTGATAAAGTCCATCGAGATCTGCTCCCATTTCCACACTGGAATGTCGGTTGTTGAAGTAAACCGGATGGTCGCTGATATTCCACCTTAACCTTAGAACAAGTTAGGCATCTGCTTATGTAGGTGGCAATCTCAGCTTTCATGTTCGGCCACCAGTAAAACTCCTTCAGATCTTGGTACATCATGTCTGAACCCACGGATGAATGAGTAACGTGACTTTTGAGCTTCATCATTACCAGCTCTCGTAAATCCCCATAATTTGATACCCAGATCCGTTCCATGAAATAACGGATTCCATCAGTCTTGATGTCTAATTGTTTCCCCATACCTCGCATGGATTCTGCCTTCAGATTCTCAACTTTTAATGCATCAGATTGTGCGCCTTAATTTGCACTGGTAGTTCGGAGTGAATGGGCATTTGCAATGCGCACACCTGGCGGGTTTTGGTGTTTCCTTTCGACTGAGGGCGTCGGCTACCACATTAGCCTTACTCGGGTGATACTTGATTGCACAATCATAATCATTCAGCAATTCTAACCACCGTCGTTGCCGCATATTCAGATCCTTCTGATCATATATGTGCTGAAGGCTTTTATGATCTGTATAGATCGTGCATTTGGTTCCATATAGGTAGTGCCTCCAGATCTTCAAGGCAAACACTACAGCTCCCAGTTCCAGGTCGTGTGTCGTGTAGTTCTTCTCATGCACTTTGAGCTATCTAGATGCATAAGCAATGACATTGTTGCGTTGCATCAGTACACATCCCAAACCTTGGATGGATGCATCATAGTAAACAACAAAGTCATCAGTCCCTTCTGCAGGGCGAGGATCGGCGCGCTATAGAGTTGTCTTTAAGTGTTTGAAATTTGATTCCTCTTTGCTGTCCCATTTGTAGGTGGTTCCTTTGTCAGTCCGGGCAGTCAAACGTTGTGCAACTTAGAGAATCCTTCAATAAATCATCTATAATAGCCCCCCACCAGGAATTGCCGCACTTCAGTAGGCGTTTCGGCTTCAGCCAATCCTTGATTGCGTCAAACTTTGAAGGATCTACGTGTATACCTTTTTCATTCACTACGTGTCCAAGGAATTGCACTTCCCTCATCCAAAAGTCACATTTTGAGAACTTGGCATAAAGTTGTTCATTCTTCAGCAGATCTAGAATGATTCTCAGTGTTCCTTATGATCCTCCCTATTCTGAGAGTAGATTAGCATGTCATCAATGAAGACAATGACAAACTTTATCCAAATAAGGCTTGCAAACATGGTTCATGAGGTCCATGAAAACAACTGGGGCATTGGTCAGTCCAAAAGGTTATGACTGCGAATTCAAAATGTCCATAGCGAGTCGGAATGCCGTTTTCGGATGTCTTCTCTCGAACTCGTAATTGATGATAGCCCGATCTCATATCATCTTGGAATAGTAACTTGATCCTTGCAATTGGTCAAATAGGTCGTCAATGCTTGGAAGTGGATACCGGTTCTTGATAGTCACTTTATTTAGCTCTCGATAGTTAATACACATTCTGAAAGTTCCATCTTTCTTTCTTCACAAAATGCACTGGAGCTCCCCAAGGTGAAGAGCTGGGACGTATGAATCCCTTGTCTAGCAAT